>WNWK01002577.1:10000-182500 GCA_009830355.1 Cherax destructor | reverse complement strand
CAAAGAAAAAATGCTGATGAATTCGCCTGAGCAAAAAAAAAAAAAAAACAAGAATATTTAGTTCTTTGAAATAAGGAGCGAAAGAAACAGCCTTTCCAAGAGCCCTATAATTGTGCTAAGAGTTCTCATTATAAAAAAAAAATAACTTGACTTCAGAGAGAAGATACCGTAAAAAATTATCGTTATTTTGCTCTGTGAGGAATCGCCTTTTCATTGAGAAATTATTTACAAAATCGAATGAAAACCGATTAAATGGTTCTTATTTTCTAGGTAAGGAAGACGAATGAAAGAGCTTTCAGGCTTCCGGGAATTTGTGTGAGTGTGTTTATAAATTTTGGCAGATGTATTTTACAGTGTCGCTGAACCTTGTGTTTCCTGGTCTGAGTATTTTGCTCCCACAGTCTTTGACGTTTAGTGTAAATATTTCAGTAAGGAGCCTACTCTGACCTCCACTCTTTCCAGCCACACAACTGGCTGGAAAAAAGTGGATAAACGACTACCATGACATATTGAAAATCACGTATGAATATTTAATAGCCAGAAAATAATGTTGAAGAGTATTACTGCTACTATTACTACTGCTACTACTACTACTACTTTTACTACTGCTACTACTACTACTTTTACTACTGCTACTACTACCACTACCACTGTTTTTACCACTATTGTTCACTGGGTCATGGTCTACTAAAGGTGCTTCCTGGTTATGGGAACTTGAGAGTTCCAATGAACAGAGTCAGCCTCGGCATCGTTGAATAAACATTCGCAAATTCCTTATCAAACCAGTTTATAAAAGCTCTAAAGGATTATGTTATTTTTAAATTACATCCTCTTTTGACAGTACACCAGGAATCTACAGCTTTGTAAATAAATCTTTGGCAACATTTGAGTTGCACCTCTTACCTCAGAATTACATTCCATTGTTTTGCGTTTTAGAATCACTTTGCAAGTCAAATGATTCATTTTTGGGCGAATTAATTCAGTATTTTTTTTTTTGTGAAAGACCAAACCTGTGTTGGTCGTTCAGTACGAGGAATAGCGGAGATTCGATCCTCAGTGTAGTAATGTCGAGAGTACTGCTTAATTCGTGTTAACCGCTCAGACGTGGTGGAGGGTCGATCCTCCGTCTACCGAGAGCGAGAGAGGAGCTTCCTATCTGTACTCACCTAGATCGAGGTAATGTCGAGAAAGTTATACTTCTCTCGCAACCAGGAATTAAATGGTTCCTTCAAGGCTTCAATGATGCCTTGTAAACCAAGTAGAATTTTTCTTCAAAGGGTTAGCTATTTAATGAAGATACGAGCTTTGTTGCCCCCTGCATCCTAACTGGCACAATAATATCATGTGTTATTTGGGGACCAACGCTGAACAGTGTATTTAATGTGAGGTCCAATAGGTGAGTTATAGTCAATATTTTTTTTCCTGTTTTGTACTCAAAACGTCTAAGTTTGAAATCTACTAATCTACTTGCCTTGTTTCTAGCAGCTTGCCATTGCTCAGAATACTTGAAGGCATAATACAAATAACTTAAAATTTGGAGGGAGAATTTTAGACCAAGTTTCGGTCCGTCCTGGACCGAAACACAGACTGACATGTCTATAACTGCCTTTACCAATTTTTTTTAATACTTCCAGCCACGTTATTGTGTCTATTATTCTTCGAAGAGCATGGCAAAGCATGACATTGTTTATGACTGATTCAAGGAATCAAAATACATTATGTTCAAAGTTCATTACTTTCCAGTTGTCCTCGCTGAAACTCACCTCTCACGTCTCCGTCCAACGTTATGAACTATCCCGGTACTCAAAGCAGCAGTCGGGACTAGGTGTTTTTCACATAACATGTCATCCATGCCGGCCTCAATTTGAAAAAAACACTTATCCAAATCGGTAAAAAGAATTTGTCTGGGGACTGATTCATGGAGAGTGTTACTTTGTTAATAAGACTTACTTAGTTCTAGTGATAACTGATCATATCCTTAGTGCATGAAACGTTTTCTCAATAAAACTGTCTGGAAGCTGTGTAGGTAAGGATTATACAGCTCCTGGGAGGGAGGGGATACCTGGATTATACCTAGAGGGGGTCAATAACCCCGCGGCCGGGTCCGTGACCAGGCCTCGTGGTGGATCAGGACCTGATCAACCAGGCTGTTATATTCAACACAACTGCCCGCTTTCTCAAGAGTAACCAAAAAAAAAATATTAACTTCGAACATCGCAATACATACTATGTTTCAAAATGGTCAAGTATTAAAGATTTCTTGAATTCACTTAGAGCCTTTTGAAAAATAACCAGTGTTAAAATTCATTGGTAAAATTAGTGATGCTTAGATGGAAGACATTTTATTGCAGGAACTTCTTTCGTCATTACTTTTTTCGTAATTACTTTTTTCGTCATTTCTTTTTTCGTCATTTTTTGTCATTACTTTTTTCATTACCTTTTTTGTCATTACCTTTTTTGTTATTACTTTTTTTTGTCATTACTCTTTCGTGAGTTTCCTTAATTCCACGTAATCCGGACAAACTTAAATAAACAAATACATAAATACGTTCCAAACCATACCACGGGTGGGGTTCGAACCCGCGGTCAGAGAGTCTTATTGAAGCTAGCTGGCCTAGTGGCTTACGCGACGGTCTAGAGTTTTGAGACTCTCTGACCGCGGGTTCGAACCCCACCCGTGGTATGGTTTGTTTGCAATCGTGTCATTACGATTTCGTGAGACATAAATACGTTATTTCACAAGATTACTGACAGCAAATTTTGAAGAGTGAATTATTTTATATACGCAATTATTCGAGTTCAGTTATTTTTTTAACAACTACCGTCTACTAAGAGAGGCTCCCAAGGTTATATACGCAGTGGAAGGCGTATCTCACAACAGACATTAAAAATATACGCTAATACAAGTGACATGCAGCCTTAATGACCTTTCAGTAGTCGATAGGCAACAAACACACGAACTACAGCATGAGAAGCGAGTGTTTATTGTGTGTTTGAAATGAGTAAACAACTAACCCACACATAGGATAGAGAAGCTTAGGACGTGAGATTACGACGTGAGCTTACGACGTGAGCTTCTCTCTTTGTGAGGGTTATTTGAGTATTGTTCCAGTATTGTGCCTTTTTTTCAAGGGAAGGAGTTTTAGATGAACGAGTGTTGACCTCAGCGTTTCAGAAGATTGATTTTGGTCAATGTTTCAGAGATGATTGTGAGGTGTGTTTGGGGGGGGGAGGAGGGCAATGTTCAGTTGCTTGAAGAGCGTATTTTAGTGCTTGTAAGATTGTTATTGTTATTATGATGAGTGTTATTATGGAGAGCGCTAAGCCCGTATGGATTATTCAGCGCCTATGGGGCGTGCGGGGTGGAAGGCATTTAGGCTTAATTCAGGGAACTGGAGCACAGATCCAATTCCCCAGATCAAGAGCCCCTCACGAGCAAAGAACAAAAAGGCACAATACCGTGACTGGAACAATACACAGTACCCACGCCGGGGAGAAAATATCTTATGATGACGTTTCAGTCCGACTTGGACAGCTAACTAGACCCACACTAACTGTTGGTAAGACTGAGGTGGGAGGTTGGGAGGTGGGAGGTTGGGAGGTGGGAGCGACGGTACCCAGAGAGCACCCCCAATTTTTTATCATTCCCAGAAGACATCAATTCTTTTTCCTTCCAGGAAAACCAATCACCATGATGGTGCGGTTCACACACACACACACAAAAAAAGAAGTTCCGCTCGATCAACGAGGAACTTCAGTTCCCTGACTGAAGAAAACTGTGATTTTGTTGTTGCTGACCCAGTGAACTTAAGGAGATAAAAAAAAAACTTTGAAAACACATACTTATTGGATTCTTGAGAGAGAGAGAGAGAGAGAGAGAGAGAGAGAGAGAGAGAGAGAGAGAGAGAGAGAGAGAGAGAGAGAGAGAGAGAGAAGACTGCTGTTGTAAAGGACGGTGAGGAAATGAAAGGGATGACGATTGAGTGAAGGTTAATGAGGGGCTGGGAGGAAATAGAGAGGGAGAATGCGGGAGAAAAGGGAAGGAAGGGGCAGGAAAGAACGGGAGGGGAAGGAGAGACAGGGAGGGGAAAGAGAGAGAGGGATGGAGGGAGGGGAAGAGAGAGGGAGGGAAGGGGATAAGGAGGGGGTACATCCACGTCAAATAAAAATATTGCACCAACATAAACCGTTTAAAAGGCTTCTGTTGACGTTCCTTTATGACTCTACGTTCGGGGACAATATTTGTATTTTTGGGTACAAATATATTGTTTAAGAGTGCTGCCACTGTGAGTGTATTTGCTGCCACTGTGTGAGTGCAAATGTATGTATTTGTTGCCACTGTAAGTGTAAATGTATTTGTTACCACTGTGTGAGTGCAAATGTATTTGTTACCACTGTGTGAGTGTAAATGTATTTGTTACCACTGTGTAAGTGTAAATGTGTGGATTTGTTAGTTGTTATCATTGGTGTGTGATCTCTGAGCACAACTGCTTTCTCCACCAACATTAATTCGACATTCTCGACTCTACGAACACACATTATCCTCCGCCAACTCTAGCCTTCAGAATCATTATCCTCCGCCAACTCTAGCCTTCAGAATCATTATCCTCCGCCAACTCTAGCCTTCAGAATCATTATCCTCCGCCAACTCTAGCCTTCAGAATCATTATCCTCCGCCAACTCTAGCCTTCAGAATCATTATCCTACGCCAACTCTAGCCTTCAGAATCATTATCCTCCGCCAACTCTAGCCTTCAGAATCATTATCCTCCGCCAACTCTAGCCTTCAGAATCATTATCCTCCGCCAACTCTAGCCTTCAGAATCATTATCCTCCACCAACTCTAGCCTTCAGAATCATTATCCTCCACCAACTCTAGCCTTCAGAATCATTATCCTCCGCCAACTCTAGCCTTCAGAATCATTATCCTCCGCCAACTCTAGCCTTCAGAATCATTATCCTCCGCCAACTCTAGCCTTCATAATCATTATCCTCCCAACTCTAGCCTTCAGAATCATTATCCTCCGCCAACTCTAGCCTTCAGAATCATTATCCTCCGCCAACTCTAGCCTTCAGAATCATTATCCTCCTCCAACTCTAGCCTTCAGAATCATTATCCTTCGCCAACTCTAGCCTTCAGAATCATTATCCTCCACCAACTCTAGCCTTCAGAATCATTATCCTCCGCCAACTCTAGCCTTCCCAGAATCATTATCCTCCACCAACTCTAGCCTCTCACAATCATTATCCTCCACCAACTCTAGCCTCCACCAATCATTATCCTCCACCAACTACTACTACTCTACAACACTACCCTCCACCAACACTACCTCCACCAACACTACCCTCCACCAACACTACTCTCCACCAACACTACTCTCCACCAACACTACCCTCCACCAACACTACCCTCCACCAACACTACTCTCCACCAACACTACTCTCCACCAACACTACTCTCCACCAACACTACCCTCCACCAACACTACCCTCCACCAACACTACCCTCCACCAACACTACCCTCCACCAACACTACCCTCCACCAACACTACCCTCCACCAACACTACTCTCCACCAACACTACCCTCCACCAACACTACTCTCCACCAACACTACTCTCCACCAACACTACTCTCCACCAACACTACCCTCCACCAACACTACCCTCCACCAACACTACCCTCCACCAACACTACCGTCTATCAGATTCACTCCAGGTTGCAACCTCTGCATCTTCTCCCAGCTATCACTAATCACTCTAGGCTACGCCGGAGCCGGCAAAAAACCTTCCTGCATATTTTTTTTCCATTTTTTTTTCATGGCACTGATGACGCATCCTTAGCGAGTGCGTCAAGAAAATTCTTACCAACCATTTTGAATTTTTTTTGGAGAGTTTTTGATATACAGCTGTCACGAGGCTTGTGATTTTTCTCACATACAAAAATACACATGCCACACACACATATATATATATATATATATATATATATATATACACATAAAAGTGTGATATTAAAATATATAATAATTATAGTACTAAAAATTTCTATGGGATGCAAAAAAAAAAAAATAATTCAGTGGTCAACAACAAACCATTTTCGTTGCCAAAGATATTTGAAAGTATTTAGGGTATTTTGAGGTTGCTTATTATTATTATAATCAAATAGAAGCGCTAAACCACAAGGATCATACAGCAAATGACCCTTTTGAATTTGCTGAATTCGAAAATGTCAGTAGGTTTTTCAAATTGGCTCTAGTTTGAGAGATATTGCATATTTGCCTGAAGCCTGGTCGCAGACCGGGCCGCGGGGACGTTCTCCAGGTAATTAACAAGGAACTTAGCCATAACGCGTGAATATGTATATGTAGTGACAATTTGTATATATAGTTTTAATAAAGATTAGAATTTTATTTTCAAAAGATTTAATATTTAACGAAAGGAGTTGTGTCAACAACGACCACTTGACAATATTATAGCCTTTATTTTTGTTATTTTTGTCCAGATAAACATAAATTGTTGACGTAGAGTCTGCTTAAACAATCCCAATGTATTTTGCTACATTTGTGGCGAATACTCTATGCAAAAACAATGAAAAAACATCACAGACTGGAGTGGCGCTTGGAGAACAACAAAAGTCTTGGGCTGCCAATATGATTTGCAAAACCTGTCTACAATGCTTATGACAGTGGAAAAATAGGAAAAGGAAAAGTTTAAACTTAGGCTTTGTGAATGCAACTTTGCCAGTTTACTTAGTTTATAAAGTTGCTAAACAACCACAGGGAAGAGTTGAATGATAGCTCTAGGCCTTTCGTGATGCACCCAACACTTTTTCAAGAGCTTGCAATGTTGCAGAGGGAAGAGAGAGTCCGGGCAGATGCGTCCATATAAACTTTTGCTTCGGGCATAATTTCACATGGAGTTCCGGGCATTTGCCCGGACCTTCTGTTCCTCTGCAAAATTGCAAGCTCTTGAAAAAGTGTTGACTGCATCACGAAAGGCCTAGAGCTATCATTCAAATCTTCCCTGTGGTTGTTTTGCAACTTTATTTACTATGTAAACAGGCAAAGTTGCATTCACAAAGCCTAAACTTCTTGACTAAGATACATAGCAATTAAAGATTAAATCATCTTAAAAGAGGGATTCTTAAATAATACGTAAGTTGTGAATAATACGTAAATTGTGAATAATACGTAAATTGTGAATAATACGTAAATTGTGAATACGTAAATTGTAAATACGTAAATTGTAAATAATATTACGTAAATTGTGAATAATACGTAAATTGTGAATACGTAAATTGTAAATACGTAAATTGTAAATAATATTACGTAAATTGTAAATAATATTACGTAAATTATAAATAATAATACGTAAATTGTGAATACGTAAATTGTAAATAATACGTAAATTGTGAATAATAATACGTAAGTTGTGAATAATAATACGTAAATTGTGAATAATAATTTGTGAATAATAATTTGTGAATAATAATACGTAAGTTGTGAATAATAATTTGTGAATAATAATACGTAAGTTGTGAATAATAATTTGTGAATAATAATACGTAAGTTGTGAATAATAATTTGTGAATAATAATACGTAAGTTGTGAATAATAATACGTAGGTTGTGAATAATACGTAGGTTGTAAATAATACGTAAGTTGCGAATAATAATACGTAAGTTGTGAATAATAATAATACGTAGGTTGTGAATAATAATACGTAAGTTGTGAATAATAATACGTAGGTTGTGAATAATACGTAGGTTGTGAATAATAATACGTAAGTTGTGAATAATAATAATAATACGTAGGTTGTGAATAATAATACGTAAGTTGTGAATAATAATAATACGTAGGTTGTGAATAATAATACACAATAATATACAATTTAAAAAAAATAATAAGCAAATTGGCACTCACATACTCTAATCTTATTCCCAATCTCCTCCTCCTTCACCTCAGCAGGACACACCGGTGTTGACCTCCTTCACCTCAGCAGGACACACCGGTATTGACCTCCTTCACCTCAGCAGGACACACCGGTGTTGACCTCCTCCACCTCAGCAGGACACACCGGTGTTGACCTCCTTCACCTCAGCAGGACACACCGGTGTTGACCTCCTTCACCTCAGCAGGACACACCGGTGTTGACCTCCTCCACCTCAGCAGGACACACCGGTGTTGACCTCCTCCACCTCAGCAGGACACACCAGTGTTGAATATTTTTAGCAGGCAAGAGGAGGTTTTCTTATGTTATCACACGCAATATAAAAAATGGTTATAATTATTACCTTAATTTTTAAAGGGGTGGACCGGTAAGCCAGAGGAAGGCTTCGGTCATATGGCCAAAAGCTCCAACAGCGGGTCATCATCTGACTAAGACCCGCGTCAGGAAACACTTGTCCTGTTTCCTGACGAACCTTACCTAACCTAACCCACACACGCAAGCCAAATCCATTACTCGTTTAAAAAATGGCCAGAGGGCATCTGCACATGGCAACAGTTGCACGAGTGTTTTCCTTATTGCAATGTATCAGCGTTGAAAACTTGAAGCCGTGAGCACGAGACATTCTTAAGATATGAACGACAAGCTTGGAAGAAGTCAAAAGAAAAAAATATTGGCAACCACTTCAAGGAACCCTACAGAGACATCTTGTTACACTTGACATAGGAACTAGGGTAGGTTACACTTGACATGGGAACTAGGGTAGGTTACACTTGACATGGGAACTAGGGTAGGTTACACTTGACATGGGAACTAGGGTAGGTTACACTTGACATGGGAACTAGGGTAGGTTACACTTGACATGGGAACTAGGGTAGGTTACACTTGACATGGGAACTAGGGTAGGGAACATTTCAGTGTATGGTTACTTAAACATGGGTAATTACATACACCACAACACAGCAGGAATCACCACAACACAGCAGGAATTTCCACAACACAGCAGGAATCACCACAGCACAGCAGGAACCACCACAACACAGCAGGAACCACCACAACACAGCAGGAATCACCACAACACAGGAGGAATTACCACTGATTCCTGTTATTTAACAACACAATGAGCTGAGTTGCTGACTGAGGGAGAATGAGAGAAAACTGACGTGCGCAGTGCTCAGCAATCTCCCTTCATATATACGCAATGTGCATATTTTTCTTGCCTATCGAATTATTTTTTCCTACCCCACCTTGTGATAACTAATCATAACTGCCTACATGTGCCCAGAGGCCAGACGTTACGTAGCTCCACGTTCGATCCTTCGTGTCAATCCTGCCCTGACCGTCCAGCACTGGTAGGAACCCGGATACCTGCTATAAAATTCTATGTCTACCGAAATTCGGTGGTTAAAGACACTGACGTTTCAGATGTAGCAACAGGATAAAGCTCGTATCCCATATCATACGATCGCTTACACTGTCTTCTGCCTATAGTCCTACACTAATTCACTAACACAACCTGCATTCCACAGGAGGATAGCAGGACCAACAGGCGCCAGGAAATTGTGTATGAAGCACCATCCTGGAGATCACACCTAATGAAGCATACATACACACTGGAAGGAGCCCAAAAGTTCTCAGGGAGATTAATCTCGGAGCACAGTGAATCACTAAGCCTGACCTTTACGATCATACCAGGGGAGACATAATGACCACGCATTAGGGCAGATAAACAGATTGTCTATAATAATTACGTCAAATGCGTCTTTTCCAAACAGGGATTTAGAAGAATTTTGATTATATTTTCACTTCATTGTGGGGAGTTTTGATGCTGGTGAAGGACTCTTGATTCAAGGAATTGGAGTAATTCGTTGAGTCACAAACAAGATTATTTCCCAGTCTACAAGGTTTTCTCTAAGCCTTCTGAAGGTTTTCTTCCGAGCTTTCTTGAAGGTTTCTCCTGATGGCTTCTCTTGAATCTTCCTGAAGGTTCTTCCTAAGTCTTCCTAAAGGTTTCTAATGAACCTTCCTGAAATTTCATTTGAACCTTCCTGAAAGTTTCCTTTGAACCTTCCTGAAAGTTTCCTTTGAACCTTCCTGAAAGTTTCCTGTGAACCTTCCTGAAAGTTTCCTCTGAACCTTCCTGAAAGTTTCCTTTGAACCTTCCTGAAAGTTTCTTTTGAACCTTCCTGAAAGTTTCTTTTGAACCTTCCTGAAAGTTTCTTTGAACCTTCCTGAAAGTTTCCTTTGAACCTTCCTGAAAGTTTCCTTTGAACCTTCAAGAAGGTTTCCTCTGAACCTTCAAGAAGGTTTCCTCTGAACCTTCAAGGTTTCCTCTGAACCTTCAAGAAGGTTTCCTCTGAACCTTCAAGAAGGTTTCCTCTGAACCTTCAAGAAGGTTTCCTCTGAACCTTCAAGAAGGTTTCCTCTGGGGCAGCCACAAGTAAGTTATCGTTTTCAAATACAAAAGTTACACGGGCTGGTTTTATCGCATGAAATGCGCCATATTTATCCGAGAACACATAAATTTGACTTCGCCTCATAGAGATTCACCTTCTCTTCCACCTTTTCCTTCTCCTTTCCTCTTCTTCCTTTTCCCTCTTCTCCTTTCCTCTTCTTCCTTTTCCCTCTTCTTTCATCCGCCTTCTTTTTCCCCTCATCTTTCTCCTCTTCCACTGACTGGTCACATAGTTTGGTTATTGCCTTTCAAGAATTGAAGAAATTTACCCTAACTCATAAAAAACACATTTAATTATAACTACATCCATTTAAACCATACATAAACTTAGGAACTATAGCGTGTTAAGAACAGATGGTTTAAAAAGCGGGACAATCAATGGTAGATGTAAATATTGCTTCTGACAGAGAGAGGAAGATCGATGGGTTAATGGGATGCTAATGATAATTTAATATTTATTTATATTATTGCTCATTAAAGCAGCAGTTGTGCGTTGTGAATATTTAATAAGGTAGAATTCATATTATATATTATATACACAGTATATATAAGCAGTACGAGACTAGCAGACGTGTCTTGGTGACCATAAACCCCCCCCCCCCCACACACACACACACACACACACACACAGGAAGTGGAATAGCCTAGAAAGTGACGTAGTGGAGGCAGGAACCATGCATAGTTTTAAGACGAGGTTTGATAAAGCTCATGGAGCAGGGAGAGAGAGGACCTAGTAGCAATCAGTGAAGAGGCGGGGCCAGGAGCTATGACTCGACCCCTGCAACCACAAATAGGTGAGTACACACACACACACACACACACACACACATACACACACATACACACACACACACAAACCTTATATGGCATATGGACGCCTGGCAAACCTAAGAACATCGTTTCGTCACCTAAGTATAGTATAGTCATTCAACACACTACAAGGTGTATTTCAGGTCTGAAATACAAGTTGGCTTCAGGTGAGCATGGCGCTACTTGTTCCCACGTCAGAATTCTTAGACCATTCCTGTCAGTGGTTTTAGAAATCTATAGACAAACTATTCCTATCAAGTGTTTTTAAAAATCCTTAGACAAGCCATTAAGATCAGTGTTTTCAAAAATCCGTCCAATTTTGAACGTCCCTTTCCATCACTACCAATACTTTATATCTGTTCTATCTTTTATATCTCGTTCTTATTGCAACAACCACTCAACCTCTCTACGTACAGTCCTACAGAAAATGTTTCTCTGACATTTTGGGCTGGAGGGAGAGGCGCCCCCTCTTCTCGATACCAGTGACCTCTGATCTACAGCACTCCAATGTCTAGCTACGACCATTTCACTTGTATGGCTTCCACCATATCCTCCCCTTCCATTTTTGCAAGCCAATCTACATTCTCTGTTTTTTTTTTTTTTTTTTTTGTGTGTGTGTGTGTACACTCACCTAATTGTGGTTGCAGGGGTCGAGTCATAGCTCCTGGCCCCGCCTCTTCACTGGCCGCTACGCGGTCACTCTACCCGCTCCATGAGCTTTATGATACCTCTCCTTAAAGCTATGTATGGATCCTGCCTCCACTTCATCATTTCCCACACTATTCCACTTCCTGACAACTCTGTGACTGAAGAAATACTTCCTAACATCCCTGTGGTTCATCTGAGTTTTCAACTTCCAACTGTGTCCCCTTGTTGCTGTGTCCCACCTGTGTGTGTGTGTGTGTGTGTGTGTGTGTACTCACCTAGTTGTGGTTGCAGGGGTCGATTCATAGCTCCTGGCTCCGCCTCTTCACAGGCCGCTACTGGGTCACCCTCCCTTCGCCATGAGCCTTATCATACCTCTTCTTAAAGCTATGAATGGAACCTGTGTGTGTGTGTGCGTGTGCGCGCGCGCGTGTGTGTGTATGTATTAAATTATATATATATATATATATATATATATATATATATATATATATATATATATATATATATATATATATATCGTTGCGATTTTGGCTTAAATAGCAATGCACTTCTTGGCGAATATGGCAAGCGAAAATTTGTGTATGCAATAATTTCGCAAAAATCATTTTGAGCCTAACGAAAAAAATATATTTCATTGTGTTTATTAAATTATTGTAAACTTACATAAAATATATTTAGTTAGATTAGGCTAAATTAAATTGAGTTTATAATAAGGTTAGGTAAGTTTCCTAAGGTTCTTTTGGTACAAAATCATTAATTTTTTTATTAACATTAATGAAAAAAAAATCTTTAAATGATTAAGATAAAATTTTAGAAAGGACATAATTTTAAATGAGTTCTTGCTATTTGACCAATTTTATCTATTCGGCACGACATATATCTCTGTGTACCTCTCTCTTTCTCTCTCTGCTTTACAGCTAAGAAACTATGAATATATTTCTCTCAAACTATTTTTGGCTCACTTTTTTATTTTCTACGTTCATTTCCGTTATTCTGAGTTTACTCATGGCTTCCCATTTCCACTTTCATCTTCCATTTGTCATTTTTATTTTATTAACTTTCCATTTGATCTGTTCGAAGATATGGATCAGTAGACACGACTGTTGCTGCCTACTGTTGATGTGTGCTGCCTACTGTTGATGTGTGCTGCCTACTGTTGATGTGTGCTGCCTACTGTTGATGTGTGCTGCCTACTGTTGCTGTGTGCTGCCTACTGTTGATGTGTGCTGCCTACTGTTGATGCCTGCTGCCTACTGTTGATGTGTGCTGCCTACTGTTGATGTGTGCTGCCTACTGTTGATGTGTGCTGCCTACTGTTGATGTGTGCTGCCTACTGTTGATGTGTGCTGCCTACTGTTGATGTGTGCTGCCTACTGTTGATGTGTGCTGCCTACTGTTGCTGTGTGCTGCCTACTGTTGATGTGTGCTGCCTGCTGCCTACTGTTGATGTGTGCTGCCTACTGTTGATGTGTGCTGCCTACTGTTGATGTGTGCTGCCTACTGTTGCTGTGTGCTGCCTACTGTTGATGTGTGCTGCCTACTGTTGATGTGTGCTGCCTACTGTTGCTGTGTGCTGCCTACTGTTGATGTGTGCTGCCTACTGTTGATGTGTGCTGCCTACTGTTGCTGTGTGCTGCCTACTGTTGATGTGTGCTGCCTACTGTTGATGTGTGCTGCCTACTGTTGCTGTGTGCTGCCTACTGTTGATGTGTGCTGCCTGCTGCCTACTGTTGATGTGTGCTGCCTACTGTTGATGTGTGCTGCCTACTGTTGCTGTGTGCTGCCTACTGTTGATGTGTGCTGCCTGCTGCCTACTGTTGATGTGTGCTGCCTACTGTTGCTGTGTGCTGCCTACTGTTGATGTGTGCTGCCTACTGTTGATATGTGCTGCCTACTGTTGATGTGTGCTGCCTACTGTTGCTGCCTGCTGCCTACTGTTGATGTGTGCTGCCTACTGTTGATGTGTGCTGCCTACTGTTGCTGTGTGCTGCCTACTGTTGATGTGTGCTGCCTGCTGCCTACTGTTGATGTGTGCTGCCTACTGTTGATGTGTGCTGCCTACTGTTGATGTGTGCTGCCTGCTGCCTACTGTTGATGTGTGCTGCCTACTGTTGATGTGTGCTGCCTGCTGTTGCTGTGTGCTGCCTACTGTTGATGTGTGCTGCCTACTGTTGATGTGTGCTGCCTACTGTTGATGTGTGCTGCCTACTGTTGATGTGTGCTGCCTACTGTTGATGTGTGCTGCCTACTGTTGATGTGTGCTGCCCCTACTGTTGATGTGTGCTGCCTACTGTTGATGTGTGCTGCCTACTGTTGATGTGTGCTGCCTACTGTTGATGTGTGCTGCCTACTGTTGATGTGTGCTGCCTACTGTTGCTGTGTGCTGCCTACTGTTGATGTGTGCTGCCTACTGTTGATGTGTGCTGCCTACTGTTGATGTGTGCTGCCTACTGTTGCTGTGTGCTGCCTACTGTTGATGTGTGCTGCCTACTGTTGATGTGTGCTGCCTACTGTTGCTGTGTGCTGTCTGCGGTGTATTGGCTGCAGATGAACAAGAGCAGCAGACTTGACCATAAGTCTCACCCCCTCCTTTGAATCGAACCCGTAATCCTATCGTACAGACACGTACAGACACCCATGCCCAGACACCCCACGTACATACAACCCACGAACAGCCACCGTACGTACAGACACCCCACGTACAGACACCCCAAGTACAAAGAACCCACATACAAAGAACCCACGTACAGACACCCAGGCCCAGACACCCCAAGTACAAAGAACCCACATACAAAGAACCCACGTACAGATACACAGGATAACCAAATAATGTGAAACACTGCGACTTATTACTGATCAGAAGAGACATTCTTTAATTCACAGAAATCAATTTTTACTAACAAAATTCTAACCTACACAACCTATCAAGAGATTGTTTCCCCCTGAGGAAAACTCATCAGAACTAAGTTTAAAGCTGACCGGAAGACGCATTTTGCAGTTATTGAGCAAAATCCAAGAAAATTTGCGTCTACACAGCCTAGACCCATGAAACGATCCATCGAATACATACAATGCATCAGCCATTGAAGAATGATCCTGCTCAGATTTATATTTTAATCAGAAGAAAGCTTTAAACACGTAGGGGTCATGTAGCGTCTGAGGAATGGGAGACATTCGTACCCTAACAAGCATTAAGGGGAAAAATAATGAACTAAGGTAAAAAAATCTATTACTTATATATATATATATATATATATATATATATATATATATATATATATATATATATATATATATATATAAGTTTAAAAGAGGCAAAATGGCCGTTCGTAGGAACGTTCCTCCAGTAATCCACGGAAACGAAAATATTGGAATGATCCACGTAGCACTGTACATAGTGGTCTCCCACTCACGTAGCATTGTACATAGTGGTCTCCCACTCACGTAACATTGTACATAGTGGTCTCCGAGGCACGTAGCATTGTACACAGTGGTCTCCCAGGCAAGTAACATTGTACACAGTGGTCTCCCAGGCACGTAACATTGTACATAGTGGTCCCCCAGGCACGTAGCATTGTACATAGTGGTCCCCCAGGCACGTAGCATTGTACATAGTGGTTCCCCAGGCACGTAGCATTGTACATAATGGTCCCCCAGGCACGTAGCATTGTACATAGTGGTCTTCCAGGCACGTAGCATTGTACATAGTGGTCCTCCAGGCATGTAAATATTCCCGTGAATCTTGTCCAGGATTCATCACACAAGCTGTGGTATCAGCCCTTTCAGCCCCCTGAGGGACTCACCCCTCCAGAGGGCTGATGGCCTTTCTTGCTTGTTTAATTTGTAACACATGTTCGTACCAGCGTGTGTCATAGCCATGGCTTGCAAGAGACCAGTGTTGCAACCAGTGTGGGTTTACGAGAGTAATTAATCTCTTACAGTAGCAGGAAAATTAAGGAAAACCTGCACCCACTTTATTTACAAATTGAGGATAACATAAACTGTTATCTATGGCCAGACAACGAGAAATCAAGCATCTTGTATTGCTTCCTGCTGCAGTTTGGCAAGGAAGGGAAAAATGCTGGAATCAGCAGGTTCTTTGTATTGAGGGGCAAGCGAAGGCGACGAGAGGCGACGCAGGGCAGATTGCGTTATGAAATGGTACGAGGAGCGTGTTACGCATGCATTGACCTTGACAAAGGAACTTTAACAGTGCGTTCTCGACCTTTAAGACAATCTCCATATTCTCAGTAGAAAGATTACAGAGAAGTGTGCTCAGTTTCTTGTAATGACAGTACTGTGAAAGTAAAAAGATTTAAAGACAGTGACAGTGGGAGTGTTGCAAATTTCCAGACTGAGTGGTGGACGTGTGACATTCCTCAAAAGACACTATCTTCAATCAAGACAGCGGATATCCGGGTGACACTTAAGGGTCTGATACATATACCCAGGTAAGTCTGCTTAGGCATAGTTTGGTTCAATTGACTGCGCAGTTGAGAGCTAAGGTATGACCTAAACAGATTTCCCATACACCCGGGTACTCGCGGGCCATTGAGCCCAAAAACGTAAGTGTATCACCAGCACTCAGTTTCAGAGATATGCTGAAATAACACCCCTTTGGGGTAATTATATACTTACATTTGTTTCTGTCACAGCCCTAGGGAGTGGTATCGTCAGCTCAAGACAACGACTTCGGGGATGGCTGCGAGGACGTGGGCTGTCATTCAAGCTAAGTCCTACTATACCATTTAATTAGTTTAGCTTGTAACCACATTTCCTTACACAAACCATATCACGAGTGGGGTTCGAACCCGTTCGAACCCCACTCGTGGTATGGTTTGCTTGCAATCGTGTCATTACGATTTCGTGAGTCATGTTCCCTACACAAGCATCGAAATTCTGAAGCCCATCGTAAAAGAAGTTTTCGAGTAATAATCTAAACTTTTTGATGAAGCAAACGAAAATATTGGTGAAAATGTTTGTAGAAACAGGAAAATCTTTCCTTGTTAAACTTGAAAATGCCATAAATCCACATTTACATTCTATTTAAAAAATCTCCACAATCCTGTAGGAATAAAATATAAAATTTCGACTTTTTGTAAAATCTAATTTGATAAAATTGATAAAATATTGGCAATTTGTCATCCACACAGTTCATTTTATTATCATGGGGGAGTGCTAAACCTGTAGGGATTATACAGCACTTGTGGGGGGGGGGGGAATGGAAAGTCTTCAGGCATAATTCAGGGAACTGGACACAGATCCGATTACCTAGATCAAGAGCTCCTCACCAGCATCAAGGAACTTCCCTCGAGGGGTCCACACAGCTCAAAATTAATGCACAAATACTTTTTATTAAGATACAAATGCATTTAGGGTTTGAAGCTGATCGGAAGAAACACTCACTAGGTATTACATGGGAAACAGTTTTCTTAATAAAATTGAGTGACAAGCTGTGTTTTAATGAAGCCTACCATGATAAAAGTTTGAAGCCGATCAGTAAAGACATTCTTCAGTAACTGATCTGATTCCAACGATTTCAATTTTTTTTTTTAACTATTTCAGAAAATTGGCACTTACTGCATAGTCAATTTATTGAATAAAAATTTACTATTTATTCAATAAAATTAGCAATCTGGGACTTAGGGCGACCAATAACAGCGTGAGCCGTCAACATAAGACACTTGTGCAACATTTAGCAGTCTTTATTACGGAAACGTTTCGCCAGCCAATGGCTTCTTCAGTCCAGGACAGATAAGAACTGTGGAAGACAAGGAGTAGTTTGAGGTAATCAGTCCCTCAGCTTGGAGTCGATGTGTTCAGCCATTCATTCTTGAGAAAAGAAAAGTAAATGTATGTATAATGTTTGTCTGGAAACAGGACAAGTGTTTCCTGACGCGGGTTTTAGTCATAAGATGACCCACAGCTGGAGATTTTGGTCATCTGACCGAGGCCTTCCACTGGTTTACCGGTCCACCCCTTTTTAAATTTAGGATTATCATTATAACCATTTTTACCCATTGATGTTACAGCATATGCACGGAGAAGTTGATTATACACTGAAGACAGGAGAGTTGAAGCAGCAGGAGGCGGAGTCACCAGTGGGAAAAATCACTGGTGCAAGTGAGTCAGATGAGTCATTCTTCAGCTATGACACGGATTCCAACGATTTTTTTTACTATTATATATAAAATTTGCCTCCACGACGCAAATAAAACTTAAAGAGGAACTATCCTGGCTATGAAAATTCATCAGCCATTAAATTCTGAAGCCGTTCAAAGGAGGTACACTGAAATTTATTTAACGTGACTTAACGAGAATAAATTTTTCACACCCTTTTACACATAAAATAGTCAAATATGCAACTTCCTCAAATATATTTCACTCCCCGAATTGGTCACATTTTTCGGCACCTTATTTTTTGAAGGTTCCAGGTTCCACCACTGAGGATTTTGGAAGATAACCAAGTAATTCCGGTATCCTGGGAATGGGTTCAGCAACTTTGGTAATAAGACACGTAAACATGCCAGTTATTTTAGGAATTTGGTCCTCGTTACCGTACACAAGTGTTGAAAAAACGAAGACGATTGAATGAGGCGTTCACGAGTTACGAGTAAAAGAAAATTGAAAAATGGAGAAAAAAAAGGTAATATTTTAAAGGTCGCCCTTCGAGAATTCCTAATAATACAAACACAAAACAATAATAATAAAGAACAAGAACGTTGTCAGTACATATATATAAGCATGTGTCTCCTTTCTATAATTTAACACCAACATCATACGCACCAACCTCATTAACCTAACACCATGGTGTGTGTGTGTGTACGTACTCACCTATTTGTGGTTGCTGGGGTCGAGTCATAGCTCCTGGCCCATGCCCTTTTCACTAATCGCTACTAGGTCCTCTCTCTCCTGCTCCATGAGCTTTATCATACCTCGTCTTAAAACTATGTATGGTTCCTTCCTCCACTACATCACTTTCCAGACTATTCCACTTCCTGACAATTCAATGACTGAAAAAAATACTTCCTAACATCCCTTTGACTCATCTGAATCTGAGTCTTCAGCTTCCAATTTTGATCCCTTGTTTCTGTGTCCCATCTTTGGAACATCCTGTCTGTCCACCTTGGCAATTCCTCGCAGTATTTTATATGTCGTTATCATGTCTTCCCTAACCCTCCTGTTCTCCAGTGTCGTCAGGCCGATTTCCCATAACCTCTCCTTGTAGGACACTTCTTAGCTCCGGGACTAGTCTTGTTGCAAACCTTTGCATTTTTTCTAATTTTTTAATGTGCTCGACCAGGTGTGGGTTCCATTCTGGTGCTGCATATTCCAATACAGACCTGACGTACACAGAGTAGAAAGTCTTGAATGACTCCTTATTCATGTGTCGAAATGCTATTTTTAGGTTTACCAGGCACCCATATGCTGCAGCAGTTTTTTGCCTGATATTCGCCTCGGGAGATGTGCTCGGTGAGGTTTGCAGCCTTTGGCCCCCTAATATGTACTCCGTCTGCGGTCTTTTTGACCTTCCCCATTCTTCATGACTTTGCACTTGGTGGGGTTAAACTCCAGGAGCCAGTTGTTGAACCCGGCCTGCAGCCTCTCCAGATCCCTCTGTAGTCCTGCCTGGTCCTCATCCGCTTGATTTCTCCGCATTAGCTTCAGTCTCTCTCTCGCTCACTCTCGCTCACTCTCTCACTCTCGCTCACTCTCACTCTCGCTCACTCGCTCACTATCTCACTCTCGCTCACTCTCTCTTACGCACCCAGTCATGACTAAAATTCATCGGTCGATGGTTCAAACATTTTCCTGATAGTTCTCCACACAACGGTACACATTATTGCTTTTTGTCACCTAATTTGCATATAATTAATGAATATTTTTATTCAATGAAAGAAGAAGAATAGCGAGACACAGATACAGAGGGAATTAAAGATATATATTTAAAGAGACAAAGACGTAAAAGAAAAAATAATCTTTGGAGCAAATGGGGGCAACTTTATTCTGGCGAAAGGTTCTTGATCCAAGGAAGTGGTGCTATCCGTCTCTTCCTTGTTTCAGACTTTACTGCCTTTCCATTCCTCCAGTATATGACACATAGGGGTTTAGCGCTTCCTAATGAATACAGTGGAGGAATACTGTACGTGAAAAGACATAAGAGTTAACACTGACCCTTTTTTTTTGCATAAACTGTTCCCGGATTTGGCTTCGATAACTTGAGAAAGACTCTTTAGCTAGGTTTGAAACTTTTAACACTGGTGTGCCCTATTTGGAAGAAGGTCGGGATTATTAACGGGGAGTGTAGGAGCCAATTTTGCCAATTATTCTTTGAAAAATGGCAAATCGTCGATGTGTCTCACTCAGAGAAACCTCTGCATTGATGTTTGACATATGAACATAAGAAAGAAGGAACACTGCAGCAGGCCTACTGGCCCATGCGAGGCATGTCCAATTCTCCCACCAACTTAAGTCAATGCCTTGACCAAGTCAGGTCAATCACATTCACTTAAGGGAGGAGCACGGCATCTGCCCTAATAGCACAAGCTAGTCAGGTCCAATTCACACCCACTCATGTATTTATATAACCTATTTTTAAAACTACACAACGTCCCAGCCCCTATGACGGTATTCGGGAGTTTGTTCCACTCATCCACAACTCTATTACCAAATCAGTGCTTTCCTATATCCTTCCTGAATCTGAATTTTTCCAACTTAAACCATTGCTGCGAGTCCTGTCAATGCTATATATTTTCAGCACGCTATTTACATCCCCTTTATTAATTCCTGTTTTCCATTTATACACCTCAATCATATTCCCCCCTAATTCTACGCCTTTCTAGAGAGTGCAGATTCAGGGTCCTCAGTCTGTCCTCATAGGGAAGATTTCTGATACATGGGATCAACTTTGTCATCCTCCTCTGTACGTTTTCCTGTGCATTTCAAATTTTCTGTCCATCGATCAAAGATTGATGGACTGATTACATTGACTCCAGACTGTGGGACTGATTACCTCAAACTCCTCCTGATCTTCAACAATCTCCTTTGTACCTGGAGAGAGTTCCGGGGGTCAACGCCCCCGCGGCCCGGTCTGTGACCAGACCAGGACTGATGAAGCCACTGTGTGGTGAAACGTTTTCTCATTAAAGATACCCAAGTGTTGCACGTGTCTCTAATTTATCAGAAGCTTAATGGATAGCGACCACTGAGTAACCAGTGATAGGTAAGCAGGTACCGTACCTGAGATGAGACAGATGGCCATTCTGATTCCTGTATACAACGCCAGCGATAAGCCTCAACCATTGAATTATCACCTAATAGGATGTCTAATATAGAGCACCTGCTGAAGACGACCTCATTTAAAGGTCGAAATACTCACAAAGCACACTATTCCTGCTGCTTCTGCTGCTGCTGTCTCCAGCCTGATAGACATTTCTGACAAGTAGTCATTACATTTCGAAGTTTCGCTATAGAATATTTCCTGGTAATAAAAGAAGAATTACGGTCAAAAGGTTAGGTAAATGGACATAGATGTAACTAATGTGACATTTTATTGTGGCAACGTTTCGCTCTCCGGGAGCTTTGTCAAGCCGTAGCAGCATAGCGAAAGCGAAACGTTGCCACAATTAAATGTCACCTTAGTTGCATCTGTGTCCATTTACTCAACAAAAAAAAAAATTTGCTCGGTACTTTTATTAATACGAAAATATTTTCTGTTCTAAATTCTTTTGCAGGAAAATTGTTTGGAAAGCAGGATATATAGAGTATTTCCCCGACCCTAATACGCTGTAAATCCTCTTTACCGGCGGGCTGGTCACGCTACACTTCTGACTGCTGTAAATACACCTGCGAACGAAAGCTTTGCAACGAAGCGAGGAAATGAATTCATTACGGAATGACGTAAACGCGTTAATGAAGTTCGTGTAATGAGTCCAGCAAATGTGTTGACTACGACGTTAAGAACTTAAAGCAGAATGAATTGTGGTGTGTGTGTGTGTACTCGCCTCTCTGTGGTTGCAGGGGTCGAATCACAGCTCCTAGCCCCGCCTCTTCACTGGTCGCCACTAGCTCCACTCTCTCCCTCCTCCATGAGTTTTGTTATATATCTTCTTAAACCTATGTATGGGACCTGCCTCCACTACCTCACTTTCCAGACTATTCCACTTCCTGACAAATCTGTGACTGAAGACATACTTCCTAACATCCCTGTGACTCATCTGAGTCTTCAACTTCCAATTTTGACCCCTTGTTGCTGTCCCATCTCTGGAACATCCTGTCTCTTGCCAACCTTGTCAATTCCTCTCAGTATTTTATATGCTATGTTTACCCTGTCCCTCCTATCATCCAGTGTCGTCAGGTAGAGTTCCATTAACCTCTCCTCGTAGGACATGCTCCTTAGCTCCGGGACTAGTCTTGTTGCAAACCTTCGTACTTTCTCCAATTTCCTGACGTGCTTGGCCAGGTGTGGGTTCCAAACCGGAGCTGCATACTCCAATATGGGGCTGACGTACACGGTGTACAGGGTCCGGAACGACTCCTTACTGAGATGTTGTCCAATCTTTGTCCTTACTGAGATGTTGGAATGTTATTCTTAGGTTCGCTAGTCGCTCATATGCTGCAGCTGTTATTTGATTGATGTGCGCCTCAGGATTATATATATATATATGTGTATATATATATATATATATATATATATATATATATATATATATATATATATATGTGTGTGTGTGTGTGTGTGTGTGTGTGTGTGTGTGTGTGTGTGTGTGTGTGTGTGTGTGTGTGTCAGTCAAAGTCAAGTCAACTTCGTAGTTACCGCAATAAGACCAATACCCAAATACGCCAACACAGTGTTTGAAGCCATTCACAAATTAGCTTCTCCAGTCACTGGCATTTATGTTTGAAACCGACTGAAACATTCACGAATTTTCTAGTGAAAGTCAGTGTATTTCACTCACTGCACGAAAACCGACCTGCTCAATACACCTTGCAAGTTAAACTTACATAACACCATAACACTGCGAAGCTAATAGTGTGAAGCCAACTATAAGATGCATTCTATAGTTATAGCAAAGAATATAACAATTCCAAGTTTAATAACTACAGCAGCAATGAGTCTTGGACATACACATTCTTAACAAAAAAAATAAGGTGTTATTTGTTTCATATTTGTATTAACAATTTAAAATGGAAAAAGTTCAGAAAAAACCGTACTTATATAATGGAAAAATATCACTCCAATTTAAAAAGTATTGGAAAATTTCCTTCTACATTTTCAAAAAAACACTCCCAGCTACCTTCTAAATAGGCTACATTAGGGGTTGAAAGTCTGTAGCTACATCAATAGTTTTTTTTTAAGTCATCGCGCAAAACCCAAAATGGAGAATGAACGAAATAAAATTAACCGTAGATCACCTGCATATGTCTACAGATCAACGAACGTTTCCATAGCTATTGTGAATTAGCGTTTACAATTATTAACGAAGCTTTTAGAGAGAGAAAATACATTTAGGCAGCCACTTAAAGTTACCCTTTCTTTAGGGTGACTTAATAACCCTGATGAAATGTTAATTTGTGCCTCACTCCGCCCCCACTGACACCCTAGTCCCCCAATGACACTCCGGTCCACCACAGACACCCCCTTCCCCCACTGACACCCCGGTCCACCACAGACACCCCCGTCCCCCAATGGCACCCCGGTCCCCCACTGACACCCCGGTCCCCCACTGAAACCCCGGTCCCTCACTGACACCCCGGTCCACCACTGACACCCCGGTCCACCACTGACACCCCGGTCCACCACTGACACCCCGGTCCACCACTGACACCCCGGTCCACCACTGACACCCCGGTCCACCACTGACACCCCGGTCCACCACTGACACCCCGGTCCACCACTGACACCCCCCGTCCCCACTGACACCCCGGTCCACCACTGACACCCCGGTCCACCACTGACACCCCGGTCCACCACTGACACCCCGTCCCCACTGGCACCCCGGCCCCTATTGACACCCCGGTCCACCACTGACACCCCGGTCCACCACTGACACCCCGGTCCACAACTGACACCCCAGTCCCCACTGACACCCCGGTCCACCACTGACACCCCGGTCCACCACTGACACCCCGTCACCCACTGGCACCCCGGCCCCCCATTGACACCCCTGTCCACCACTGACACCTCGGTCCACCACTGACACCCCGGTCCACCACTGACACCCCTGTCCCCCACTGGCACCCCGGCACCCAACTGACACCCCGGTCCACCACTGACATCCCGGTCCACCACTGACACCCCCGTCTCCCACTGACACCCTGGTCCCCAACTGACACCCCGGTCCACCACTTACACCCCGGTCCATCACTGACACCCCGGTCCACCACTGACACCCCGGTTCACCACTGACACCCCGGTCCACCACTGACACCCCAGTCCCCCACTGACACCCCAGTCCCCCACTGACACCCCAGTCCCCCACTGACACCCCAGTACACCACTGACATCCCGGACCCCCACTGACACCCCGGTCCACCACTGACACCCCCGTCCCCACTGACACCCCGGTCCACCACTTACACCCCGGTCCACCATTGACACCCCTGTCCACCACTGACACCCCGGTCCCCCACTGACACCCCGGTCCACCATAGACACCTCCGTCCCCCACTGACACCTCGGTCCTCCACTGACACCCCAGTCCCCCACTGACACCCCAGTCCCCCACTGACCTGACACCCCGGTCCACCACTGACACCCCCGTCCCTCACTGACACCCCGGTCCACCACTGGCAAAACATCAGAGTTCATGTCCCAATTACAATTCATAATAGGATAACATGGTCTAAAAATCATGGCAAGGAATTAGTTCCATTAACAGCTGAAGTAAAAATCGTGTACAGTAGCAGCAGTTCTAATATTTACAAAGAACTTTGACATTATAGATCACTCAGCGTTCTTAGCATAAAAAAGATATAATTAACTATGAGCTAAAACTAAGAGCATTATTAAAATAAACAGTATTAGTTAAAAGTCCCATTAAAATATTGTCTAAAGATTGCTAAAAGTTCCTCGAGGTCCCTCCGGATACCAAAGTCATAATAACTATTACGAGGGCAGAAAGACCTACGTTGAGGGGAAACTGTTCAAAAGTGTTCCACAATCAGCGTCATTCCACAAACAGCACAAGGGGCAGGAGCACATGCAAACAGGTGGTTATCTATACTTCTGATCCTCAATAGACAATATCCATGCACAGTAACCTAGTGGAAAATATTAACTCGTTCTGAAACAAAACGGCTTATGCGGCCTGCGTCACCACGACTGGAGACAACTGTTTATTCGTGTAACAGTGCAAAGTGAAAAAGAACAAATCGTGTCCTCCTGGTACGTAATGTCGAAGGGCCTTGTTTACCATATTTCCTGGATAATGACAACAGAAGGGTGATGTGCAAAGTCAATGGTAATTTTCTGTTACAAACTAAAGAAAAAATGTGTAAACTTACCTGCTAAACAGCAAGAAATTTCCCTCGAGGAGCTGTAAAATTATATATAATTGTAATAGGAATATTTCATTTTAAATTAATGTCACATCTCTCATTTTTTTCCGGATTTTCATGATGTCTTCACTTGTATCTTCACGAAACAGCCATTGATAATTACTCTCATATATACAGTATTTAAATGAAATTATATCACAACAGAATTCCACCTGAGGATTTAGATTAGATTTTGCCACCGAAGTGGCTAGTTTATTGTGCACCCCATATCCTGTGGACGGTAGCGCAAGATCACATGGATACACAAAAGGCCTAGGAACTAGGCCCCAGCTGAGGAAAGATGTGTTGTGGGCAATATTTACCTTGTGTTGGAGGATGGCGGAGCCAGGGCGTCGCTTCGTCAGCACCTGCGGCCGAGGACGCTAACGAGGGAACACCATGAAGTGTTCACAAATATCTCCTCAATATAATCTACTCATTAGTTTCGTTAATATTATATTCACTTCGTACATGTGTCTAATTTATCAACCTGTTGGTTCTCTAAACCATTTATCTACAGTAACAGTAACAGTTGTGGGGGTGTCTACAGCGAAGGCGGTGTCGTGTGTTTTAAGATTACTAGAATCTCCTTCGCGGTAACAAGTTTCCATTACTCCGAGTAACACAGTCGGGGACAGATATCAGGGCTCCTTCCAGGCTCTTGCGTCTGTGTCTGATTCTAAACAAGAACATAACACTGTTGCACGCAGGTGAACAGGCCACACACGGGTGAACGGGCCACACACACGGGTGAACCGGCCACACACACGTGAACGGGCCACACACAAGTGAACGGGCCACACACAAGTGAACGGGCCACACACAAGTGAACGGGCCACACACAAGTGAACGGGCCACACACAAGTGAACGGGCCACACACAAGTGAACGGGCCACACACAAGTGAACGGGCCACACACAAGTGAACGGGCCACACACACGTGAACGGGCCACACACACGTGAACGGGCCACACACACGTGAACGGGCCACACACACGTGAACGGGCCACACACACGTGAACGGGCCACACACACGTGAACGGGCCACACACACGTGAACGGGCCACACACACGTGAACGGGCCACACACACGTGAACGGGCCACACATTCCACAACGCAAATTATTATATTTTCAAAATTACGTTATGGAACACAATCTTTTAACTTCATTTAGCTAAAGTTAATAAAAAACTAACCAGAAAAAATATATTTTTTAATAATATTTAGTCGCATCCTTAAATATTTATTACTCTCAAGTATATTTTAAATACAATATTATATAATTAACCGACTATTATTTTTATTATTCTTGAGGAAACGCTAAACTCGTATGGGTTATATAATGCTTCTCTAATTAGGAGTAATAGTTATTACATTTAAATACTAAATCATATTTTAAGTAAAAGATGGTTAGTTGGTTAACTGAGATGAAAGCCTATCAATTATCAACTATCAACTATCAATTATCAATTATCAATTATCAACTATCAACTATCAATTATCAATTATCAACTATCAACTATCAACTATCAATTATCAATTATCAATTATCAACTATCAACTATCAATTATCAATTATCAATTATCAACTATCAACTATCAACTATCAATTATCAACTATCAATTATCAACTATCAACTATCAATTATCAATTATCAACTATCAACTATCAACTATCAATTATAAATTATCAACTATCAACTATCAATTATCAATTATCAATTATCAACTATCAACTATCAATTATCAATTATCAATTATCAATTATCAATTATCAACTATCAATTATCAATTATCAACTATCAACTATCAATTATCAATTATCAACTATCAATTATCAACTATCAACTATCAATTATCAATTATCAATTATCAACTATCAATTATCAATTATCAATTATCAACTATCAATTATCAACTATCAATTATCAACTATCAATTATCAACTATCAATTATCAATTATCAACTATCAACTATCAATTATCAACTATCAACTATCAATTATCAACTATCAACTATCAATTATCAACTATCAACTATCAATTATCAACTATCAACTATCAATTATCAATTATCATCAACTATCAATTATCAATTATCAACTATCAACTATCAATTATCAACTATCAACTATCAACTATCAACTATCAATTATCAACTATCAATTATCAACTATCAACTATCAATTATCAATTATCAACTATTATCAACTATCAACTATCAACTATCAATTATCAACTATCAATTATCAACTATCAACTATCAATTATCAATTATCAACTATCAACTATTAATTTAATTATCAACTATCAATTATCAACTATCAATTATTAATTATCAACTATCAACTATCAATTATCAATTATCAACTATCAACTATCAATTATCAACTATCAATTATTAATTATCAACTATCAACTATCAATTATCAATTATCAACTATCAATTATCAACTATCAACTATCAATTATCAACTATCAATTATCAACTATCAACTCTCGGGAGGGTCGTTAAGATTTCAACTCGCTTGTTCACCATTAGTCAGGCAGAATGTAATCCATAATATAGGAATTAATGTAAACACCGCGTATATACACTGAGAAACATGCATCTGTGTATCTCAGTGTATATACACTGAGATGCATACATACATATGCATCTCAGTACATATACAATGAGAAATATATATGTATATTTCTCAGTGTATAAACACTGACAAACATGTGTATCTCAGTGTATATACACTGAGAAACATACACCTCTCGGTGTACATACTGCAACGATGGTATGGAACTTAAAATACTACATACACCCACCACTTGGTTCTTCTCAGTGGTCGTTCCTGTGTCGCACTTAACAGAACACAGTTAACGGAACACAGTTAACGGAACACAGTTAACGGAACACAGTTAACGGAACACAGTTAACGGAACACAGTTAACGGAACACAGTTAACGGAACACAGTTAACGGAACACAGTTAACGGAACACGTAACGGAACACTAACCACTATTGTCACAATTTTCCTTAAAACATTATTATTACATCAACTGGGAGGCTGCTAGGTATGATCCAAGGAAGAGGAGGATACTTTTAATTTCTCGGATCAAGATCCCTTCATTAGCTTCGTAAGAACCTCGTTGATCATGTTGATCACTGTTTTTGTCACTAACAAACGTAGTTGCTGCACGCACGCACACGCACAGACACGCGCGCACGCAAGCTCATACGTACGTACACGTACGTCAGTCTGATTCCAGAGGCATGAATGCCCGGGTGAAACATGCCAGGGTTTCGAAGCTCGGTGAAACATCTCAGTGAAGCAAATGAGTGAAAACAATGAAAGAAACACTGCAGTAGGCCTATAGGCCCATGCTGAGCACGTCTAACTCGCACCCACCCACTCCCTCACACACACCCGTCCATCCCAAAGTTCTGGCGTCGTTGACGGTACCCGCGGGAGTGTTCCACTCACCCACAACTCTGTTCTTAAACCAGTGCTTACCTAAACACTCTCTCACTAGCACGTTCACTCCAGCTGCTGAATGAACACTCTCATTAACAAGCCCAGTGAAGCCGCTGAGTGAAGCCGCTGAGTGAAGCAGCTCAGTGAAGCACCCCAGGGAAACTGTTCATTCGTGAACACGTCCGGAACAGTGCTCGTGGCTTCACTCATCCATTAGTGTGTTTCTGTGAGAGAAGCAGCGGGCACTTATGTCGTACTAACAAGGTTTCAAGTTTGACATTTCTTGCCATCTAATATTGTTTATTTGACATTTGTAAACAAAAACAATTCTTCTTCTTATTATTATTATTATTATTATTATTATTATTATTATTATTATGATGATGATGATAAAATGTTTTTATATTCATTGGGAAGCGGGAATCTACTAAATATAATGCAACGTCAGGGGGAATGGTAGGTGCTCAGATTTGTTCCTAGGAAGGAGTGGGTATATCCAGTTCCTCGGATCAAACCTGATTACCGCCCATGAAAATAATTATGCTCATTTGGTATAGTGGGAGTTCAGAATTTAAATTTTTTAATGAAGGTTCACTTCACATTAGTTATATATAATTTTTAGTTGTTTAAATTTTCACTTTCGTCTAGATTATCGATAAATCTTTTAATTCAAAATAAATAAAACTGAAGGACATTGTATAATATACTTTGAAAGGAGTATAGTTCTTGTACATACATTAAATTTATTCTTTCATGCCTCTTTTCAGGTATTTATGTATTTTTAAGTAGTGGAGAAGATGAGCTCAGCCTTGACGGCCGGGTTAGTGGGATAGTTCATGGGGCTTCATGTCTGTCTAGTACATGAGGGTCATTAAAATTCCACATAACCTTTTCACCGGCTGACACGAACACTTTAATCTCTAAAATAGTGAGTAAAGAAAACTCCCGGCATATATAAGCCGAGAGAAATATTCCTTTCGGTGTATATATCCCGAGGGAGCTTGAGCCAGCCGACAGGCTTCAAACCTCAGAAATCAACGGGCGAAAGTAACGTTCAACTGGGCTTCGACTTGCTAGATTGATCTGTTAATCCACCTGTCCTTTCCTTCTTTGGATCCGATCTGATTACCTTTCATTCCCCAGGGCATGGATGACCGTTGCGGGTTTAGCACTTCACAATAAATATAATATCAAGTATAGGTAAAACTTACGATTTTGGCTTAAATAGCAACGCACTTCTTGCCGAATAAGGCAAGCGGAAACTTGTGTATGCAATAATTTCGCAAAAATCATTCTAAACATAACAGAAAAAAGTATATTTCATTGTGTTTGTTTATTAAATTATTGTAAATTTATAAAATATAGTTAGTTGGATTAGGCTAAATTAAATCGTGCTTGCTGTAATAAGGTTAGGTAAGTTTTCTAAGGTTCTTTTGGTACAAAATTGTTAATTTTTGCATTACCATAAATGAAAAAATATATCTTTAAACGTATAAGAGAAAATTTTAAAAAGGACTTAATTTTAAATGAGTTCTTGCTTATTGACCAGCTTTACCTATTCGGCTCGAATATAATATATATATATATATATATATATATATATATATATATATATATATATATATATAGTAGTATTTTATAATTGGTTATTTTTTAATTGATAGAGGACAACCTAACCCTAACTGGGAAAAATTGCTGTAAACCATATATAAGACATAGATGGACCATTAATCTTAAAAATGTTGCCCTCTGCCAATTCTGACTTTGTTTTGGAGTTTGCAACCAGTGTCAGAGTACCTGGTGTTGGGCAATCATCACACAAGTTGCAATAACAGACCAGACCACCACCATTAAAACTTTGCAACCGAAAACACCGAACACAACTAATTTACTTCGGAAATTCCTTCAAACTTTAATAACAGAATACATGTAAGTGTGCAAGCAAGCAGGCAGAAAGGCAGGCAAGCAAGCAGGCAAGCAAGCAAACAAGCAGGCAAGCAAGCAATCAGGCAGGCAAGCAAGCAAGCAAGGAGAGGCCAGCTTTCATATTTTGTGTATGAATGATTTTTGAGTAATATTTTTCAGTTGTGTAGGCGTCGGTACACACATACGTATACACACACACAAATGTTAGAAAGTATTCCTTCAGTCTTAGAATTTTCAGGAAGTGGAACACTCTGGAGAGTGATGTAGTGGAGGCAGGATCCATACATAGCTTTTAGAAGAGGTATGATAAGGCTCTTGGAGCAGGGAGAGAGTGGATCTAGTAGCGACTAACGAAGAGGCGGGGCCAGGAGCTATGAATTGACCCCTGCAACCACATATAGGTGAGGCATATAGGCGAGTATACACACACAAACATACACACATCGTAGACACACACACACATGCAAACATACAAACATGCGCAAACACACACGGAGACACAAGCACACACTAGCGTACACAAAGCGCACAACAATATAAAACACATTTATTTGTGTCATAAGATAAACAAAATCTGTTTACATAAGAGCTTCAGTGTGAGGAAAAATATACAGTGTTTCTCTCTAGTTTAACTGTCTTCGTGTCAGTTCTTTTCTACAATTAAGGAATAATGCTGAAGGTTGGATCACCTTGAACTTTAGAGGACGGGGAGGAGACGGGTCTACATGGGTTCGATTTCCTGGGGTCACTGCCCCCCGCGGCCCGGTCCCAGACTAAAGGGGAAATGCTAAATCTAGTAAATTTGCCTAGAATATTTAAAGGTAAAGAACTGATGAAACTCCTGTTCGTGAATGGAATAAAACACATTGGTTAAGAACACTATAAACATGAACAGCGGCTTATTCAGTTAATAAAAGTCAAACACTTTATTAAAAGTTGCGGAAAGATGAACAATAGCTCATTCATTTAATAAATCTCCAATATTTTGTTGATATCACTAGTAACAAAAAGTGAACAATGAGCAGGGAAGCCCAGAGCAGCTGCCTGATCATCAGAACGATCCAAACGTAAAATAAATTTTAGACGAATTTTCGAGAGGAGTCAATCTACGTATTCCTCTGTTGTTGACAACCAAACAAAAAGAAAATAAAGGCATCTACTTAATTAAATTTGTTCACGATGGTAGAGAGACAAATGCAGTTATATGGAATCCTTTTTTTGAGTGTGTATCGCCTATACAGTGGCCTTTATCATACATGATAAATCTCACTGACACAAGATTATGTACATTGAGACCTGTGCATCTTTGTGTATTTACACTAAGTGTACAATATTCCTTATTTCAGGGACGACAGTATCCTTGAGGTGGTGAACTGGTTAATTACAACCTTAATGACTCTCGTGTCATACACAGGCTTTAATCCAATTAACTAGTTGACTTACCCACTATGAAATTTTGCCTCAATAAAAGATTATTCTGCATATTGTCTTAATGCTTATATCTGTCTTAAAGTGCGCCATAAACAAATTTCCAAAGATTGTGCTCACAGTTTTCCTTGGTTCTGCATGAAAATGTTAATTACATCTTTTCAGAGTGGACAGACGCACACAATTTTGAGTTCTTGGATAAATTTAATTTATATCATTCCATCAAACTGAAATATGAGTGGGAAACTGAAGAGAAATTCCTATTAAATGACAATCTGTTTAGCTGAGTTGATAGCGATAATAAGAAAACCGTTTAAAGAAAAGACACGCACCTGAACGCATACATACACTACCTCTCATGTCCTCATGAACACGTGAAAAGAAAGGGCATCCTCCATGTTTCTGAGAGAATAACGTGTTATGGAAAAATATCAAGTGTATGCAATGTGTAATTTTTGACTGGATGCTTCGTCTGCATTTACGTTTCAATAATAATGGGCAAGAACATGTTACATGACTAAAGGCTTTTATTACTGCCGTTTTTCCATATTTCTCTATGGTTTTAGACTTATGGGATAATCTGCATTTAACACGATAGTCCATATCAAGATAGTTTATTTTAAGCATTGAAATCCTATCATGTTCGAATACCTGGAACATGATAGGATCTACTGGTAAAAGTAGAGTAAAGAGCACTGTAATTTACATCAGAAAGGATTAGAATAAAGAGTGTCTGGTGTCTCCGGTAGATGGAGTGGGTCTGCAGGCCCATTCGATGGGGCTAAAAGTCTAAGGATGGATGAGAAGCGGCACAACATTGGTGTAAGGAGCAAATTACGTCGATGCTCTTAAAATTAAGTACCATCTCATGCTATCCACATGTGGATATACAGCGCCTCATGGCACCAGGTGTGCTGGCTGTGGTCAGTCCGAAACCCTCGGTCATGGTTTACAAACACGTCTAAGTTACACAAGACGGTATCGTTGATTCTTTTGGTAAGGATTGCCTGCGTAATAAGTGCTCGGTAATTAAAGAACCAGCAATATGTACTGCTGAATGGTTACGCAAACTGGACCTAATTATATTTGATCCAGTAAAGAAGGACACCTTTATATCGGATGTGATGGTTGCAAATGACTAACACCAGGTTCAAGTCATAGTATTTTAAACACGGGAGAATACTATCATACGCGACAAGTAAAACGGTGGGCTGCAATTTGGCCGACACAACAAAGAACAATAGTTGAAAACTAGACTCTACTTGTATTGCGATCATCAGATTTGCAGCCCCTATTTCTACAAGTCAACTTAAGTACTGTCATTATCATGTGGCGTGGTATTATGTGCCCAGGATCCCACAACATTTCACGTAACGCACTGGGAATACGTTCGGCGGAGATTGGCTTATATGTGGTCCAGGCCACTTGGAAGGCTCAGTTATCAGTTGAATTATGCACAATAGGTAGGGAGCTATGGAGCCCCGCTGACCGATATCACAGAATGAACAGGAGTGAATATGGTGAGGCGTCAAGTAGCGGCCAAAGAGACGGTCGCATATGCCGTCTACGGCTAAAAAAGGAAGGAAAAAGTGCCAGAAGTCGTTTCACGCAATTTAACCTAAAGACTTTAGAAACGGTACAGTGCAGAGTTAAAAATTAAAAATAATATGTTAAAGCTAAACATTGAAATATTACATTATTAGTAAAAATGAGCTCAGAGTCAACCTTCAAGGGGGTGTACCTTGATGCAAGGAAGACCTCTTGATTCAAGGAAATATAGCATTCCTTTTTTTCCCTTGGATCAAATCTGAATACATCACGTTCCCCATGCACTGTATGACTCCTAAAACTTTAGCGCTTCCGCAGGAAATAAAGAATAAGTCCAGGATAAAATGTGACACTGCTGTGTATTTTCTCCTGCAAACTGTGTCGTAAAATATTAGAAAAAAAAAATATTTAGACTTATTCATACGAGCACATACGAGCACGTAAGATAAGTTATGACAATAACTGAAAACAGTAGTGGCATCTCCAAAAAAGCTGCACTTTAGAAAGGGACCAAAAGACGACATTTCTATCCGTGGTGGACGATTGTCCACCACGGATCATGACCACATTTCGGTCCATGACGGACCGAAATGTGGTCATGAATTTCTACTCCTAAGTGTGGATTTTCCGGTGAATTGTTAAAACCATGGTATTGTGACATGTTATTTTTTCTCAGTAATGGGTTATCTCATACTCCTGAATATAGACATATTATAGTTTTTGCATAACTGAAAACTAATATTTAAATATGTTAATTATACGTAATAATTAATAGCCAGATACTTGAAGATCCAGCAGGCTGGTGTGAGGGTGTTAAGGAGTGGAGAAAAGTGTTTTTATTCTTTAACATAGCAAGGTAACATTTATAAAGGATTCAGAGCAACTACTTAGCTGGATATGAAACCTGGAGGTGAGAAGTACAGTGCCTGCACCCTGAAGAAGGGTGGGGGATGTTGCTGTTCGGAAGATCTTGTAGGGTGTGATGTCAACATACTTTTAGCAGGACAGCGATTGAATGAATGTCTGTTAATGTGTTTTCTCTTTTGTTTGGTCAGTCGGCTTGTGTTAAAAAAAAAATAAGTCGTGGAATATAAATTCGTTCCATTAGCTCCAAACTTCAGTTTGTTTATATGAGGTATTTTAACCCTCTGGCCGTCTCCCACAGAGGGAGGGTGACCCTCAAATAAGAAGAAACACGTTCACCATCATTCATTCAATTACTCTTTTGCCAGAAGCGGTCTGACATCACAGTTCAAATTACCTTACCAGGTGCAACATCCCCACCAATCCTCCAGAGAACAGGTACTGTACTTCCCACCTCCAGAACTCAGGTCCTGCTAACCACTTTTTCTGAATGTTTTTATAAATGTCATATTGTTCACACTCAAACAGCACGGCAAATCATAAAAACTACCTGCCTCCACTCATTTCTATATAATAAGTTACAAATCTTCCTTTACCTCCTCCCCAAAACCTATCCTAGGATGACCCCGACCCATTCCTTCCACCTCAGAATTATACACCCTCCTAGTTATTTTATTTTGCTCCATCCTCTCTGAATGTCTTAACCATCTCAACAATCCCCATCATCCCTTTGAACAAATACTTAAGGTAATCTCTCACCACATTCTAATTTCTAAACTACTATGAATTCTCTGCATAATATTCACATCACACTTTACCCTCAAACACGACATCTCCACTGCCTCCAGCCTCCCCCTCCTCCTCTTCGCTGCAACATTCACAACCCAAACTTCACACCCAAATAATGTTGGTACCACTACAGTCTGGTACATTCCTCTTTCTGCCTCCATGGATAAGGTTCTTTATCTCCACAAGATGCATCACTGCATCATCCACCTGTTTACCACTCTGTCAATGGTGCAATACTTGTGTAATATATAACTATGTTAGTACTAATTCTATGAATGATCTCATCTTTCATAGACCCGTCTGCCGACAAGTCTACTCCCAAATATCTAAACACACTGACTTCCTCTACACTCATCTTTCTCAACATATTCACAAGGAAGCCCTGAACTGGTAGCGGTCATATCAATTCTAAAGAATGGCAGGTTATTAGTAGTGACCCAAAGATGGGGAGAGGAGCTCAGATTACTTGGATCAAGAGATCTTCACTGGCTTCAAGGAATATCACCTTGAATGGGTCGCAACTTTAAAATTTGTTGCCAAGTCAATGGATGTTCCATCACTGATACTGGAGCTCAGATGATTTAAGCAGTGATGGTATTACTCTCGTCTCAATCGTCTATTGTTTTTTCAAGACTCACTTTCAGTGTCTGACAAGGCCAGAGGAAACGTGACACTACAACTACCTCTGCTGTAAGTTAACTTCTTCCTGTACCAAACTTGATCTTGTTCTGCTACCTGACCTAGTTCCTAGACATGACTTGAAACACGTGTTGGCTTATGCCTATGTTCTGTCTTTTGTATACTTGTTTGTCTGTTGAAGAAGGTTTCAGCCGTAAGGCGAAGTATACAGTATGTATGTATGTATATATATGTATGTATATATATATATATATGTATGTATATATATATATATATATGTATGTATATATATATATATGTATGTATATATATATATATGTATGTATATATATATATATGTATGTATATATATATATGTATGTATATATGTATGTATATATATATGATATATATATATATATATATATATATATATATATATATATATATATATATATATATATATATATATATATATATATATACATATATATACATACATACATACATACTGTATACTTCGCCTTACGGCTGAAACCTTCTTCAACAGACAAACAAGTATACAAAAGACAGAACATAGGCATAAGCCAACACGTGTTTCAAGTCATGTCTAGGAACTAGGTCAGGTAGCAGAACAAGATCAAGTTTGGTACAGGAAGAAGTTAACTTACAGCAGAGGTAGTTGTAGTGTCACGTTTCCTCTGGCCCCATCTGTTTGAAACAGCAGGTTGTTTGGTTCCCAAGTTAATACAATTGACAATTATGAATGATATTAAAAAAACATTTTTAATGAAAAAATAATCATTTACAAGAACAGAAAGTCAGATGTTTTAACTAAATCAGGCACACACTTACGTCCCCCCGTGCGTGGATGGCTGAATGTCTCTCCATGTGTATGTACTGAGAGCAACATTGTATGAACACTTGGAAGGGTGTATATCTATGCATATTTACACTTAGAGTTTACTTTATTTCATATATTTGGGATCAAAGTTTTTTTGACCAGTGGTGAGTATACAGTATTAATGACTCGCTTTGTGTAGTCGATAGGCTTTAAACTTAATTAGGCAACTTACCTAATAGACAAGGTTGCATATACTGAAAGGTGCAGAACAACCGCTGAAAAAATAGTGAATTTGCAAGCGCTTTCATGATTTCTCACATTTTCAAGGAACAGTTCCTTGATAATGTGACAAATCACGAAAGCGATAGGAAGTTCACTCTTTTTTCACAGTGGTTGCTTTGCATATCGTCATATCACCTGTTTACTGTGATCTTACTGCATACAGAAAGCTGTATATTTTAACACTGAGAATCCACTTTAATCCCAGTTTCAGGAGTGAAATTTTTCCTTGACTGGTGGTATAGAGAAATACAGCCATTTTCTCTTTGCATTACAGTAAGCCGTACTCCACCTTTCTGACCGAACGATTACTGCCCTTGAGTTCATCCTTGTACAGTAGGACCTTACAAAAGTGTTGTGGTTGGTTGCTTGGATAAGCGGGTTTAAAGCCTATCGACTACACGATGGCCATTAAGTTTTGGCACTTCCATAATTAGTAGTCTGCGATGGCATCAGTGTGCCTCCTTAGTAAATGGGGTCTTAAAGTATATCGGCTACACTTGGCGCGGTTGGTAGCGCCCTCATCTCACATACTGAGGGTCGGCAGGGTTCCTTATACTTGCTGCTCCTGTTCACCTAGCAGTAAGTAGGTACCTGGGTAGTAGTTATAATGGTAGAATTACAGACAAAAATGTTAGGTAAAAGTACACAAATGCAACTAATGTGACATTTTATCGTGGCACGTTTCGCTCTCCAGGAGCTTGGTCAAGCTGTTACCTGGGTAGTAATCAACTGTTGTGGGTGGCATCCTGGGGTGGTAGTATACCTTGTATAGTACTGGGCTTTGAAACAAGGTGAGGCAGGATGACAATTGTAATAATGTTGGTGAATTACCGACAACATATAAAGTAAAAGGACATACCTGGAGTATAATTGAAGAGGGTTTCGGGGGTCAACGCCCCCGCGGCCCGGTCTGTGACCAGGCCTCATGGTGAATGATGGCCTGATCAACCAGGCTGTTACTGTTGGCCGTACGCAACCCGACGTACGAACCACAGCCCGGCTGGTGCTTGTCCAGCGCCTTCTTGAAGACAGCCAGGGGTCTATTGGTAATCCCCCTTATGTATGCTGGAAGGCAGTTTGTGCGACAATTTATGCGACATTTTACTGTGGCAACGTTTCGCTCTTTGTCGGCTTCACAAAGTTCCTGGAAAGCGAAACGTTGCCACAATAAGATGTCGCATTAGTTGCACATGTGTCCATTTAACAGGATAACAACTCTTAACCTGTAAATTCATCTGTATAAGAATAAAAAAAAAGCTGCAAGTAGCCTGTCCACCACTACTCAAGAATATTATCACTAAAATAAGGATTAAACTCCAACGGAGAGATATGCACCTCCTTCCGCTGTATAAATCTTGAGCTGACATATAGGGTGACCCAAAAATCTGGACGCACAAGAAATATTACTAATATTCTGTATTGTATCGCAGTTGCCGGAGTTACTGCAACGTGTTCATGTAAATATTGCAAAGTGTGTTGAACTTTGCATCGCTAATAGTGGAAAACATGCTGAAGATATTATTTATTAAAATTACTGTATAAAAAAAATGCAATTCTGCCTATGTGTCCAGACTTTCGGGTCACCATGTACAATACTAGAGAGGGAGAGTGGTTATTGGTAAAGGTACACGTAGCTCTACGTGTTTGCACGTTCCCACACGGTATAACCTCACTACCTACTAGTGCCCTCACACACACTGTACCACACGAGGATATAAACATCTAATGCATATTAGACTCGGTTATCTATGGAACAGGACCTGTGCTACCCTTCTCTGGAGCCAATGTAAATGTCTCCCATTCCCTCAAGTGCTGTATAACCACTGCGGATTTAGTGCTCCCCATGAATGCAATAATAATAATAATAATAATAGTAGGACTAATTGCAGCAATAATAATAATAGTAAAAAAACACAGTAGTAATAATAGTAATATACTTGAAGATAATCAGTTTATCGCTACCTCATTTAGGAGGAAGAGGAGGGAGGACCTGATAATAACAAGACCGTCGCGTAGGGGGAAACGCGCCGCTGGGAGAACAGTCGCGAGTGGGATCTCGTGAGTTACTAGCGGCGAGTGGGATCTCGCGAGGGGTTCGCGGTGAGTGGGATCTCGCGAGGGGTTCGCGGCGAGTGGGGAAAGCCAGGCAAAACGTCAGGTAGATGTCCAGAAGTTGACAGCTCCGTCGAAAACTGTCAAGTATTTTGCGAGTCTTGTGTAAACATCTTTTCATGTAGTTTCTCCTGCGAAATCAGCAACATTTTCCCTCAAAACATTGGCTGTCAGGTGAAGGAAAGACAGCCTCGCTGACTGACAGTTTTTGGCTCATTTGCTGCTGAAGGACGTGTGTGTGTGTGTGTGTGTGTGTGTGTGTGTGTGTGTGTGTGGCTGTGTTGGGGTGGCTGTGTTGTAGTGGCTGTGTTGTAGTGGCTGTGCTAGGGTGGCTGTGCTAAGGTGGCTGTGCTAGGGTGGCTGTGCTAGGGTGGCTGTGCTAGGGTGGCTGTGCTAGGGTGGCTGTGCTGGGGTGGCTGTGCTGGTACCACTATCACCACCATCCTAGGTTATACTATCATCACCATATTCAAAATTATCACTCACACTTCAATTTTAAACCATTAAGAAAAAAAATTCAATACCGTGGCTGGAACAATTCACAGAGCCACAACAATCAATACCGTGGATGGAACAATTCACAGAGCCACAACAATACCGTGGATGGAACAATTCACAACAAACCCGTTAAGTCACAGTGTCGTGGCTGGAACAATTCCGTCGTAACCCACAAAGTCACAATACCGTGAACTGAACAATTCACAGCTTACTTACTTTTTGACCTAAATCTCTAGACGACGTTTCGCTCCCGTCCTGGGCCACTAGCATCAATCACTGTAATTTACAGCGTATATCAGTAAATATTGGTGAAATGTTTCATTTATCTGCCAAAAATACTTAGCTAATTATTTTAGAAAAGGCTTTTTAGGCAATACATTTTTAACTGCACCTCTCACCTCCAGGATTCAAGTCCGGCTAACTTCTGAACACTTTTGGCAGGACAGCTACGAAAAAAATGATGGTTAACGTGCTTCCTTTTTTAGTCTGCGGGTTTAAGCTACTCTATAATAATAAATAAAAAATAATGCAGGCTTCGAGTCTGAGGCTTTGCTTCACCCCCTAAAAAAATGAACATAAGATTTTGCAAATGATTTACAGTGGCAGAAATATGGCTGCGGTGTGTGGCCTAGAGCAGTTATTACGGGAACAAGTTATGGTAATGGCAGCAGGTGGAAAAGTGTTATGGTAGCCATGAAGAACAAAGTATAGAGTGGAGAGTTATGCTGGATCGTAACTATCATAACTGTGCTGCGAGCTGTACAGTGTTATAGATATGATTACCCCGGGGTGTTCTTACCACACTGAAGGTGGTGGTGGTGCTTATCAGTGTAGGTGGTGGTGACTGTGGAGGGAGCTGGTGGTGGTGCTTGTCAGCGTAGGTGGTAGTGACTGTTGGTGGTGAGTGTGGGAGGTGGTGGTGCTTGTCAGCGTAGGTGGCGGTGACTGCTGGTGGTGATTGTGGGGGAAGGTGGTGGTGGTGCTTGTCAGCGTAGGTGGCGGTGACTGCTGGTGGTGAGAGTGGGAGGTGGTGGAGGGAGATGACTGAGGCTGTGGTATATGAGGATGTGTGTGTTGTGGAGTAGCAAGGTGTGGTAGTGCAAATGGCTGTGGTGGTTGTGGTAGGTGGTGGAGGGTGATAAGGGTGATCTGCATTGGTGGTGGAGGGTAGTAAGGGAGGTGGTGGAGAGAGGTGAAGGGTGATAGCATTGGTGGTGGCGATGATCAAGGTGTAGAAGCTGACCATTAAAGAGGTCAGTATCAACACTGATGTTCCTCTCACTGGCTCCTATTGATGTTCTCGTCACAAGTTTTTACCCTTGTCGTGTTAATGTCATTTATCTTCGATTATTAACATCATAATGCATATTGGCGTGAACGTTTACCTTATTACCACACAAGTGAGGTTCAATATAAACCCCGTGAACACTGGGGGGCTTCGTGGTTAGGTTTATTAGCTAATTGGGTTTAAACCATATCGACTCCACGAGGGTCAATAAGGCTGCATGTAACCACCACCAGTCAAGGATGCTTTGATCCCTACGGTAAGGATTACAGTAGATTCAGCGTGTACACATGAGATATATTCATCTCTCCGTGTATATATTCCGCGAGGCTTCCAGCTTATACGTATCAAGCTTCCCTATTAAGTCTCTGAGGAAATCCGTTTCGCGTCGTGATTTGATAATTGGATAAAACGGATGTTTTCCAGGGCGGTGCTGCACAGTGAGTTGTTTGACGCGTCAATCTGACGCAGAGACTTATGGAAGACGATGTTATTGCCCTAATGTGTTTAGCTTACCAGGCTGATCTTGCCACACCTGTACCATACCCGTTGTTTCGGTCACCAGGGTGACCCTGCCACACCTGCACCCACACTTGCTTAGTTCACCAGGGTGACCCTGCCACACCTGCACCCACACTCATCAGGTTGACACTGTCACACCTGCACCACACTCACCAGGCTGACCTGCACTACACTATTCATATAAATTTAATATGTACAATGAAGATGCTTAGCAGGAGCTTCATCTGACAACGTTCTAGCCGAGTGTAATCTTTACGTATAAACCTTTCTTATACACCTCCCTTCATCCTTCCCTCCCTCCCTCACTTCTCATTATTCCTCCCTCCTTGGACGAATAAGTCACATGTGCAATACCTGGGCATCTTTGTTATTAAGACGTTTCGCCAACTAGTGACATTTTCAGTTCACTACAGAGATGGTTTACTCGAGAGAGTGGAAGATGAGGTAATCAGTCCCTCAGTCTTGATGGAGAGCTAGGAAGATGAACACTTATGTAGTGGAGCTTGAAGAGAGGTGCGGCAGTTGAAGGAATGCCAGGTGGGCGGGGCCCACTATTGGAAATAGATCAAGCCCAAGAGTTGGCCAGATGATAACAGTAGAGCTGTGGAAGACATCATCTACAACTCTATTGCTAAGCTTTGGGTTCCACCCACCTATGATGATTCCTTCAACTTCTCCTCTTGTTTCCTGGCTTAATTATACAAGCGTCCATCTTCCTGAAGCACCTTCAGATTGATGAAGGCTAAGGGACCGAACACCTATCGTAGCTGAAGGACTGAAGATTACCTCTCTTCCATTGTCTCCAGGTTATCTATCATCTCTGTATTGAATAAAAACACACGAGTAACGAAACGTCTGCATAATAAGGATACCTAGGTGTTGTACATGTGTTTTATTCATTAACTTATTGTATATCATTATTGTAATGATAACTCCCTCCTTTCCTTACTTTTTCCTCTCTGTCTCCCTCTACCTTTCTCGTCGCCCGTTTCATGTCATTCCCTCTCTCTCCCTTCCCACTTCCCTTCCTCATCTACCCCTGCCCTACTTTTTGTAAACACGCAGCCATACTTCACTAAGCCATTCTTGCATTCCAGGGTATTCCTGAGAGAATCTTCAAGCTTACTTCTTCACAACTTCAAAATCATTGTAATTCGTTTTGGAGCTTATTATAATCTTGAGCAATCTTACATAACGTGCAGAATAGGTATAATGAGACGAAATATAGAGATGCGGATCCAGAGATAGGCGGACATGATAAATCAAGGGAGAAGTCGAGACCATATTGATCCCCAAAATTAAAAATATTAAAAACAAAAAAATCGCTACAAAATTCAGTTGAAACGCCGAAATAAGTTTTCTCAATTTTGCCTAAGTGTTAGAAAATTTCTTATTTTTTTTAATTAAATATGTATGGTACATAAAATTCAGGATATAGGATATTATAGTGTAGGACTCTCCGCTGACAATATTAACAGTGCAAACACTTGTCTAGGAGTCTGGTCTTTTCACTCAGCCTTGATTACTTTGAGATGACCTCAAGGAAGATGCTTAACTCTAAGACAAACATCACGTGACTGACTGAATGACCTACTGACTCTCTCACTCTCTCTCATTCACACACACACACACACACACACACACACACACACACTGCCAATACTTTACGATGACCTTGACACGAGCAGTGACCTTCACATAACTCGCTGCACAAATTTTATGATTATCCGAATTAACTGGAAGCTCTGTGATGCATTTTCCACGAGTCAGGGTGTCCGGGTACATAAATGACCTCTGGTCATCCTGCCCACTAGTCTAAAGGTCACGGTTGACGTCACAGCTTCAGGTCATAAAATATACAAGACCAACCACACAGGACATTTTAGGTCATATATTTAATACTTTGCCATAAGATTTAGTAATGTCTAAAGCAGTGTTCCAAAACTTTTTCTTCCAAGGCCTAATATTTGAAATGAAATTCTCTTCGTGATTAAGACGGTGCCTATACTTTCTTAACACCGCAGAATGGTACCTCCACCTGCTTAACACCCCAGAATGGAGCCTCCACCTGCTCAACACCCCAGAATGGAGCCTCCACCTGCTTAACACCCCAGAATGGAGCCTCCACATGCTTAACACCCCAGAATGGAGCCTACACCTGCTCAACACCCTAGTAAATTGGTGCCACTAGTTTCGAATCTAACCACAAAAAATTGAAAAAAAAAATATTGAGATAAAAATAATCAGAGTTTGTGAGAAACTGCAAAGTTGCCAACGATGAAATACGACATGTCGCTGTAAGATCAAGCTGTGCATGCAAGCGGAATGTTGCAATGCCGCTGTTTTGTATATTCATGGTGGTATTTACCGTCAAGTAATGTCACTGGAGGTGATTATGATGATCAAGGGGGAAGCGATAAACCCGTAGGATTATACAGCGCCTGTTGGGGGATGTGGAAGGTATTCAGGCTTTAATTCAGGGAACTGGAGCACAGATGCAATTCCCTAGATCAAGAGCCCCTCACCAGCGTCAAGGAACCTCCCTAGAGGGGCTGGAGGTGATATCAACAGCCCATCTCTACACCTCTATGTAACTGTTGTCACTGTTGTCACTGTTGTCTGTTGAGTAATACTGTTGGACATACCGACAGTATTTAGATAAGGCAATGCGGGTTATGGCATATTGTGAACATGTTTCGCGCACAAAGGAGTTAGTGAATTAAGCCCCTGGTGGATGAAACGTCTCAATAAAATATCATAACCCCTTATTCTGTGCTATATTTATATGCTGTGTTTTTCCCATCTCTGTGAGAACTGTTAAAGTCGTCTGTGGGCGAAACGTCTTTTCAATAAAATGTCATAAAATATGACCTGTTTCTAATTAATAAACATTCTTCTTACTATTCTGCTTCTTTATATCGTCTCTTTCTACATTTCTTTTGCAAGAGTTGAACATTTATGGCAGAGGGACTGATTACCTTAATTTCTACTGCCTTCGTATATTGTCCTCTGGTGCATAATTCATAATTTTTGTTTTAAATTTTGGAGCTGATGGATTCTTCTCGACTCGTGAAACAGCCTTCATGACCCATGCTCCGGTCGTGACCCATGCTCCGGTCGTGACCCATGCTCCGGTCGTGACCCATGCTCCGGTCGTGACCCATGCTCCGGTCGTGACCCATGCTCCGTCCGTGACCCATGCTCCGGTCGTGACCCATGCTCCGGTCGTGACCCATGCTCCGGTCGTGACCCATGCTCCGGTCGTGACCCATGCTCCGGCCGTGACTCTGGGTGTCGGAAGTCTTGGTCTACGTCATAGTCCATATGTTGCCCTTAGACACGTGATGAACTCAGGCATTAATCAGTCTAAGCAATAACTCACATGTCCTCACACACACAACAATATAAGCCATAACACAGTGTGACCTCTTGATCCAGTGTGACAACCCAGTGTTTCCTCTTGACCAAATGTGACCTCTTGACCCAGTGTGACACACTACCCAGGCGACCACTTTACTGAGGTAATTAATTCCACAAAAAACTGAGCAAACTTGGCTCTTCCTGCACCTTGAACATTAATGTTAGCTTGATAAAAGAGGGGAAAGAGGAGGATGAAGAGAGGAGAAAAGAATAAGAGAGGAGAGGAGGAAGGAGGAGGGTAGTTTGTTACAAAATGCGACACCTATAAAGTATAGACATCTCCAGATTATTATTATTATAATCAAATAGAAGCGCTAAACCACAGGGAATACTAGGTCAGCTTATTGATCCCCCTCTAGCATCTAGCCTGTTTCTGGTTTTGTAACAGTTTGTCAGAGAGTATTCTAGTCCAGTTATCCCTTAAAATTAAGAGGCTTTTCAACAGCGCTTCGGGATTACAATTATATGAATATAAACCAGCTAAATAAAAGCTTATATCTTTAATAACTAACGTGTCTAGGTGGTAATCTTTACAGTTAATATATTTAGTATAATTTAGGAGATAAGCTTCTACACTACTCTCGGAGTATAACTTATTATACTTGTATTTACTTATTCTCTACTTTACAAATGGTGCTATAGGCATTTCAGATATCCGGTACAACTTAATATCATTAATATTTACCATAAGGTACGTTACTATGAGATTCACTCATTAATATAAGAGAAATATAAGTAAATAAGTGTATAAATGTATGTGTTCGTTAATACTAGGTACGATTTAGTAAGACTCGACTCGACTTAGACTTAGACTTAGGCTGTGACTGACAAAAAGTCTCTAAATAATCTAACTTCTCAACCAACAAGGCAATGAAACAGTTTGCTTGATCAGTATGACGAACCATTCGCCAAACAGCAATAATGCTTGAAGCAGCAGTGAACAGTACAACGTCAGGCAAGGAATCAAGGAGACCAAAAACGACCTTAATTGTGGACCTGGAGACCTGGAGAGAATTCCAGGGGTCAACGCCCCTGCGGCCCGGTCTGTGACCAGGCCTCAACATATCCTACACCAAAAGCATAAAACTCCCTTATTACTGAAACTAAGTTCAGCACTTCCAATTTCCCCGACTACGGTAGTGCGTAGATGCCAAAGCAAATGTAGGTCGTGAGTTTAACTCGGGAAAACAGACGAAGTGTGTGTCCATGACAAACACTTCGCAAAACGTCAAATATCACTAAGTCTAAATAATGCTCTGTGAACAGAGTTGCACAGTGTTAACAGATGTATGTCCCGGCTCTCCAACGGAGACATACTCTACCAAAATGAGAGTCTAAATTACAAGACATGACAGAACAGAGAGAAAACATGTTGCCGCCATCAGCAGCAGCTAGAGAGAGAGGGTGAAGTAACGCCTGACACGACCATAACAATCAAGCAGGTAATTTGCTGGCAGCCAATCAAAAGTCTCGAACAGCGAGCACAATGAGAGGTGTAGTTGTTACATCCTCCCTACATATATAAGCTAATATAATATGTCGAATAATAATAACATAAAACATGAAATTATAATTTTAGTTATTAATGATAACATCAGCAATATAAAATTATATGTATAGACAATATATACAATATAGTTACTGCGTCCTTTCTCTGACGTCGCAATAGAGAGGAACAGGAGAAAGAGGTAAGGGAAAGGAAGAAGAGGCAGGGAAGAGAAGGAAGAAGAAAAGAGGAGAGGAGGAAGTAGGGGAAGAGGGAGGGGAAAGGAGAGAGGAGAGAAGGAAGAGTGAGAGGAAAAGGTAGAATGAGAATAAAATAAATGAGAGAGAGAGAGAGAATAAGGGCGAGGAAGTAGGAAAAAAAAGGAGAATGATGGAAGAGAGAGAGGGAGAGCGAAGATGAACAAGTGAGAGGGTGGAAGTGAGACGGAGACACTATGAGTAATATATGAGGAAGAGGCAGGAGACTAATGAGACACTATATATAATAATGGTGTCCAAGAGATAAGTTGAGATGGGACACACAAGAGATGAGATGGGACACACAAGAGATGAGATGGGACACACAAGAGATGAGATGGGACACACAACAGATGAGATGGAACACACAACAGATGAGATGGAACACACAACAGATGAGATGGAACACACAAGCGATGAGATGGAACACATTGGAAAATAATAGAGGCTGAGAGAAAGATGCAAAGACAAAGTGAAATAGGAAGAGAGGGAGAGCAAAGAGGGAAGAGAAGGAATAGAAAAACGAAAATAGTAGGAAGAAACGAATGGAGAGGGGAAAAAAATAGAGAAGAGAGAGAATGCAGATATTAAGAGAGGGAGAGAAGAAAGTAAATGAAAACCTGAAAGAGGAAAGAAGGACAGAGGGAGGGAGAAAGAGGAAACGGGAAGAGGGAGAAGGAAAGAAGACTCGCCATCATTCCGTCATCACTTACCACCACTCCATCAACATTTACCACAACACACAAGGATTTACGCCTATTTAACCAGGTTATTGCTGCCTCCATGAACCACTCAAGTGCCTCAGTAAGCAATAAGTCAAGTGAATGTCCACATTACTCCCCCTCCATTATGGCTCCCACCATCCTTGATACATTAGCTGCCCTTGCTGGTCACCTACTCACTTGCATGTGCGTATCCACCAATTTATTATATATATATATATATATATATATATATATATATATATATATATATATATATATATATATATATATATATATACCCTCTGGGTTTTCTTCTATTTTCTTAATAGTTCTTGTTCTTGCTTATTTCTTATCTCCATAGGAAAGTGGAACAGAATTCTTCCTCCGTAAGCCATGCGTGTCGTAGGAGGCGACTAAAATGCCGGGAGCAAGGGGGTAGTAACCCCTTGCTAGAAGACATGAAATATTTTTTCCACTGTCAAAGCTATCTCTCCAAGTGTTTGAATTTCGTTAAGTCAGATCAAGGATGGGGGACAAAGCTGGTACCATGAACAAAGAAGAATGTAATAGAGCATATTAAATCCTCAATGATTCGAACACTAATGAAAGTCGCTATAAAGTATTTGACCAACATGAGTGCGCAGTTCTTTAAAGAAGTCTGGAAGATCAAGATCGTGAAATGGTCATCTTGAAGAGCTTGATAGTGTTTAGCTCAGATTTTCTCTCTGTTTACGGAGTAATCAAAGATCACAAGAACAGTTCCTATGACCCATTATTTCCAGCATAAGCTGCTTCTTCTTTTATAAACTTACAAAATGGCTCAGTGGGTTATTTTATCTGATTCTCACATTATACACACTGAATGTTTTATTGGAAATGTCTACAATATTAATTTGAAGACCATGAAAAATGTGAAGTTTAGACGTCGAATCTCTATTTTCTATGGTTCCAGTGGAAGATGTGTTAGACGTCCTCAGAAAGACACTTCAAATTTTCCAACACCAATTCATAATCAGTATGCAGACAATCGTTGATCTTACAATATTTTGCGAATCCTCCAATGTATGCTTATTAAACAGTTTCTTTTTTATCTTCAAGAAGTATATCCTCAATATAAAAAGATCGCTATACCCTTCCTTATCCAACGCTAACACGAAGTACTCTGAGAAAAATATACCCCAGTAAATTAAACCACCAGACATGATTTTGGTATATTTAAGCTGATGACGTTTTCATTAAATGGAACCAGAAATGGGGCGATTTCAACAACTTTCAGAAAATGCGCCGATTATCCCCCCCGTTTAAAATTCATAATGGAATTGGAGCAGAAAACTAGTCTGCACTTCCTGGATGTATTAATAATCAAGAATGAATCTCACACACTTTACGGAACGTCGAAAATCAACGCACAAGGCCGTTTATATAGGGTTCACTTATTTAGTAATTTTTTTTTTATTTTTTTTATTAACACATCGGCCGATTCCCACCAAGGCAGGGTGGCCCGAAAAAGAAAAACTTTCATCATCATTCACTCCATCACTGTCTTGCCAGAAGGGTGCTTTACACTACAGTTATAAAACTGCAACATTAACACCCCTCCTTCAGAGTGCCGGCACTGTACTTCCCATCTCCAGAACTCAAGTCCGGCCTGCCGGTTTCCCTGAATCCCTTCATAAATGTTACTTTGCTCACACTCCAACAGCACGTCAAGTATTAAAAACCATATGCCTCCATTCACTCCTATCAAATACGCTCACACATGCTTGCTGGAAGTCCAAGCCCTCGCACACAAAACTTCCTTTACCCCTCCCTCCAACCTTTCCTAGGCCGACCCCTACCCCGCCTTCCCTCCACTACAGATTTATACACTCTCGAAGTCACTCTGTCTCGTTCCATTCTCTCTACATGTCCAAACCACCTCAACAACCCCTCCTCAGCTCTCTGGACAATCGTTTTGGTAATCCCGCACCTCCTCCTAATTTCCAAACTCCTAATTCTCTGCATTATATTCACACCACACATTGACCTCAGACATGACATCTCCACTGCCTCCAGCCTTCTCCTCGTTGCAACATTCATCACCCATGCTTCACACCCATATAAGAGCGTTGGTATAACTATACTCTCATACATTCCCCTTTACTTCCATGGACAAGGTTCTTTGTCTCCACAGACTCCGAAGTGCTCCACTCACCCTTTCCCCTCATCAATTCTATGATTCACCTCATCCTTCATAGATCCATCCGCCGACATGTCCACTCCCAAATATCTGAATACATTCACCTCCTCCATACTCTCTCCTCCAATCTGTAATGTCATATATATATATATATATATATATATATATATATATATATATATATATATATATATATATATATATATATATATATATATATGCTGGATGTACGAGATAACCGTAGATACAAAGCCAGTATATGATGTGGGAGATAAAGCGTAGTCACTAAGTGAAAACTTTTCAAATGTTATTTTCGGTGTCGCATTACTCTATTAGGATTCTAGATAGGATTTTCATCTTATAAAACTTTTCTTAGTGGCTGGTTATACCAGTTTTACCCATAACTCTTTCCTGTGGAAGATTAATTTTTTAGTATTCTTTTAGCAGTAAAGATGCTGACGTAGGGAGAGTCATCTTCGAGTCGTTTCGTCTCTTGTCAATGATCACATTTCCATTAGGAAGAATATTTAGCCTTTCTGGCATGACCATGTGGAAACACTGTTGGAAACCTCCAGGACACTACTGTATATAGTTGTGTTGGTCCGGGTTGACCCTGAATTTAACACACACACACACACACACACACACACCAACCACCCATAGTTCCCCATCAGATCTCCCACTTTCCCAACCCCAACATACCCCCCAGACTACGGTTTTAGAAAAGAAGTTAAAGGTTTGGTATACAAATGCAGATGGTATAACAAATAAATGTGAGGAGTGGCATGAAAGAATAAAGGAGACATCCCCAGACATAATAGCACTCACAGAAACGAAACTCACCAGGATGATAACAGATGCAATCTTTCCACCCGGATATCAAATCCTCAGGAAAGATAGAGGGAGCAGAGGGGGAGGAGGAGTTGCACTGCTCATTAAGAACAGGTGGGGATTTGAGGAAGTGGAAGGAATGGATGGAATGGGTAAAAGGGACTACATAGTAGGAACAATTCAGTCTGAGGGCCATAAGGTGGTAATTGCTGTAATGTACAACCCGCCACAGAACTGCAGGAGGCCAAGAGAAGAATACGACGAGAGCAACAGAGCAATGGTAGACACACTAGCCGAGGTAGCCAGAAGAGCCCACATGGGGAGAGCAAAGTTACTAGTTATGGGTGATTTCAATCACAAAGAGATTGATTGGGAAAACCTGGAGCCCCATGGGGGTCCTGAATCATGGAGAGCCAAGATGATGGATGTGGTACTGGAAAACCTCATGCATCAACATGTTAGAGACACTACCAGAGAGAGAGGTGGGGATGATCCAGCAAGACTCGACCTAGTATTCACCTTGAGTAGTTCGGACATCGAGGATATCACGTATGAAAGGCCCCTTGGAGCTAGTGATCATTTGGTTCTGTGTTTTGATTATATAGTTGAGCTACAAGTGGAGAGGGAGCAGGAATAGGAAGGGAGAAACGAAACTACAAAAGGGGGACTACACAGGCATGAGGAACTTCCTACAAGACGTTCAGTGGGAGAGAGAATTGGCAGGAAAACCAGTAAAAGAAATGATGGAATATGTGACAACCAAATGCAAAGAGGCAGAGGAGAGGTTTGTCCCCAAGGAAACAGAAGTAATGCGAAGACCAGAACGAGTCCTTGGTTCACCCAGAGGTGTAGGGAGGCAAAAAGTAAGTGTAATAGAGAATGGAAAAAGTACAGAAGACAAAGGACCCAGGAAAATAAAGAGATTAGCCGAAGAGCCAGAAAAGAATATGCACAGGTAAGAAGGGAGGCTCAGCGACAATATGAAAATGATATAGCATCAAAAGTCAAGTCTGACCCGAAGCTGCTGTATAGCCACATCAGGAGGAAAACAACAGTCAAGGACCAGGTAATCAGGCTGAGAAAGGAAGGTGGGGAGTTCACAATAAACGACCAAGAGGTATGTGAGGAGCTCAACATGAGATTTAAAGAAGTATTTACACAGGAGACAGGAAGGACTCCAGGAATTCAGAATAGGGAGGTATACCAACAAGTGCTGAATGAAATACACACAACCGAGGAGGAGGTGAAGAAGCTGCTATGTGAACTCGATACCTCAAAAGCGGTGGGACCGGACAACATTTCTCCGTGGGTCCTTAGAGAGGGAGCAGAGATGTTGTGTGTGCCACTAACACAAATCTTCAACACATCCATTGAAACTGGGCAACTACCTGAGGCGTGGAAGATGGCAAATGTAGTCCCAATTTTTAAGAAAGGAGACAGACACGAGGCATTAAACTACAGACCTGTGTCACTGACGTGTATAGTATGCAAAGTCATGGAGAAGATCATCAGGAGGAGAATGGTGGAGCACCTAGAAAGACACAAGCTTATAAACGACAACCAGCATGGTTTCAGGGAAGGAAAATCCTGTGTCACAAACCTACTGCAGTTTTATGACAAGGTAACAGAAGTAAGACACGAGAGGAGGGGTGGATAGACTGCATTTTTTGGACTGCAAGAAGGCGTTCGACACAGTTCCTCACAAGAGATTAATGCAAAAGCTAGAGGATCAGGCACACGTAACAGGAAAAGCACTGCAATGGATCAGAGAATATCTGACAGGGAGGCAACAACGAGTCATGGTACGTGACGAGATGTCAGAGTGGGCACCTGTGACGAGTGGAGTTCCACAAGGGTCAGTCATAGGACCTGTACTGTTTTTGGTATATGTGAATGACATAACGGAAGGGATAGACTCAGAAGTGTCCCTGTTTGCAGATGATGTGAAGTTAATGAGAAGAATCAAATCAGTCGAGGATCAGGCAGGAATACAAAGAGACCTGGACAGGCTGCAAGCCTGGTCCAGTAACTGGCTCCTTGAATTTAACCCTGCCAAATGTAAAGTCATGAATATCGGGGAAGGGCAAAGAAGACCGCAGACAGAGTATAGTCTAGGTGGCCAAAGACTGCAAACCTCACTCAAAGAAAAAGATCTTGGGGTGAGTATAATACCGAGCACATCTCCTGAGGCACACATCAATCAGATAACTGCTGCAGCATACGGGCGGCTGGCAAACCTAAGAATAGCGTTCCAATACCTCACCAAGGAATCATTCAAGACTCTCTATACCATATACGTCAGGCCCATACTGGAGTATGCAGCACCAGTTTGGAACCCACACCTGGTCAAGCACGTCAAGAAATTAGAGAAAGTGCAAAGGTTTGCAACAAGACTAGTCCCAGAGCTAAGGGGATTGTCCTACGAAGAAAGGTTAAGGGAAATCGGCCTGACGACACTAGAGGACAGGAGGGTTAGGGGAGACATGATAACGACATATAAAATACTGCGAGGAATAGATAAGGTGGACAGAGACAAGATGTTCCAGAGAGGGGACACAGAAACAAGGGGTCATAATTGGAAGTTGAAGACTCCTATGAGTCAAAGGGATGTTAGGAAGTATTTCTTCAGTCATAGAGTTGTCAGGAAGTGGAATAGCTTGGAAAGCGACATAGTGGAGGCAGGAACCATACATAGTTTTAAGACTAGGTTTGATAAAGCTCATGGAGCAGGGAGAGAGAGGACCTAGTAGCAATCAGTGAAGAGGCGGGGCCAGGAGCTATGACTCGACCCCTGCAACCACAAATAGGTGAGTAGGTGAGTACACACACACACACTGAGTGTGCCACTGCGTCAGGCTGACGCTGCGACAGAACGAATTAATGCAATATGAAAGAGTCTTCAGTGAGCAGGAGAAAAGTTTAAAGAAACATTGTATTAAAACTATTAAACTGGAAAGCTGAGGAAGGTGATAAGTGCGGCTGTTCTGGCTGGCGTCTCTCCCTGAACCAGTTAGCCTTATAACACCTCTATCATTACGTTGATGTTCACGCTGCGAATTATCTGGTTGGTTCTTGCAGACCGATAGCGGCCCGCCCACTACCACTTTGAGATGCACTGCCTTAAACCATCAAGTTACAGATGCCTTTTAAATGGGAAGCTGTTTCTGGCACGTGTTCCTTACCTGCCCCATCATCCCCAAACCCGGGCACTACTTTCCTACCACCAGAGAAATTGTATTCATACAATACGTAGAAACTAACGATACCATTTACAACTATATCATCAGGCACAGGATTACTTTCTGAGACCAAATTTAACTCATTAAATATCAATGCCTCTCAAATTATTAACAAAGACACTAAATAAATTATATTTGAGAATTTTCTAGAGTTTGTATATTTTATAGCTTAAACCTGAGCTCAGTGGCAATGCGCCAGCACTTATTCACGTTGATATACTTCTCTCTCTTTCTTGGAGGTTTTCTTATAATAACCTCGAATGAATAAGCGTTTATGTCAGTGTTTGCTCACTGTTACTCCATGTTACGTACTCTTCTGGTAGGGTTACATATTCTTCTGGTAGGGTTACATACTCTTCTGGTAGGGTTACATACTCTTCTGGTAGGGTTACATACTCTTCTGGTAGGGTTACATACTCTTCTGGTAGGGTTACATACTCTTCTGGTAGGGTTACATACTCTTCTGGTAGGGTTACATACTCTTCTGGTAGGGTTACATACTCTTCTGGTAGGGTTACATACTCTTCTGGTAGGGTTACATACTCTTCTGGTAGGGTTACATACTCTTCTGGTAGGGTTACATACTCTTCTGGTAGGGTTACATACTCTTTTAGTAGGGTTTGAGTCTTTATATTTTAAACAACTTTTATTCTTTTCTTTGTTACAATATTTGCTCTTTGTCAGTTTGTAGAAGTGTAATTCTTTTATAGATCCTGATGATGATGACTGCTCCCCAAAACACTAACTTACCAAATTAATTCATTTTAAAAGAATTATTCTCTTATTTACGTTCCTATCTACACCCCAACACACTCTTTATACATACAGTGGAACCTCTGGTCACGAACGCTTCCGAACACGAACAAATCGGTTCACGACCAAAACATTCGCCATTTATTTTGCATCTGGTCACGAACACAATCGGGTGCCGAACAAACACAGCCGCTCCAAGTTTCACATTTTGCGCCATTTTTTTTTGCTGGCGCCAATTTTCCCCACTTCCTGTTGTTTGTGTACACTTAACAAAGACTTGTATTTGGTCTGGGTCAGACCAACGTTCATTCGCTGTGAACTTCTTGTGTTGTATTTCGTGTGTTTTTTAATTCATTTTGTTTTCTTGGTTGTTTATCGTATTTTTTTTTTTTTTCTGTTTTAAGGTTTTTCTCTATTAAACTGTGCATTATTTTGCATAATTTAAAGATTTTTCAAACTTTGATTATTTTTTCTGTGCTTAAAACTCTTAAAAAAAAAAAAATTATTTATAGCGAACTGTTCGTAGGGGTTTAGAACGGACTCGTGTAATGTTAGTTTTCTCTGTTGTTCAAGTTTTTTTCAGTGTTATTTAAGGTTTTTACATTTAGTTTACTATTACACTGTGCATCCTATGGTATAATTAACTATTTTTGTGCTTAAAAAACAATATTTACATACAGTTGGTAGGTGTCTGGAACGGATTAATCATATACAGTCCAATGGGGAAATTAGGTTCGGGTCACGACCAAATCGGGTCGCGAAAAGAGATTCCACTGTGTATATATATATATATGTCGTGCCGATTAGGTAAAACTGGTCAATTAGCAAGAACTCATCTAAAATTAAGTCCTTTCTAAAATTTTCTCTTATACGTTTAAAGATATATTTTTTTCATTTATGTTAATGTAAGAATTTATAATTTTGTACCAAGAGAAACTTTGAAAACCTACCTAACCTTATTACAACAAGCGCAATTTAATTTAGCCTAACCCAACTAAATATATTTTAGATACGTTAACATTAATTTAATAATAAACAAACACAATGAAATATATTTTTTTCGTTATGTTCAGAATGATTTTGGCGAAATTATTGCATACACAAATTTTCACTTGTCTTATATGGCAAGGTGAGCGTTGCTATTTAAGCCAAAATCGCAAGTTTTACCTAATCGGCACGACATAATATATATATATATATATATATATATATATATATATATATATATATATATATATATATATATATATATATATATATGTGTGTGTGTGTGTGTGTGTGTGTACTCACCTATTTGTGGTTGCAGGGGTCGAGTCATAGCTCCTGGCCCCGCCTCTTCACTGATTGCTACTAGGTCCTCTCTCTCCCTGCTCCATGAGCTTTATCAAACCTAGTCTTAAAACTATGTATGGTTCCTGCCTCCACTACGTCGCTCTCTAGGCTATTCCACTTCCTGACAACTCTATGACTGAAGAAATACTTCCTAACATCCCTTTGACTCATAGGAGTCTTCAACTTCCAATTGTGACCCCTTGTTTCTGTGTCCCCTCTCTGGAACATCTTGTCTCTGTCCACCTTATCTATTCCTCGCAGTATTTTATATGTCGTTATCATGTCTCCCCTAACCCTCCTGTCCTCTAGTGTCGTCAGACCGATTTCCCTTAACCTTTCTTCGTAGGACAATTCCCTTAGCTCTGGGACTAGTCTTGTTGCAAACCTTTGCACTTTCTCTAATTTCTTGACGTGCTTGACCAGGTGTGGGTTCCAAACTGGTGCTGCATAGTCCAGTATGGGCCTGACGTATATGGTATACAGAGTCTTGAATGATTCCTTAGTGAGGTATTGGAACGCTATTCTTAGGTTTGCCAGCCGCCCGTATGCTGCAGCAGTTATCTGATGTGTGTGTGTGTATGTGTGTGAAAACGAGTGTGTTACTATATGAGTCATCGTCACTCCAGTAATACTGTTTGCAGTCTCTCTCTCTCACTTTACACACTGTATTTTCTCTCCTCTCTGACTTCTCTCCCAGGCCCTCAGCTCGTTATTCTCGACATGTCTTCTCACTCCGTCGTCTTCCGTGAGCACTGCTGACTACAATTTACCCAGCATAACATTCTCTATTCCTGGAGAGGCGTGTCAACATTCTTGAGATGGGGCTAAGGAAACTCTCCGAATATGCTATTCTTTGAGTGCAAAAATTTCCCCCTCACTGATGTCAGTGTTGTCCTCTCTAGAAAAGAGGGTAAACCACTAGGCTCAAGTTTCAATTCTTTGTTCCAGTGTAATATAATGGGAATAGAGTTGTAGTTATTCATATGCATTTAACCATGGGCTTCTTTCCGTCTCTTTGTGAGTTGGCCCAAGGAAGGGTGGGAGGGAGGGGATAAGAAAGACTGAGTACTTGGGTCTTAGACAGCCAACAGGCTTGTGGAAGCTTGTTGGATGTTAGTGAAGACAAGTGGATTTTTTTATTTGACGTGCTGTTGGAGTGTAAACAAAATAACATTTATGAAGGGAAGTACATACGCTCTGAAAGGATGGGTGGAGGATGTTGCATTTCGGAGGGTCATCTTAGCTCTGATGTCAGCACACTCCTGGAACTCATTGAATGAATGACGGTGAAAGTTTCTTCTTTTTCTGTATATATATTGTAACGCTGTTATTACGATACGTAAATAAATGCTGGCGCCGAGGGGTCACAACCTGTCTACGGGCAAAACATTGTCTACGGGCAAAACATTATTATCTGTACTCTCCACTTACACAGGCTCCCGCACACTTGGGCCTTACAGGTAAAATCAGGAGAGTGCATACGATATTATTAAACAACGTATGGCATAAACGTACCCAAAATACCACCCCCCTATTCACACAAAAAACAAATCATGACGTCTTACGACGTTTTGCTCCAGCCACCGCTCTTCCGGTACTGACACACCTCTCCTCTCCTGTCTTGTCCAGGATACTCTTCACAACTAATACGCGTCCGGTTTGAGAACAAATCCCGTCACTGACATTATTTTAATGGGCCGTTTTTTATACACGTTTTCTACAATGCCCTGCATAATTTATATATATATATATATATATATATATATATATATATATATATATATATAATGTGTATAATGTGTGTGTGTGTGTGTGTGTGTGTGTGTGTGTGTGTAGAGTGAGGTGTGTGTGTGTGTGTGTGTTTTGTTTGTGTAAAACTTGCTATTTTAGCTTAAATAGCAATGGTCTTTTTGCCAAATAAGGCAAGCGAAAATTTGTGTATGCAATAGTTTCGCAAAAATCATTCTGAACATAATGAAAAAAATATATTTCATTGTGTTTGTTTATTAAATTGTTGTAAACTTATCTAAAATATATATAAATTATATTGCGCTTTTTATAATAAGGTTCTTTTGGTACCAAATCATTAATTTTTATATTAACATAAAAACTATACATCTTTAAACGTATAGGAGATAATTTTAGAAAGGACTTAATTTTAAATGAGTTATTGCTAATTAACCAGTTTTACCTATTCGGCACGACATATATAACGTTGATTTGTATGTTTCAAACTCCAACTGGAACCCTCCCCAGCAGAGTCAAAAAGTCAGAATGGAACATGTTTATATAGGTAGGGTGTGTCCCTCAGGTGTGCGAGTGTGGAGTGTCAGGTCAAGAAGCAAGTGAGTGGGAAGTGTCAGGTCAAGAAGCAAGTGAGTGGGAAGTGTCAGGTCAAGAAGCAAGTGAGTGGGAAGTGTCAGGTCAAGAAGCAAGTGAGTGGGAAGTGTCAGGTCAAGAAGCAAGTGAGTGGGAAGTGTCAGGTCAAGAAGCAAGTGAGTGGGAAGTGTCAGGTCAAGAAGCAAGTGAGTGGGAAGTGTCAGGTCAAGAAGCAAGTGAGTGGGAAGTGTCAGGTCAAGAAGCAAGTGAGTGGGAAGTGTCAGGTCAAGAAGCAAGTGAGTGGGAAGTGTCAGGTCAAGAAGCAAGTGAGTGGGAAGTGTCAGGTCAAGAAGCAAGTGAGTGGGAAGTGTCAGGTCAAGAAGCAAGTGAGTGGGAAGTGTCAGGTCAAGAAGCAAGTGAGTGGGAAGTGTCAGGTCAAGAAGCAAGTCAGTGGGAAGTGTCAGGTCAAGAAGCAAGTCAGTGGGAAGTGTCAGGTCAAGAAGCAAGTTACTGGGAAGTGTCAGGTCAAGAAGCAAGTGAGTGGGAAGTGTCCGGTTAAGAAGAAAGTCAGTGGGAAGTGTCAGGTCAGGAAGCAAGTCATTGGGAAGTGTCAGGTCAGAAAGCAAGTGACTGGAACCTAACTCCATCTTAACCTAGTAGATTCACTATACTATTGCATTCCAAGTGTAATACTTGTTCTGATTTAGGTTTGATGTCGATATATACTTCGTAAATCACATCCGGTTTCCACTCTCCTTGTGAGGTATTAGATTTAGGCGTAGTGGCTATGAGAGCTGATTTTATTATTTTGTTTGCTTGTTACTGCAGTGTGAATTGTGTGAGATGGTGGCAGCTTCCCAATGAATATTGTGGTTATTATTGGTAACATGTTGACTACTCAACTCTCTTTCTATAACGAATCACCGAACTCAAGAGGATGGATTTTTTATGGACGAGAGAGTTCAGACGTCTTTCAACATGTTTGCAAGTTCGGTTAGTCGGACTTGAGTCCTGGAGGTGGGAAGTACAGTGCCTGTACTCTGAAGGACGGATCCGGATATTGCTCCTCCGAAGGTTATCTGAGCGAAGATGTAGGCGCTTTTCTTGCAAGACAGTGACTGAATGAATGAATGACGGTGAAGGTTGTGATTCTTTTACTGGTTACCCTACGGCTGGTGTGTGTGTGTGTGTGTGTGTGTGTGTGATATATGTGTGTGTGTGTGTGTGTATATGTGTGTACTCACCTAGTTGTACTCACCTAGTTGTGGTTGCAGGGGTCGAGACATAGCTCCTGGCCCCGCCTCTTCACTGGCCGCTACTGGGTCACTCTCCCTGCGCCATAAGCTTTATCATACCTCTTCTTAAAGCTGTGTATGGAACCTGCCTCCACTACATCGCTTCCCAAGCTATTCCACTTCCCGACTACTCTGTGACTGAAGAAATACTTCCTAACATCCCTGTGATTCATCTGAGTCTTCAACTTCCAACTGTGTCCCCTTGTTGCTGTGTCCCATCTTTGGAACATTCTGTCTCTATCAACCTTGTCAATTCCTCTCAGTATCTTATATGTCGTTATCATGTCCTCCCTATCTCTCCTGTCCTCCAGTGTCGTCAGGTCGATTTCCCTTAACCTCTCCTCGTAGGACATACCCCTTAGCTCCGGGACTAGTCTTGTTGCAAACCTTTGCACTTTCTCTAGTTTCTTTAGTGTGTGTGTGTGTACTCACCTAGTTGTGGTTGCAGGGGTCGAGACATAGCTCCTGGCCCTGCCTCTTCACTGGCCGCTACTGGGTCACTCTCCCTGCGCCATGAGCTTTATCATACCTCTTCTTAAAGCTGTGTATGGAACCTGCCTCCACTACATCGCTTCCCAAGCTATTCCACTTCCCGACTACTCTGTGACTGAAGAAATACTTCCTAACATCCCTGTGATTCATCTGAGTCTTCAACTTCCAACTGTGTCCCCTTGTTGCTGTGTCCCATCTTTGGAACATTCTGTCTTTGTCAACCTTGTCAATTCCTCTCAGTATTTTATATGTCGTTATCATGTCCCCCCTATCTCTCCTGTCCTCCAGTGTCGTCAGGTCGATTTCCCTTAACCTCTCCTCGTAGGACATACCCCTTAGCTCCGGGACTAGTCTTGTTGCAAACCTTTGCACTTTCTCTAGTTCCTTTACGTGCTTGGATAAATGTGGGTTCCAAACTGGTGCTGTATACTCCAGTATGGGCCTAACGTACACAGTGTACAGGGTCCTGAACGATTCTTTATTAAGATGTCGGAATGTTGTTCTTAGGTTTGCTAGGCGCCCGTATGCTGCAGCAGTTATTTGGTTGATGTGCGCCTCAGGAGATGTGCCTGGTGTTATACTCACCCCAAGATCTTTTTCCTTGATTGAAGTTTGTAGTCTCTGGCCCCCTAGACTGTACTCCGTCTGCGGTCTTCTTTGCCCTTCCCCAATCTTCATGACTTTGCACTTGGTTGGGTTGAACTCCAGGAGCCAATTGCTGGACCAGGCTTGCAGCCTATCCAGATCCCTTTGTAGTTCTGCCTGGTCCTCTTCCGATTGAATTCTTCTCATCAACTTCACATCATCTGCAAACAGGGACACTTCGGAGTCTATTCCTTCCGTCATGTCGTTCACAAACACCAGAAACAGCACCGGTCCTAGGACTGACCCCTGTGGCACCCCACTCGTCACCGGCGCCCACTCTGACACCTCGCCACGAACCATGACTCGCTGCTGTCTTCCTGACAGGTATTCCCTGATCCATTGTAGTGCCTTCCTTGTAGTGCCTTCCCTGTGTGTGTGTGTGTGTGTGTGTGTGTGTGTGTGCAAAAAATCCCGAGCAAGCTATGCAAGATCAAAACAAACACCGTGGGAGTTGAAAGATAGCTCTAGGTCTTTCGTGTTGCTATCAACATATCACGACCTTGCAGTGTTGCAGAAGAATGGATGAAATCCGAGCAGACACGTTCAGAGTGAGCGTTTTGTGACAAAAATCTAGCAAAAAAATAATCTCTTGAAATCACTGGAATAACGAGGATCATTATAAATAGGAAGACAAAATTTTCGAAGGCTATATGACAAAATATCTGATAAGAATGTCGTCAGAAGCGAACACATTTGTCTTGTTTTTCGTCAAATAAAAACAAAAGAGAAGAGCCGGTGAATACGCTTTGGCCTCAGCTTTGGATGTCCAATTTAGGCAAGAAATTATTTCTATGTCTGCGTTAATATGAATTTTATTTTATAAAACTAAATTTTTAAAATATGAAAATCTCAGTAATGAAAAACTTTAAAATTGTGATTAAAAGCCTAAATTTATTTTTTAGCTCACTTATCCAAGTACAGAGTGAGAACGTCAAGAAAAATTGAAAGGCAATATTTCGATAGCTATAGGTAAACTAAGACAAGTAAGGTAGAAGAACAAAGATAGGCAATGTAGAACAAAGACAGGTAATGTAGAACAAAGACAGGTAATGTAGAAAAAAAACAGGTAATGTAGAACAAAGACAGGTAATGTAGAACAAAGACAGGGAATGTAGAACAAAGACAGGAAATGTAGAACAAAGACAGGTAATGTAGAACAAAGACAGGTAATGTAGAACAAAGACAGGTAATGTAGAACAAAGACAGGCAATGTAGAACAAAGACAGGCAATGTAGAACAAAGACAGGGAATGTAGAACAAAAACAGGTAATGTAGAAAAAAAACAGGTATAATATAACAAAGACGGGTATAATATAACCAAGACGGGTATAATATATCAAAGACGGGAATAATATAACAAAGACGGGTATAATATAACAAAGACGGGTATAATATAACAAAGACGGGTATAATATAACAAAGACGGGTATAATATAACAAAGACGGGTATAATATAACAAAGAAAGGCGTAATATAACAGCAGTGACTGTATTTGTTGTTGCAGTGATGTGTTTGTTGCAGTGATGTGTGTTGCAGCAGTGATGTGTGTTGCAGCAGAGATGATTGTTGCAGCAGAGGTGAATATTTATTAAAGCAGAGAAGGGTGTTGCAGCAGTGATGTGTGTGTTTGTTGCAGCAGTGGCAAGAGCTCCGCCGCCTTGCAAGTTACTGCAGTTATTCATGGGTGGAGTGCATTAGTGGGGAAGAGAGGAGGTCAGACACTGGGCTGGTAAGTGGGTTGTGTGGTGGTGGTAGTGAGGGTGGAGTGGTGGTAGTGAGGGTGGAGTGGTGGTAGTGAGTGGGGGTGGTGCTAGTGAGTGGAGGGTGGTGCTAGTGAGTGGGGGTGGTGCTAGTGAGTGGAGGGTGGTGCTAGTGAGTGAGGTGGTGGTGCTAGTGAGTGGGGGGGTGCTAGTGAGGGTGGAGTGGTAGTAGTGAGGGTGGAGTGGTAGTAGTGAGGGTGGAGTGGTAGTAGTGAGGGTGGAGTGGTAGTAGTGAGGGTGGAGTGGTGGTAGTGAGGGTGGAGTGGTGGTAGTGAGGGTGGAGTGGTGGTAGTGAGGGTGGAGTGGTAATAGTGAGGGTGGGGTGGTGGTAGAGTGGTAGTAGTGAGAGTGGGGTGGTGATAGTGAGGGTGGAGTGGTAATAGTGAGGGTGGGGTGGTGGTAGTGAGAGTGGTGTGATGGTAGTGAGTGGGGTGGTGGTAGTGAGAGTGGGGTGGTGGTAGTGAGTGTGGGGTGGTGGTAGTGAAGGTGGGTAGTGATGAAGGTAGGGGTGGTGGAGATGGTAGTGATAAAGGTGGGATGGTAGTGATAAAGGTGGGATGATGGTTATAAAGGTGGGGTGGTAGTGTTAATGGGAGTTTCAGTGGTGGCGGTAGTGATGGATGTGGGGCAGTAGTGTTAATGGGGGTCTTAGTAGTAGTAGTAGTAGTAGTAGTAGTAGTAGTAGTAGTACTACTAGTAGTAGTAGTAGTAGTTGTGGTGCTAACACAGAAGAGTTACTAATTTACTTAAATGTCATATACACATTCACCCACCCCTTGTAGTTGAATAAGCAGGTAGAGATGATAAAAAATCGGCTCGACCTGATGCTAAGACACGACCTGGACACAGAGATGCTGTTAAGATAGCACGACCTTGGTCAGGTGGAGACAGGGAGAAACCCACCACAGCACCATACCGCGGTGTGTGTGTGTGTGTGTGTGTGTGTGTGTGTAGCGACAATATGAGGGGAAAACATCAAAGACGTCCTCGCTGCTGACACAACAGTGACACTCGTGACGTTTTCCCAAGTCTCGTTCTGGCACTGAGCTCGTCGGCCTCCCTGCTTCGTATTGGCACTATGCTTGTTTGTCTGCTTCCCTCGCACGTGCCAGCACTGTTCTTGTCTCTCTGCTTCCTTGACACGTGCCAGCACTGTGATTACTTGTCTGCTTCTCACGAATGTAAATGATTCCTTATTGATTATTTGCTTTCACTAATAAAAAATATGATATCAGAGGATGAGCCTTAACTATTTATCAGAAATTGAAATATATTTTAAGTCTGCATAAATCATGTTCTAACAGACCATCCTCCTAGAGAACGTCGGTAATTCACTGTGGTTCAAGACTCGTAATGTTGTTGAAAGATTAAAATATAATTATTTGATGGTACGTTTGAAAGATTGCGAGAAATCCTGGTAAGTTTCATCATAATTGCTGCTGTGCTGTGAGGAAATTTCAGTCCTATCATGATTGCAGCTGTGATGCTGTGCTGTGAGAAACTCTCACTCAGGAATAGTTATAAGGTTCACCTAAACCTTCACTTGAAGTTAACCTTGACCTGCAGAGTTCACTCAAACAATCACGATCTCAACTTTCTGTTCGTTTCTCTCGGTTACGAATTATTGCGTTTATTAGCATTATTGTATGTTATAAATAATTAAAGTATGCTAATAAAATATATGTACAGTTTATCAAAATTTTTTTTAAAAAGGAATGTACGAAAGTGACCTAGGCTTTTGAATGACAGACTGATTTTATATTAGTCTGGCTTCTTCCAGATATGTGTTGTCCTAAGTCATCATAGTAGTGGTAGTTATCGACTGTGTTTCTATACTTTAATTAAGTGGTTCAAGTGGTTATCTCTAAATCCACCTTCCCCGAAGTGAAATTTCTTGAGAAAAAATATTACGTTCCTCATTTATAAATCACATCTTACAAAATGAGTTGTTAAACTACTCTCAGTAAGTTTTCTACACATGTGTAGGTCTTCCACACACGTGTAGGTCTTCCACACACATGTGTAGGTCTTCCACACACATGTGTAGGTCTTCCACACACATGTGTAGGTCTTCCACACACATGTGTAGGTCTTCCACACACGTGTAGGTCTTCCACACACATGTGTAGGTCTTCCACACACATGTGTAGGTCTTCCACACACATGTGTAGGTCTTCCACATACATGTGTAGGTCTTCCACATACATGTGTAGGTCTTCCACAAACATGTGTAGGTCTTCCACAAACATGTGTAGGTCTTCCACAAACATGTGTAGGTCTTCCACAAACATGTGTAGGTCTTCCACAAACATGTGTAGGTCTTCCACACACATGTGTAGGTCTTCCACACACATGTGTAGGTCTTCCACAAACATGTGTAGGTCTTCCACAAACATGTGTAGGTCTTCCACACACATGTGTAGGTCTTCCACATACATGTGTAGGTCTTCCACAAACATGTGTAGGTCTTCCACATACATGTGTAGATCTTCCACATACATGTGTAGGTCTTCCACAAACATGTGTAGGTCTTCCACATACATGTGTAGGTCTTCCACATACATGTGTAGGTCTTCCACAAACATGTGTAGGTCTTCCACAAACATGTGTAGGTCTTCCACATACATGTGCATAAACGCTAAGAACCCTTATACTACCTCCATTCCTTTCCAGTGTGGCGCTGTAGAGCGGCTAGAGTCAAGAGCTTTAAGCTGGAGTTGCTGGAGATTCATGATCTATTTTAAGATGTTCTGAAAGTATACTTGATTATTTCAAATAAACTAATTCCTTACACAAAATGTATGTGGTGGAATGATGAGAAAAAAACCCATTCATACGATGGATAGGAGACTTCTCATGATATTTAACTGAAGCATTTATATTTATTTTTATTTCTACAGATGGACCTTATATATATATATATATATATATATATATATATATATATATATATATATATATATATACGTATATATATATTAGCTATATATACGTATATATATATAGCTATATATACGTATATATATATATATATATATATATATATAGCTATATATACGTATATATATAGCTATATATACGTATATATATATAGCTATATATACGTATATATATATATATAAGCTATATATACGTATATATATATATATATAGCTATATATACGTATATATATATATAGCTATATATACGTATATATATATATATATATATATATATATATATATATGTCGTCGATTAGTAAAACTGGTATTACAAGAACTTATTTAAAATTAATATTTTAAAATTTTCTTATAGGTTTAAAGATATATTTTTTCATTTATGTTTATTAAATTTATAATTTACGAAAAACTTAAAATATAACCTTATTAAAAGCAATAATTTAGCTATACCATACTAAATATATTTTAATACGTTAACATTAATTTAATAATAAACAAAACAATAATATATTTTTCGTTATGTTTAAATGATTTTAAATTATTGCATACTAAATTTTATGCTATATGGAATACGTTGTATTTAAGCCAAAATAAGTATTATACATCATTATATATTAGCATAATATATATATATATATATATATTTTATATATATATATAGTATATATATATATATATATATATTACTATATATATATATATATATATATATATATATAGTATATATACGTATATATATATATATATATATATATATATATATATATATATATATATATATATATATATATATATATATATATATATATATATATATATATATATATATTATATTATATATATATATATATATATATATATATATATATACGTATATACATAATATATAATACGTATATATATATATAGCATATATATACGTATATATATATAGCTATATATACGTATATATATATAGCTATATATACGTAATATATATATATAGTATATATAACGTATATATATATAGCTATATATACGTATATATATATATATATATACGTATATATATATAGCTATATTATACGTATATATATATAGCTATATATACGTATATATATATAGCTATATATACGTATATATATATAGCTATATATACGTATATATATATATATATATATACGTATATTATATATAGCTATATATACGTATATATATATATATATATATATATATATATATATATATATATATATATATATATATATATATATATATATATATATATATATATATATATATATATATATATATATATATATATATATATATATATATATATATATATATATATATATATATATATATATATATATATATATATATATATATATATATATATATATATATATATAGCAATGAATCCACGAAACATGTGGTATTAAATAATTTAACAAACTGCGGCAGGCCAGGGTTCGACCCTCGACACATTGTCGTGCCTCAAGAGACAATACAACGTACGTGTCACCTTATTCACTCCGCCATCGACCCTACAAACAACATGAGCCTAGCGAACTAGGCTTGTTTCATGTTGCGAGGACACTCGTGGCAGTGGATGCTCAAGGATTAATTTCAGCTTCCTCCTATTTGAATACCAGTCTCAACAAGGACAGTGCCTTTTCCTCTCTATCATTTGCTCTCCTTTTGCACTCTCTCACCACTCATTTTCAACTTTCTTTTACTCTCCATATACTCTGCCCTTCTTTTATCACTTCTGCTTTGTAAAAACCTCTCATAAGCTACCTTTTTCTCTTTTATCACACCCTTTACCTCATCATTCCACCAATCATTCCTCTTTCCTCCTGCACCCACCCTCCTATAGCCACAAACGTCTGCTCCACATTCCAACACTGCATTTTTTAATCAATCCCATCCCTCTTCAACCCCCCCACTACCCATACTTGCACTAGCCCATCTTTTTGCCAATAGCTGCTTATATCTCACCCTAACTTCCTCCTCCCTTAGTTTATAAACTTTCACCCCTTACTTTCTGTTGCCATTTTCCTTTTGTCCCATCTACCGCTTACTGTAACTGTAGCTACAACTAGATAATGATCCGATTTATCCGTTGCCCCTCTGTAAACATGCACATCCTGAACCCTACCCATCAACCTTTTATCCACCAATACATAATCTAACAAACTACTTTCATTGCGTGCTATATCATATCTTGTATACTTATTTATTCTATTTTTTATAAAATATGCATTAAAATATTCCTTTTCTGAACGACAAGTAGTAGTCTTCGTAGAGATCAATAGGCGAATAAGCCAGACATGGCATTAATTTTATTTTTGCAATCTGAAAGCATATCATTACCAGACTTTGATTAAGAGGTCTACCACTACTAGTAATATCCAACATAGGTCATAAGAGGAAATGAGAAGTTGAACACTTGCATAAAGAGAGTTGAAAATATTTTTTTTTCATACAGCCTTTGACATCACGTCCTAGGTAAGGAGTGCATCTACAAAGACGTGGTTCAGTGTAAGAACGTCTAATGATTACCATCCGGAGAAAGAGAAGGAATAGGAGGAGCAGTAACAGCAGGAAGAGGGAGGCAAACAGGAGGAGAGAAGTCGGTAAAGACAAGTTAAAAGTTGAAAAAGAAAAATGAGAGGTGGGTATAGAAAGAGGAGGAGAGGGGGGAGAATAATTAAAAGGTTTGAATGAAAGCCCCAGACTTGAACTCCACACGAAGTTTGATTAGAGGAAATCAGTGATGACTGCGTGAGGTATGAGACGCCAGAGGCCACCAGGGCCTCTCAACCCCATACAAACCTTCATTTAAAGATTAAAGCCACACAATGAAAAATATAATTGGTTCTCCTTGTCTGCACTAGAACAATAAAATATGTGGTATAATATTCGAATTGAAAAGAGAGAGGAGAGAGAGAGAGAGAGAGAGAGAGAGAGAGAGAGAGAGAGAGAGAGAGAGAGAGAGAGAGAGAGAGAGAGAGAGAGAGAGAGACATGGGAGTGTATGAGGAAAGATAGGTAGCAGAGGACTTGAGAGTCGACACTGAGGGTCTCTGCTGAGACCTACTTTTTTTCTAGATTAAAGACTATCGTGTATTATCTTGGTATATAAGTCAAGGATAGAAAAGCAAAAGACTCTCTTCCCACCATCCACCCCTTCCGGCCACTGCCAGCATGAAAAAACTGGTGGCATACCGTATTTGAGAATTTACGGGAGAGATGGAACTGGGACACAAATACATTTACTCAATTAGAAACGTTACTATCTTGTGTTTTTCCACAGCCATACACAAGGCTGTTTGTACCAGTGGTTGTACGTCAGGTTTCCACGGTTCTCCTATGTGATTATCACAACCCTTTACGTTTACAACTACCCGGTGGGCTCAATTCTAACTTATAATCCTGGTGACTTCTGATTGGAATCTGGAGACTTCTGATTGTCTCATAGGTTCTATGTATATGACTGTCCTCGAGGGATTAGAATGGGCTTAGTGGGGATTTAATGAGTGGTTGAGTTAGGTAAAGTGTATTAGGCACCATCTCGCTCCTGTCCTCCCTGACTATACAATATACCTTTCTGGTCATTATCTTTTTAACACGTTTTCGACAGATAAAACAATGTGGGATGACTAGCATTCATGATTGATAGAATTACACTTGAGCGTATAGGTCCTGAATGCTCTTGCAACTTCTCTCACTAGGACAAGACGTGTTTTGTTGAATCCTACATTTATAAAGGCTATTTCTAGCTGGTTCTCTAGTGGGTGTACTGTCTGCGCGCTTGAAACATTAATGGGTATTTTTTTCTATTATGATATAATTCTGTTTGCGAAAAACTTTCCATACATAAGCGTTAGAGACTCTACCAGAGAGAGAGAGGTGAGGATGATCCAGCAAGACTGGACCTAGTATTCACCTTGAGTAGTTCGGACATCGAGGATATCACGTACGAAAGGCCCCTTGGAGCTAGTGATCATGTGGTTTTGTGTTTTGATTATATATTTGAGCTACAAGTGGAGAGGGAAGCAGGAATAGGACGGGAAAAACGAAACTACAAAAGGGGGGACTACACAGGCATGAGGAACGTCCTACAAGACGTTCAGTGGGAGAGAGAATTGGCAGGAAAACCAGTAAAAGAAATGATGGACTACGTGACAACAAAATGCAAAGAGGCAGAGGAGAGGTTTGTTCCCAAAGGAAACAGAAGTAATGGGAAGACCAGAACGAGTTCTTGGTTCACCCAAAGGTGTAGGGAGGCAAAAACTAAGTGCACTAGAGAATGGAAAAAGTACAGAAGACAAAGGACCCAGGAAAATAGAGAGATTAGCCGAAGAGCCAGAAACGAATATACACATGTAAGTAGGGAGGCTCAGCGACAATACGAAAATGACATAGCATCAAAAGTCAAGTCTGATCCGAAGCTGTGGTATAGCCACATCAGGAGGAAAACAACAGTCAAGGACCAGGTAATCAGGCTGAGGAAGGAAGGTGGGGAGTTCACAAGAAATGACCAAGAGGTATGTGAGGAGCTCAACATGAGATTTAAAGAAGTATTTACAGGAATTCAGAATAGGGAGGTACACCAACAAGTGCTGGATGAAATACACGCAACCGAGAAGGAGGTGAAGAAGTTGCTATGTGAACTCGATACTTCAAAAGCGGTGGGACCTGACATCTCTCCGTGGTCCTTAGAGAGAGAGCAGAAATGTTGTGTGCCACTAACAAAAATCTTCAACACATCCATTGAAACTGGGCAACTACCAGAGGTGTGGAAGATGGGAAATGTAGTCCCAATTTTTAAGAAAGGAGACAGACACGAGGCATTAAACTACTGACCTGTGTCACTGACGTGTATAGTATGCATAGTCATGGAGAAGATCATCAGGAGGAGAGTGGTGGAGCAACTAGAAAGACACAAGCTTATAAACGACAACCAGCACGGTTTCAGGGAAGGAAAATCCCGTGTCACTAACCTACTGGAGTTTTATGACAAGGTAACAGAAGTAAGACACGAGAGAGAGGGGTGGATAGACTGCATTTTCTTGGACTGCAAGAAGGCCTTCGACACAGTTCCTCACAAGAGATTAATGCAAAACCTAGAGGATCAGGCACACGTAGCAGGAAAGGCACTGCAATGTATCAGAGAATATCTGACAGGGAGGCAACAACGAGTCATGGTACGTGACGAGGTGTCAGAGTGGGCACCTGTGACGAGTGGGGTTCCACAGGGGTCAGTCCTAGGACCTGTGCTGTTTTTGGTATATGTGAATGACATAACGGAAGGGATAGACTCAGAAGTGTCCCTGTTTGCAGATGATGTGAAGTTAATGAGAAGAATTAAATCAGTTGAGGATCAGGCAGGACTACAAAGAGACATGGACAGGCTACAAGCCTGATCCAGTAACTGACTCCTTGAATTTAACCCTGCCAAATGCAAAGTCATGAAGATCGGGGAAGGGCAAAGAAGACCGCAGACAGAGTATAGTCTAGGTGGCGAAAGACTGCAAATCTCACTCAAGGAAAAAGATTTTTTGGGTAAGTATAATACCGAGCACATCTCCTGAGGCACACATCAATGAGATAACTGATGCAGCATACGGGCGTCTGGCAAACCTAAGAATAGCGTTCCAATACCTCACTAAGGAATCGTTCAAGACTCAGTACACCATATACGTCAGGCCCATACTGGAGTATGCAGCACCAGTTTGGAACCCACACCTGGTCAAGCACGTCAAAAAATTAGAGAAAGTGCAAAGGTTTGCAATAAGACTAGTCCCAGAGCTAAGGGGATTGTCCTACGAAGAAAGGTTAAGGGAAATCGGCCTGACGACACTGGATGACAGGAGGGTTAGGGAAGACATGATAACATATAAAATACTGCGAGGAATAGATAAGGTGGACAGAGACAGGATGTTCCAGAGAGGGGACACAGAAACAAGGGGTCACAATTGGAAGGTGAAGACTCCTATGAGTCAAAGGGATGCTAGGAAGTATTTCTTCAGTCATAGAGTTGTCAGGAAGTGGAATAGCCTAGAAAGTGACGTAGTGGAGGCAGGAACCATACATAGTTTTAAGACAAGGTTTGATAAAGCTCACGGAGCAGGGAGAGAGAAGACCTAGTAGCAATCAGTGAAGAGGCGGGGCCAGGAGCTGACTCGACCCATGCAACCACAAATAGGTGAGTACACACACACACACACACACACACACACACACACACACACACACGTAACAGGAAAAGCACTGCAATGGATCAGAGAATATCTGACAGGGAGGCAACAACGAGTCATGGTACGTGACGAGATGTCAGAGTGGGCACCTGTGACGAGTGGAGTTCCACAAGGGTCAGTCCTAGGACCTGTACTGTTTTTGGTATATGTGAATGACATAACGGAAGGGATAGACTCAGAAGTGTCCCTGTTTGCAGATGATGTGAAGTTAATGAGAAGAATCAAATCAGTCGAGGATCAGGCAGGAATACAAAGAGACCTGGACAGGCTGCAAGCCTGGTCCAGTAACTGGCTCCTTGAATTTAACCCTGCCAAATGTAAAGTCATGAATATCGGGGAAGGGCAAAGAAGACCGCAGACAGAGTATAGTCTAGGTGGCCAAAGACTGCAAACCTCACTCAAAGAAAAAGATCTTGGGGTGAGTATAATACCGAGCACATCTCCTGAGGCACACATCAATCAGATAACTGCTGCAGCATACGGGCGGCTGGCAAACCTAAGAATAGCGTTCCAATACCTCACAAGGAATCATTCAAGACTGTATACCATATACTCAGGCCATATGAGTGCACCCAGTGGAACCCACACTGGTCAACGTCAAGTTGAGAAAGTGCAAAGGTTTGCAACAAGACTAGTCCCAGAGCTAAGGGATTGTCCTACGAAGAAAGGTTAAGGGAAATCGGCCTGACGACACTAGAGGACAGGAGGGTTAGGGGAGACATGATAACGACATATAAAATACTGCGAGGAATAGATAAGGTGGACAGAGACAAGATGTTCCAGAGAGGGGACACAGAAACAAGGGGTCACAATTGGAAGTTGAAGACTCCTATGAGTCAAAGGGATGTTAGGAAGTATTTCTTCAGTCATAGAGTTGTCAGGAAGTGGAATAGCCTAGAAAGTGACGTAGTGGAGGCAGGAACCATACATAGTTTTAAGACAAGGTTTGATAAAGCTCATGGAGCAGGGAGAGAGAGGACCTAGTAGCAATCAGTGAAGAGGCGGGGCCAGGAGCTGACTCGACCCATGCAACCACAAATAGGTGAGTACACACACACACACACACACACAAACACACACACACACACACAGGGGCCAGGAGCTGAGTCTCGACCCCTGCAACCACAATTAGGTGAGTACAATTAGGTGAGTACACACACACACACACACACACACACACACACACACACACACACACTTCTATCTCCTGAAGTTCATTGTTATGATATAGAATCACACCACCACGTTTTTATGAGTGATAGGTTTTGTTTACAATATTATTTCCAGTCAGAGCTATTTCTGATGTTTGGTTATTGTTTGGGTCATTCAAAGACCCCTTTAAAGAAATAAGATCTGGATGCTCTTTTGAATATACTACGAACATTTGGATAAAATATTTTCGTCTCATCCAGCTGGTCTCTCTTAGTTGGGGGTAATTAGTTCAAATTCTTCGTCCCACTGGTTACCTGACCTGAGGTATGTTGGCCGCTCCCTCCTCCCCAACCTATCCCTATCCGAGACCTGCCCTCCAGCCTCACTTTCTGCTGCAAGTAGACCCCCCCTGCAAGATTCATCAGCATCATGCAATGTCCACGTCGCTCCAGTGAAGTCCGAATTTCTTAACTAAACTTACGTCACTATTGAAATCGTCTAATTCACACTAAGTCTTAAGTTTCTTATTTTGACCACTGGCTTTACAGAGTATGATGGCGCCTACATCATACCGTAGCAACTAATAGTCTCGTTAGTGTTGTATTTGAATTAATTAATAAGGGTTCTGAATCTCTCCTGATCTGCTCTACTCTAAGTCATTAGTTTCCATACGAGTCACACAAAGCAAAGTCTCTGGTGAGTTTTGCGTCACCTTTGCAAATGCTCATGTGCTTGCTGGTGCAAGAAAAGAGATATAAAGAGAGAGAGAGAGACAGACAGAGAGAGAGAGAGAAAGAGGGCGAGTGTGTGTGTTTCACTCTGGGTTCTTGGCCTCACATAAACATTCAGGCGGTGTTGAGCGAAATTCGCTCTGGCAATTTAGAAATTCTTACTCATTTAAAACAAATATTTAAAATTCAAAATTTGCCACTTTTAATAGTTTCCTTATCTGTGTTTGAATATTTAAATGAATGACTGAAATATAAGACATTTCTAAAATAATTAATGTTTCTGTAACCATTTATCTATTAAAAATTATTCATGTAACTGATCTTCCGTCATTTTCGAAAAAAAAAATATATTTATTATAGAAATGAACAATCTATCACCCTTCATCTATCAGCTTCACTCCACCATTCTCACTATCACTCTCCCTTCACCACCCTCCCTTCACCACTCTCCCTTCACCACCCTCCCTCCACGAGCCAAGAGCAGGTCGAGTAAATGAAACATGGCAGGCTAACACCGTACAGTTTCACAGGCCGAGTATTTTTCCCACCTGGCTCATCATTTCAGTTCTTCTGTCGTTTACCTGCGACGAGTGTCGCAATTTTCCTTACGGTCGCAGCCCGAGATTTTAAAAGCACTGCAACTAGCGTATGAGGCATTCAGTGCTGGCAATGTTGAAGGCTCAATCCTCCATCCGCTAATCGCAAGCCTTTCTTTAAGCCGTTAAACTACAGTAGAGCGCCTCTTATTTTCAAAGTTTCATAATTTGACCAATCATTTTCCTGGCTTTATTACATTTGCTTTATAATTGCTATATCTTTCGTCTCGGTTTGTGTATAAAATCCGAGGTAACTTTCCAAGTATTACCAGAGAAGGGTCTATAAAAAGCTAGGCGACTCTCAAAATAGTTAAGGAAAAGAATTTAGCACTAGTACTCAATAATCAATATCCTACACCATTACTCTGTGTTGCATTTTTGGTGTTTTTGTGGGTGGAAATCCTACATTCTTCACCCTACATCCGTAGAGTTTCACAAGGCATTTATTTTTTGACGGATTTCGTGAATCTTTTAATTTGGCAGCTCTGTCTCAGGTTAGACTTATAAGCCAAGGACAAATACGCATCACAATCTGGATGATCAGGTCCTGCAATTACAGTGTGGATGATCTGGCCCTGTAATCACATTCGGGATGATCAGGCCCTGCTGTTCACTTAGTATGTTCTTATACCTTCTAACTGCTGTTCACTTAGTATGTTCTTATACCTTCTAACTGCTGTTCACTTAGTATGTTCTTATACCTTTTAACTGCTGTTCACTTAGTATGTTCTTATACCTTTTAACTGCTGTTCACTTAGTATGTTCTTATACCTTCTAACTGCTGTTCAGTTAGTATGGTCTTATACCTTCTAACTGCTGTTCACTTAGTATGTTCTTATACCTTCTAACTGCTGTTCACTTAGTATGTTCTTATACCTTTTAACTGCTGTTCACTTAGTATGTTCTTATACCTTTTAACTGCTGTTCACTTAGTATGTTCTTATACCTTCTAACTGCTGTTCAGTTAGTATGGTCTCAACTGTCGCTTTGGAATATTAAGAGCACTGCTGACTTGAAAATGGTTCAGGAAGAACCGAAACGTCATCCAATGTTGCCTCTTCTCCGATGTTGATCCTCCGTCTGTTGAGAGCGAAAGAGATGCGCTTCCTATTTGTACTCATTTATAGTGACACGGACAAGGAGATGCTCCCACTTGAAGCCATAAAAGATAATGAGGTGACAGCGCTCTGATTTACTTGTAACGACAATAATAATGAAAAAAAAAAATGTTTTTTTTTTTGTTTACGATGTGAAATTGTTCCTGCCTCGGAACTTTGGCTGAAACAATTCGCTTTGTTCCAGCGACGGTATTGCGCTTTGCACTAAGCCACTGCGGTCGTCATGCCTCGCTGAACTACGCCTTCCAAGTAGCAAAGATCTCTGTCTCCTGAGCGATGCTGACGGCAACTGCTCTATGGTAAGAATAAAAAAGAACCTTCCACGGGCTAAGCCGTGGAAACGTGCCAAACTCTCCTGTAATACTAGCTTAGGTATGCCAGGAGTGTGTCTGTCACTCGGAAGATATTGCATAATCTCTTTTACAGAATTCGCAAAAATTCCTATTACGATTTTGTCTCCTCCCTCTTGGTCTTTTTATCTTCCCGCAAGCTTCTTCCTCTTCCTCTTTAGCCTTCTTCTTCCTCTCTCTCTCTCTCTCTCTCTCTCTCTCTCTCTCTCTCTCTCTCTCTCTCTCTCGTTCTTCCGACGCAATGTCTTTGGACACAATTCGCTCCCCTGGGTGGGATTCGAACCTGCTACTCGAAGGACCAAAGCTCATGAAAGTGTAATATGTAGCAGACTGTGTACAGTGTACTCTGGTGGCTGCGTTGCTTGGAAGACTCCTCGTGGTGTCATCCATGTTTAATGTAAGCAGCCTTATTAACTTTGCTGTTAAGGGTCACTATTAGAATACTGCCCTCCCTAAATTATAAATGCATTATTTCATATTTTTCATATTCTTTGGTATGTTGACACACAAGGTACTTTTAATTCCTTTGTCCTGGCTTAATGGAATTATTAAATGTATTAAGGGATGTGTCCTCCCTTTGTAAGGGTAGCATATAAAGTAAGCTAATGGGAAAGAGGAAGGGTCAGCGCTTGAGAAAGCTGATAGGAAGGGAGGTGGGAGGGTTGGTGGGGAGGAGAGAGAGAGAGAGAGAGAGAGAGAGAGAGAAGAGAGCAACTGAGGGTGGATAGAGGGAGGGATGAAGGTAATCAGAGGGCGTGCCTTGCACTCGACATGCTCTGCGACATATATGGCAAGGCATCCTGGCTGCCGAGGAAGCTGATGGCGTCTGGATAGCAGGAAGGCGCCGCTCTGGTGCCAGACTCAGGGATTTCGCCCAACCCGCCTCCTTCACCGCCTGTTTCTGTAGCTCAGAGATAAATAGTCTTAATGGTGATGGTGGTAGTAGTAGTGCTGCTGTAGCCGAAGTAAACTTATAAGTGATCCAGTATACTCAAGTATTGAGCATACAAGTCAATAGAATCAGACAGACACACAAATAAATGATGGCGGTGCAGCGGTTAAACAACTGCAGTGAAATAGGTAAACGAAGCAAACTGAAATTTCAGACTATCCTCAACAAATTGCCAAATGAGCAACCACACGTGACAGCAACGTAGTCTTTCTTTACCTTACTGCTAAGACTTTTTACAGACAGCTTACCCATGCCTTACCTCCAGCACACACACACATGTGGCAACATTGTCGCACTTTATCCTCTAAAACACGTTTTTTTTTTATGCAACGTTGTCGCACTACCTCTAGAACACATGCCTATTTCACAACAGTCTCGTGCTTTATCCCCCTAAAACACACCTTACCACTAAATCACGAAGTCAAACGTATTGTTAAACGAAGATTTGTATTTTACTCCTCATCCTTGATAGTTCCCCACTGTTGCTACATATTGCATTTTTGCTCACTAACAAGTTCCACTTCGGAGTCAGGAGGACATGTAATTTATACACCCATCACGTTGCCAATGCAAACATCTCAACATTTTGTGACCATAGAGAAATATGTAAAAGAAGTGTCATATGGGCACGAACACGAATGAGTTAGGTCGCAGTTCAGCTTAGACCACGATAGCTTTAGTCACGTGATAAGGAATTTGTTGCATTAAAGCTGCCAAAAACTAAAATTGGTCTACGGTTAAAGTGCAGGAAAGCTGCCAAAATTTAAGTGATGTAGAGCTAAGGTGCGGGGAAAGATAAGTGATCTTGGGGTAGAATGCGGGGATGCTGCCAGAGAGATAAGCGATCTAGGGTTAAGCTGCAGGAAAGTTGCCAGGAGGTGAATAAATAGCACCCATAATGGTCTGGGAATCAGTGTCTCCAGTGTTTGATGGATAACAATATAGTTTAGAGAGTGATGAAGCAAGCGATGAAATGTTTACTCGATTCTTGTCTTAAAGTTTGTTTAGTCTGAGTCATATATTATGTTAACTTTAATTTTGAGGATGTAGTTTACGTTGCAATTGTTGCATCTTTTCATCTCATCCGAAATTATCATGCCATCTTTCAACTAAGCTGAAATATGAGAGATTTAATTTTGAATTAAATTTATAAACATATATATATTTTTTCATTGTTTCTTTAATGCGAAGGTTTCTTAGATTTTCATAAATACAAACTTTATGTCTTCATACATATTTAAAAAGCACACACAATCGTGAGGTGTATGACCCTCAGTATATATATACTGAGAATTTAATTTAATCGAAATTTTATGGATTAAAGTCATCTTGACTTTTGGTAAACAGGTTACAAGCAGCCATAATGACCCACGTGTAATCGATAGGCTTGAAACCCAATTAATCAGCCAACCAGGAGAGGGGGCGCACCAAACCAGTAAGAATCATGTAGCGTGTGGGGAATGGGAGGTAACATTGTTATAATCGAAGAAGGAGAGAGTAGCTTTATCTCCAAGCAGGACTTTTAAAACTCTCCGAGAGATGTCCTCCTACCGTGTTCCAACACCTAGAACCCCTCTCTCTCTCTCTCTGTGTGTCCCAGCACCCTGATTCCCTTTGAGTCCCAGCACCCAATCTATCAGTCAACACCACCAGCAACAACAGCCAATCAATAACCAAACAACAACGAGAACTAAGCAACAATAAAACAACCAAACAGCCAAACATCAGCAACAATAGCAACATTGCTACTTGGTTCACAAGATGGGTAGGAGGCGCAGACTCAGGCACCAAACTAAACTTAATGAACAATATTTGCCTCCTAATTAATTTACAAGTGTTGCAAAGAAAAGTTTGCTTCTTCATTTCCTAGATTAGTTTCTAAGTGTAAATGATGCCAGTAAGTTAGTGCAATGTAAAGTGGTTCCTGTCTTGTCTTTCTCTCTGGAGGTTTCACTCTGGAGGGCTTCACTCTGGAGGGCTTCACTCTGGAGGGCTTCACTCTGGAGGGCTTCACTCCGGAGGGCTTCACTCCGGAGGGCTTCACTCCGGAGGGCTTCACTCCGGAGGGCTTCACTCCGGAGGGCTTCACTCCGGAGGGCTTCACTCCGGAGGGCTTCACTCCGGAGGGCTTCACTCCGGAGGGCTTCACTCTGGAGGGCTTCACTCTGGAGGGCTTCACTCTGGAGGGCTTCACTCTGGAGGCTTCAGCAGCGTGTGGTGCTGTGTAGTGCTTCTTGTGTTGTTTACGTGTCCATCACTATCTTCCCTTACTCCAGACTCTGGTTATCCCTCTGTTTTCTTCTTACATCTCGTGTTTACAACTCGCTATGTATACGAAAAGTACTGAATCATATTGCTAGACAGCCTACAACAGCGGGGAAAAGAAACGTGCTGAGATACAGGCTCTTGTTGAGCGTTTAACCCTGCGTACAGGTTTATTAAACTCTATTAGTGACACGTTGTATCAATAAAAAGGTTCTGCAATGTGTCTTTTATTCGGACTGAGATGTATTGGAAGACGGACAATTTTTGTTTCTCAAAATTTGGTCTGTGTTACGCAACAAGACATTTCTCTCAAAGAGTAAAGATAATCTCTAAAGAGAGCACTTGTGAGAGAAACATGAGCTGCCTCTAATCTTAGGAGCGACATATGTGAGCTCCTATGAACGCAACTTTATCCAAACAATTTCCGTTTCTCATCGAAAGTTTTCTAAATAAAATCAACTGTTCTTCCTCTCAGAAAAATTGCACTATCACCATCTGTGATTATCACCATCTGCTTTCATCACCATCTGTGTTTATTACCATTTGTGAATATCACCAGCTGTGAACATCGTCAACTGTGAACATCAGCTGTACTCTCCTATATGTGGTTGCAGAGGCCGAGACTCAGCTCCTGGCCCTGCCTTTTCCCGTCAAGAGCCTTATCGTACCTTACGTATAATCATCTGTATATATCACCAACGTGAATGTCACGAGCTGGATTTCACCACCTGCGTATATAACCATCTGAAGCAAACTTCAGAGAGCCACCTACTGGGTGCCACAATTGTTAATTTGTAGCTGCTGGTATACACTGTGCCTCACGAAAAGCTTAATGCACAATTTAGTAGTTAGAATATACAACGTAACCAGAGGATATATGTACGTGTTCGTACATTATATATATATATATATATATATATATATATATATATATATATATATATATATATATATATATATATATGGATGGTCCACCTCTGGTGTCAATTGTGGGACCCATTGCCTGAGAAGTGGATAAAGACTTCAGGAAGAATATTTGATTTCTTTCGAAGCCATTTGAATATTCACTTCCACCACCATCTTTTTTTTTTTACAACTTTATTTCAAGACAAAATACAATGGGAGTAAAACAACATAGATAACAACTCAGAGCTACATGTCAAATACTTCGTCAACTCCCCGGCAGTGGGCCGCGTGCCCAGAATACTGCAGGTATTTCCCCTCTGGATCGCAACACTGAGTCTGTGTGTGTGTGTGTGTGTGTGTGTGTGTGTGAAGTAGTATTCATAAACATTCCCACTATCTACATTCTAATTTTTTACCACAAACTTGGGTGGTTCTCCATGTACTATTTCCATTTTATTGCAATCCATTTATTTTCCTCATTTTAGGTTTACACATTTACTTTTTCACGGCCAGTATCGTTTTGCTCTGTCTATATTTCCAGCATTTCCTTCCGCTTTGTGAGGTCTGCCTTTACCACCCTTGTGAGACGTCAGTCCTACTACTCCCACAGCCTTGTGAGACGCCAATCTTACTACTCCCACAACCTTGTGAGACGTCAATCTTACTCCTCCCACAGCCTTGTGAGACGCCACTCTTACTTCTCCCACAGCCTTGTGAGACGTCAATCTTACTCCTCCCACAGCCTTGTGAGACGTCAGTCCTACTCCTTCCACAGCCTTGTGAAACCTCAAGCCTACTCCTTCCACAGCCTTGTGAAACCTCAAGCCTACTCCTTCCACAGCCTTGTGAAACCTCAAGCCACTCCTTCCGCCTTGAACCTCAAGCCTACTCCTTCCACAGCCTTGTGAAACCTCAAGCCTACTCCTTCCACAGCCCTGTGAAACCTCAAGCCTACTCCTTCCACAGCCTTGTGAAACCTCAAGCCTACTCCTTCCACAGCCTTGTGAAACCTCAAGCCTACTCCTTCCACAGCCTTGTGAAACCTCAAGCCTACTCCTTCCACAGCCTTGTGAAACCTCAAGCCTACTCCTTCCACAGCTTTGTGAAACCTCAAGCCTACTCCTTCCACAGCCTTGTGAAACCTCAAGCCTACTCCTTCCACAGCCTTGTCAAACCTCAAGCCTACTCCTTCCACAGCCTTGTCAAACCTCAAGCCTACTCCTTCCACAGCCTTGTGAGACGTCAATCCTCCTCCCATAACCTTGTGAGACGTCCATCCTACTCCTACAGCCTTGTGAGAAGTCAATCCTATTCCTTTGACAGCCTTGTGAGACGTCAGTCATTTTCCCACAGCCTTGTGAGACGTCCATCCTACTCCTACAGCCATGTGACGTGTCCAGTTCCTCTTACAGTGTTGTGATAATTCCAGCTCTTCCCCAAAGCCTTGTGAGAAGGCTAACCTTCATGCTGATCCTCCTCGTCCAACCACTTTTTTCTCCAACTTTCTCTCATTTATGTTATTCCTTTCTCCTTCCATTGTCAGTATTTAACCTCGCTGAAACTCTCTGTGTCAGTGTTTGCTATTGCATTCTTCAGATGTTCGCCAAACATGTCAGCGACTCGTCACAGACGTGTGTCAATACACCTTGACCTCTCCGCCAGCTTGTTTGGTCGCGCCATCTTATTTTAGTTTCCTTACTCTAATTTCCCCACGAGTGCGTCCAGGTTGACTGCCCTAATAATATATTTAATTGTAGTCAAAACGTTTCATAACTTATTATCCTAATGATTTACAAAAGCGACTTGTAAATGAATAAGACACGTGTGCAACACTTGGGTTATTTTTATTGTGGAGACTGTTGAAGACATGAAGGAATAGTTTGAGGTGATCAGTCCCTCAATCGTAATAAATATGAAGTAGAAGCACGAGGATGGATACACATGTGTTGGAGACAGGAAAGGTGAGGATGTTGGAGGTGGCGTCACAGGTGGGCGGCGTTCACTTGTGGAGATAATGCAGGTTATTCCAGGACTAGTGAGATATTATTAATTCAAACACATCCAAACTGAAGAGTTTTTATATTCACTTGTAACGTGTGATTGGTTTTAAGTACTTAATATCCTTTTGAACAATTATTTACTTGGATCAGTGTCTTTAAAAAAAAAAAGTGTTTACAATATTTTAAATGATGTTCGTGTATTCTAAGAAATAAAAATGATTCACAGACGACGTAAACTAGAGATAGACGAAAAGTCATATACATAGATAAAATGCGAGATCAATAGAACGATGTAAAACTGAGACTTAAACGTTGCCGACGACATTAAGACGAGACCAGGACACAGACGAGATAAATACGAGATCATTAGCGAGTAGCAGAGGACATCTGTGTGAGACTCGTGGCTACAAAGATTAATGAGTCTCAAGGGAGTTGCAACGCTAAGTTTTGCACCACAACATACGCCGCATTTCACTAGGGGAAAAAGTTTCTCTCGTGTATATTTCTTTTATAAGTCCGAAAAACATAATAAATACATGGAATGACCTGGTCACATACCTGGCTGCGGGGGCGTTCATACCCGAAACCCTCTCCAGGTATACTACAGGTATATCCTAAAGCGCAGGCGCCACGAGTACATTGAGGGACAACCCAATAAGTGTCCAGGGCCCAAAACTGTTCAACTGCCTCCCAGTATACATAAGGGGGATTACCAATAGACCACTGGCTGTCTTCAAGAAGGCACTGGACAGGCACCTAAAGTCGGTACCTGACCAACCGGGCTGTGGTTCGTACGTCAGTTTGCGTGCGGCCAGCAGTAACAGCCTGGTTGATCAGACCCTGATCCACCATGAGGACTGGTCTCAGACCGAGCCGCGGGGGCGTTGACCCCCGAAACCCTTGCAAGTTAACTACAGGTAATAATAGTACCTGCTTAATTATTTAAGATCAAACAACTGACGAGTGAAGAAAAAATAAGGAATTATGTGTTCATTAGGCAACCTTCCATAGAAATCTAATTGTTCCTAGATAAAATCTATATTAGGGTAGGGAATGTTTGGGGAGAAGAAGGGAAAGGGGATATGGGGAAAAAGAAGGGTAAGGAAGATGGCTTGGAGAGTAGAGGTAGGGAAATGAAGAAGGGACGAAGGTGTGGAGAACAAGACTGGATTGCAATACCAATTTTTTTTACTTTACTTAAACTGTGTTTCCTGAGAAGATAAAAATTTCCCAACTTAGTTGAGCAAAGCTGCAAAGGGTCAACAAATGTCAGTCAAAAGCTGGACAAATACTTTATCTCACTCGGTCTTTGGCGGCGCTTCCGAGTCTAGAAGGAAGTTTATTCGTAAAATAACTTCAGGCCAATGCACTTAGAGACCTTACCACTGACTGGAATATCAAAAACATATTGACTTTGGGGATAAGGGTGGACATGTGAAAGTGTGTAGGGGAAGGGGACTGGAGGAGGTATAAAACTTTTTTTTTTGTATATTTTCCCTTTTCAGTGCGTATGTTTTATTCCATGTAATTAAGAGTATATGGTTCGGAAAGTTAGGAGTCATTTTTATATAAAGGTTTTAATCCCCAAAGAAGATATTTGCTCATAATAATGAGAGCACAGCCAAAATTCTCACATGCTTTACGTGTATCAATACGCGCACACGCACGCACACACACACACACACAAAACACACACACACACACAAACACACCCACAGGGGTATGTCCTACGAGGAGAGGTTAAGGGAAATCGACCTGACGACACTGGAGGACAGGAGAGATAGGGGGGACATGATAACGACATATAAAATACTGAGAGGAATTGACAAGGTGGACAGAGACAGGATGTTCCAGAGATGGGACACAGCAACAAGGGGTCACAGTTGGAAGTTGAAGACTCAGATGAATCACAGGGATTTAAGGAAGTATTTCTTCAGTCACAGAGTGCTCAGGAAGTGGAGGCAGTGGAGGCAGGATCCATTCATTGCTTCAAGAAGAGGTATGATAAAGTTCATGAAGCAGGCAGAGTGGACCTAGTAGCGACCAGCGAAGAGGCGGGGCCAGGAGCTGTGAATTGACCTCTGCAACCACAAATAGGTGAGTGTACACACACATCTTCACCTAAATAACAGTACCACAATAACAACTTAACATAATCAAGCACACTGAACCCAACCCACTAGCCCAAACCTGGAACCCATTCCACAATTTCGAACCACTCACAAACCCACACCACCAAGGTAAACATGGAACCCAAACCACAAACCCACAACCACTCCCACACACCGCCATACTACAAACCATCACCACAAACAACTGTCTCTTCGTCCCACAACAATAAATGCGTCAGTTCTGTGACCATCATATTTCGTTGAACTGCGGCAGGACGGTGTCCAATTTGTCATAAATCACCACAACTGTCCCCACTAACGAACCTACACAACTCACCACTTTCCTGACAGCGAAAAATTTTGCAGATACTTCGAGAAGCGACAAAACATCGCGCAAATCCATATTCGTTCGGGAGCTCACCTTAAAAGTTGTACCAACTGTCAATATATATATATATATATATATATATATATATATATATATATATATATATATATATATATATATATATATATATATATATATATATATATATATATATAATATCGTGCCGAATAGGTAAAGCTTGCAATTTTGGCATAAATAGCAACACTCTTCTTGCCGAATAAGTTAAGCGAAAATTTGTGTATGCAATAATTTCGCAAAAATCATTTTGAACCTAACGAAAAAAAGTATTTTTCATTGTGTTTGTTTATTATTAAATTATTGTAAACTTATCTAAAATATATTTAGTTGGATTAGGCGAAATTAAATTGTTCTTGTTATAATAAGGTTAGGTAAGTTTTCTAAGGTTCTTTTGGTACAAAATTATTAATTTTCACATTTACATAAATAAAAAAATGCATCTTTAAACGTATACGAGAAATTTTTAGAAAGGATTTAATTTTAAATGAGTTCTTGATAATTGACCAATTTTGCCTATTTGTTACGACATATATATATATATATATATATATATATATATATATATATATATATATATATATATATATATATATATATATATATATATATATCTTCTTTCAACGCACCGGCCGTATCCCACTGAGGAGGGGTTTACCTGGAGAGGGTTTCGGGGGTCAACGCCCCCGCGGCTCGGTCTGAGACCAGGCCTCATAATGGATCAGTGTCTGATCAACCAGGCTGTTACTGCCGGCCGCACGCAAACTGACGTATGAACCACAGCCCGGTTGGTCAGGTACTGACTTTAGGGGGTGGCCTAAAAGGAAAAACGAAAGTTTTTTTTAAATTTAGTAAAATATACAGGAGAAGGGGTTACTAGCCCCTTGCTCCCGGCATTTTAGTCGCCTCTTACGATACACATGACTTACGGAGGAAGAATTCTGTTCCACTTCCTCATGGAGATAAGTGAAAATAAACAAGAACAAGTAAGAAAAATAGAAGAAAACCCAGAGGGGTGTGTATATATATGCTTGTACATGAATGTGTAGTGTGACTTAAACGTAAGTAGAAGTACCAAGACGTACCTGAAATCTTGCATGTTTATAAGACAGAAAAAAGACACCCGCAATCCTACCATCATGTAAAACAATTACAGGCTTTCGTTTTACACTCACTTGGCAGGACGGTAGTACCTCCCTGGGTGGTTGCTGTCTACCAACCTACTACCTAGGATATATATATATATATATATATATATATATATATATATATATATATATATATATATATATATATATAGTATATATGTCGTGCCGATTAGGTAAAACTGGTCAATTAACAAGAACTCATCTAAAATTAAGTCCTTTCTAAAATTTTCTCTTATACCTTTAAAGATATATTTTTTACATTTATGTTAATGTAAGAATTTATAATTTTGTACCAAGAGAAACTTTGAAAACCTACCTAACCTTATTACAACAAGCTCAATTTAATTTAGCCTAACCCAACTAAATATATTTTAGATACGTTAACATTAATTTAATAATAAAGAAACACAATGAAATATATTTTTTTCGTTATGTTCAGAATGATTTTGGCGAAATTATTGCATACACAAATTTTCACTTGTCTTATATGGCAAGGTGAGTGTTGCTATTTAAGCCAAAATTGCAAGTTTTACCTAATCGGCACGACATATATATATATATATATATATATATATATATATATATATTTACAAATATAATTTTTGCACCAGAGCTACCCTGGACACCAGGGTCGCTGTTACACTCCAGTGTCGTCTGAGATGTCAGAAGGTAAGTTCCTGACTGAGGATCAAGGATTTGCGCTCCACACACACACACACACACAGCTGAGTTTCATACTGATGTTAGGAAGTATTTCTTCAGTCTTAGATTGTCAGAAAGTAGAGCAATCTGGAAAGTGAAATAGTGGAGGCATGATCCATACATAGCTATAAGAAGAAGTACGATTAGGCTCTTAGAGCAGGGAGAGTGTGGTCCTAGTAGCGACCAGCGAAGAGGCGGAGGCAGGAGCTGTGAATCGACCCCTGGAACCACAAATGGATGAGCAAATAGGTGAGTACACACCACACACACACACACAGTACACCTGCCACTCCAATCAAAGCAAACGATTGGTGATTTAGCAAGGAATATGGAAAATGACAAACCCATCTACAGCTGGAGGTGAAGATATGTGAAGAAAGAGTACATCAACTAGGAGCATGTATTGTAGGGTTAATGATATGACTGAGGGAATAAGTGTTATCAAAAGGGAATTTGCCCTGGAGGCCAGAGTGAAGATGCTAGAGGAGACAGAGAAGGATAACTGAGGTATAAGAAAGACTGAGGAAAGATTAGAAAATAGGAAAATTAACAAATGTATAAGCTGGATGTAATCTAGAGATAAGAAAGGCCGTGAAACAAGACAACATCAAGATGTGATCTGCCAAAACATGCTCAAAATGTAAGATAAAGATAAAAAAAGAAAATTCACATTTTTAACCCCACAAGGTTAGCCACCCAGGATAACCCAAGAAAGTCAGTGGGTCATCGAGGACTGTCTGTCTTATTTCCACTGTAGTCCTTCAATCTTACATTATTCTGGCTTAATAAAAACATTTCATAATGTTTTTATTAAGCCAGAATGAGAAGGAAATCAAATTTGAGGTGATCTAGAAATTTTAACACAGTATACATCATGGAAGGTCGGACGGAAGAGGAGCGAAGGGCAGAGAAAGAATAAGAAAGGAGGCAACAGAAGAAGGGAATAATGAACAGAACACCTATGATAGAAGAGGTGAAGCAACAAAGGGAAGGAGTGCAGGGAGTTCCCCAGCACACTACAGAGACTTCCAGCCCAGTACCCCCACAAGTGAAGCAATAAGACAAAGAATCAGAAGTATCAGATAATGCAGATAATCACCATCTTTTCTGTAAAATTCCGGCTTCCTCTAAAAATTTCGCAAAAAAATCCTTTTTCAGGTGATAGAAAGGAAAAGATATTCAATCTTTTTGACCTTAAGAATTTCTGAAGTTTTAATTTGCTATCACAGCTTTAACCAGAGCTGAAGAGGGCCTCGTTTACTTCAAGTTAAGATATACGTACCAGTGCATAGAGTTTGAAACCTGTCAGAAGAGGCATTCTATAGTTAATACATGGAAGCCAATATAATAAAAATGGCAAATTAAAATTTAATAAGCTCACAGAGAAAGCTAAGTTTTCTTATCATAAAGCCAACCAACAATGAAAGTTTGAAGCATAGCAAAAATAGCATTCTCCATCAACTGATCTGAATCCAATGGCCCCAAGTCTTTAGCAGGGTTAGTGAAATATTAAACTTGCACCAGTAGTCTAAACTTACAGGGGGGGTGTCGTCCTTCTTATCACGTGAGTGAGTACTAAAAATCACATGCCAGTGTATTTCAGGATTCACTTTTCCATGGGTTCAAATCCCACGGGTTCCGTGATATGTATCAGAGTTAACATAATGAGGCCGACCAGAAGAGGCGTTCCATACTTAATGAATACAAATCGATATCACAATTTGTCAAAATAACCAAATTTTAATTTATGCAACCCAGTAACATGCAAATCTTGTGCTCCTGAATATACCCATGGGTTGAAAATTTTAAACTGTTTAAGGAGGCATTCTCCAGTTATCACACGGATTCCAACTATTCCAGGTCGCTTAACTAAATATAATGACAGATTTGTTGGCACACAATTTAAATTTAATGGGTACTATCCTGTCCATAGGTGGCAACAAATATATGTAACGTGATTTATCGAGAATAAAAAAATTACACTATTTTACACACAATTGATAAATGTGAAACTACACACCTCCTGAATTTTACTTTTTGACGTCGATGAATTAGTATACACCTTACACAAGAATTAGCATACTCCTTACACAAGAATTAGCATACACCTTACACAAGAATTAGCATACACCTTACACAAAAATTAGCATACACCTTACACAAGAATTAGCATACACCTTACACAAGAATTAGCATACACCTTACACAAGAATTAGCATACACCTTACACAAGAATTAGCATTCACCTTACACAAGAATTAGCATACACCTTACACAAGAATTAGCATACACCTTACACAAGAATTAGCATACACCTTACACAGAATTAGCATACACCTTACACAAGAATTAGCATACACCTTACACAAGAATTAGCATACACCTTACACAAGAATTAGCATACACCTTACACAAGAATTAGCATACACCTTACACAAGAATTAGCATACACCTTACACAAGAATTAGCATACACCTTACACAAGAATTAGCATTCACCTTACACAAGAATTAGCATACACCTTACACAGAATTAGCATACACCTTACACAAGAATTAGCATACACCTTACACAAGAATTAGCATACACCTTACACAAGAATTAGCATACACCTTACACAAGAATTAGCATACACCTTACACAAGAATTAGCATACACCTTACACAAGAATTAGCATACACCTTACACAAGAATTAGCATACACCTTACACAAGAATTAGCATACACCTTACACAAGAATTAGCATACACCTTACACAAGAATTAGCATACACCTTACACAAGAATTAGCATACACCTTACACAAGAATTAGCATACACCTTACACAAGAATTAGTATACACCTTACACAAACATCCCGTATACAGAATGAATCTTGTGACGACGTTTCGGTCCAACAAGGACAATTAAATAGTTAATGGTTTAACTAGTTAATGGTCTAAGTCAGACCGAAACGTCCTAAGTTTCATTTCCCTATGGGCGGGTTATTTGTGTATTGTTCCAATCACCTTATTTGACCTTTTTATGCTTTAGTGTTCACCAGTTCTGATTGTTTACAGTGAAGCAACAAAGGTTTTTGAAACTTATCGATCCATTCTAGAAATCTTGGAATGATTTCTGTAAGTTTGGTCACAGGGAGCCTACACATGCCTATTGTTGAGTGAAACTTGCCCTACTTACTGTACAAAAGTGATGAAAATTTGAAGTCGATCGGATGAGTCGTTCTCGTGTTAAACTGAAAGGTATAAGGAAAAGGAAAATTCTGGCAATCTAATAACTTCTTCTTTCAGGATTTTCCTTCTAAAAACTAATAATTTTCCAGTTACGTAGGATTCTTCCTTAGATTTTTATATAGCCTGTTTAGCTTACTACTAACCTAGGAATGTGCATTCTACCCACTCCTATCCGACAGTCATAGGCCTCTTTTAGCTTTGTATAACACAAGGCTTCATTTCTGAATGCATTTTGGACTTCTCTAAGGAATTTGTTTTTCCTAATTTCTTCTAGCAATTTGCAGGTTTCTCGTAAATTTCCTTTTCCGAGAATTGGTAGTACGTTCCCATCTTCCACTATTATGGCTCCTCAGCAGTCACTTATGGCTAAATATCTGAGTGAATGGTTCTGATACTATGTAACTCCATTAGATTTGGGGTTATGTTTCAGCACGAGATGTTTTTAATGTGTTGCGTTCCATTAGTTCCCTCAATCTCTCATTAGTGTGTATGTGTGTGTGTGTGTGTGTGTGTGTGTGTGTGTGTGTGTGTGTGTGTGTGTGTGTGTGTGTGTGTGTGTGTATGTGTGTGTGTGTGTGTGTGTGTGTGTGGGCTACCTTCCCACGAAACACTAATCTGAATTTACTTTCTATCGCTTCACTCCATCGGTGATCCTTACAGTAATTGTCTTCACGTCCTCTTTCTTCCCACCCTGGAAGACAAGCTCAGACTGGCCGTTGAATTGCTCGCTCATCCGCAGAGAAGAATCCAAAATTTAAGTTCTTAAGAGGCCAATTGACCTCGTTCTTTCTCCGTCATGAAGCTGTTGCTTTCAATTTGGAGTTGAAATTGGCCAATAAAGCCAAGAAGTGTGGCAGAGTTGCCAGGTTCGATCAAGGTGCTCTGATGGCGGCGTATATTCCAGCAACACTGGTGAGTAGTAGTGTGTTCCAGCAACACTAGTGGCTGGTAGTGTGTTCCAGCAATACTGGTGAGTGGTAATGTGTTCTAGCAACACTGGTGGGTGGTAATATGTTCCAGCAACACTTGGGGGTGGTAGCGTGTTCCAGCAACACTTGGGGGTGGTAGCGTGTTCCAGCAACAGAAGAGATGGTAGTGTGTTCCAGCAACATTGAGGGTTGTAGTGTGTTTCAGCAACACTGGTGACTGGTAGTGTGTTCCAGCAACACTTGTGACTGGTAGTGTGTTCCATCAACACTTGTGACTGGTAGTGTGTTCCAGCAACACTTGTGACTGGTAGTGTGTTCCATCAACACTTGTGACTGGTAGTGTGTTCCATCAACACTGGTGACTGGTAGTGTGTTCCATCAACACTGGTGACTGGTAGTGTGTTCCATCAACACTGGTGACTGGTAGTGTGTTCCAGCAACACTGGTGACTGGTAGTGTGTTCCATCAACACTGGTGACTGGTAATGTGTTCCAGCAACACTAGTGGCTCATAGAAAGAAACTTAGCTTGGGAAAACTCTACTCAGAATGAAATTTCGTCTGCAAAATTTTTTGTCACGGTACCAAGCTCTTTTCTAGCATACTAGTCACCAGTCGTACCATTCACTAGTACTAGAGACTCCTGGTATGGTGTTACAATACTGGATACTCCTTTTATGGTGTTACCATACTGAAATACTCTTTGAATGGTGATATAATACTTCTTTAGTATGATTTTAGATCCTCTCTTCTGCCTGTCTTCCGTATTAAAAGAATTGTGAAGAGTCTCAGTCAGGAGGATATTGGAAAATTCCATCCACTCTGAGGGTGTCGTAGAAAAAGACATTCTCTTGCAAAATAGAGTAGGATCCTTTTGTGAATGTGCTGTAGGGGTTCGAAAACACACGCATGAGGGTGCTGAGTAATGGTTAGTCTCTCAGAACGTAGTCACGAACGTTGAACAGAAAGATTTAAATATTTACGTATATGCTTTCTATGCTAAGTTTAGGCAGTAATGGTGGGGGAGGCGGCAGTGTGGTTTACTACGTGTGGGGACAGACACAGGTATGCAGAGCCCTTTTGATCAAAGGCTAGAAAGGGAAAGCAAGCCTTTGAGTTAAAGACACACAGAGAAAGTCTTTGAATCAAAGACACGTAGAGGGAGAAAGCCTTTGGATCACAGATACTTATAGAGAGCAACCCTTTGACTCAAAGACATGTAGAAAAAGAGAGCAACTACGTTTCGCCCACTTAAGAGTTCCATCAAGCTCCCAACAGAGCAGAACGTCGATTTTTAACGAAGTCTTGCTCTGTTTACCTGGAGTTTACCGTAATTTTCCTACAGACTCACTGCCTGCCTGTCATGCAGAAGAAGACTATTGCCACGAAAGTTGCGTCCAGAGCTAAACTTTATCAAATACTTCAAGGGAAATTATTGAATTAGTATTTCTTATTTTCGGAAAAGAAACTTCCTTATCTGGGCTGTATCGGCAGATTTTGTGATGTGTATTGTGTTTTCTGGTTTTAATGGTGGTTATACTAGCAGATATATTCCATCTTCCTGTCTGTGCCTCAGATTCATGAAGACTGAGGTGCTGAACACCTGATTTTAGACCGAGGGACTGATTACCCCATCTTTTGTACATAATTCTGCAAGACTGAGGGGATGATATACCTTATCGTCGACTCTCTTCCGTAAATGTCTCTAAACTGAGTTGATAAAGCCACTGGTTGATGAAGCGTCTACAAAATCGTTACCCAGGTGTTGCATGTGTCTATTACATCAACTTATCGGTATTGTATTCCATTGATCTGAAGATACCATGGAGGGTAAATTCTCAAGCATATCAGGGAGGTTATATTCTCACTCATAATATGAAGGTTATACTCACAGACATATCACGGAGGTTATATTCTCAGAGTTAACATCTTACCTATATCCTGTCAAGTGATAATCTCACTTCTGTTTACCTTTAATTGGGTTCAGTTAGCGCAAGATATCGGAAATACAGTCCTTATTTTGTTAGCAATAAAACAGGGAAAAAATGTTAGAAAGAACTATTATCATTTAGAGTAATTAATATAAAGGTGTATTTGAATTAAAACAAATATGGTTCTGCTGCTGCTGCTGCTGCTGCTGTCGTTGTTGTTGTTGTTGTTGTTGTTGATGTTGTTGTTGTTGAGTCCTGTGTTGCTGCTGCTGTTGAGCTCTGTGTTGCTGCTGCTGTTCTTGCTGTTGATTTTTTGCTGCTCTTGCTGCAGCTGCTTGCTCCTGATGATGTTCGTGCTGCTGTTGTTGCTGCTGCAGCTGTTACTGCTGCTGTTGCTTGCTCCTGCTGATGTTCTTGGTGCTGTTTTTCCTGCTGCTGCCACCGTTGCTGCTCCTGGTGTTAATGCATCTGCCATTCACACACCTTTCTAGTTTGTTGTTTCTTTTTGAAGATATAAAGTCTCTGCAGCTCAAATGGCTTTGTGGTTTAGCCTTCCATTCCCGACAATATCTTTTAACCTTCGCCACTGATCCTTGCGTTGACATCTCTCTCTCAGCATTCACTTTTCTTTACAAACTGTGTATTGCTTAGCTGAGGTGGAACTGCGGGGCCCTTACCGAAGGAATCTGCCTAATATTTATATCTTCAGCAACGTCTCAACTCTAGTCTGTCTAACATGCCTGTTCAGCCGGGCTGTGCTTCGTGCGTTGGATTGCGTGCGGCCAGCAGTAGCAGCTTGGTTGATCGGACCTTGATCCACCAGGAGGCCTGGTCAAGGACTGGACCGCGGGGGCGTTGACCCTAGGAACGACCTCTAGGTAGACTCCAAATAGTGAAATTACGGCAATATCCGATAGGATGTGATCAAAATTTCTATTGAGAAAGTTCACTACATGTTATCGAAAGATCGTGTAAGTCTACTGGTAATGGTTATTCCGTTTTATCGAATATATTTTTTTAGCACTTCCTGACATGTTTACCAACAGTGCTGGCGCTTCAACATGTTCATTAAGTGTTCCACATCTGTTTATCATGTTCACTAAGTACTCTACATAAGCTATTCACATACAGCTATTCTACATATGCTATTCATTTCACTAATAATGATCACTAATTGTTCTACATGTGCTAATAATGATTACTAACTGTTCTACATGTGCTACTCACATTCACTACATGCGCTCATGTTCAATAACTGTTTACATATGCTAGTCATGTTCGCTAAGATTTTTCAGCATGAGGAGAGTGAGTACTTGCAAATGTTCACTGAGAATTCTAAGTTAACATCTCACTCGCTACTAAAGTACACTAAAACTTATACAACTTTTCTGCAATTCCTTCTATATCTTGTGATGGCTTTATGAACCCTGACTTCAACTATGTCGTTCATCTGATTATAGGCTCTTGATACAAGGTAATTAAAATAACCTTTACCTTCCTCGGCTCAAAGCTCGCATTTCCCAGGAAAGGCATTGACCTCTAATGGCCTAGTGCCTCTCCGTGAATGTAATTTTTTTTTCATTGGTATCTAGTGTCAGGATGTTATTGTGGTTGCTGTATCGTGTGTATGTTACCCCTTTGATGTTTGAAAGGAGATAAATGTGGCCTTATCCTCCATTCTGGCTTCTTTCCCCTTTTCTCTTTCTGCTTTCTGGCCTCCTCCACTTCCTTCTCTTCCTTCCTGGGCCAGATCCCCGTAGGCAAATATAATGTCAGGTGCTTCCTCATACATCGCCTCCCTTGCACCTCATCAAATCAGGTAGGCGCTATCCAGGTATTGTCTTTCCCAGTCATCCTTGAACCAGACCCTTCCCTTATTCGCTCCTACCCAGTCTTTCCTGTCCTGGTGTTCTCTTAACTAGTCTTCCCTAGCCAATACCCAGTCTTGATCTTTCCTCGCCTAAATCTTCCTGGCTCTGCCTTTCCTTAGTCCTCCCTGGCCCTGTTCTATCCCTAGCCCTCCCTGACCCAGGCCTTGCCTTACTCCTCCCTGCCCTAATATTTCCGGGCCCTGCCCTGCCCTTCCTGGCACATACCCTGCAGGTAAGAGCATTTCCCTCAGTGCTCCCTCATCCATCACTCTGGAAAACTCTTCTCTGACCATCCAATTTTCCTGGGGTTTCCTGCCAGTATATTGGAGGAGGTGACCGTCGACTCAGCACTTTCCATGTGAGTTGTCGTCTCAACAGCTGTGAGTCGACGACAGCTGAACACCTGACAATGGTGTTCAACACCTGTGGGTCGAAGACCATTGAACACTGAGCACACTCCTGCGTTAGCAAGGTGAACACTTGAACTCCTTTTTTTACACAAATCAATTTTACAGGCTAAGAGCTGTTATCCCACCTCAGCTTATTTCAAACCCCAGCATTCGACCCACACCAGTCGACTAACACCCAGGTACCTACTTGCTGTCAGGTGAATAGGGATAGGAGATGTAAGGAAACACGTCCAGTGTTTTCACTCGTACCGGGGATCGAACTACAGACACTCAGTGAGTGAGCGGAATGCACTACCAACCAAGCTGCTGGACGCCTTCACAAATTCATAACAAACATCAGAACTTCCATATATTTAAAAAATATTCCCTGAAGAATATGATTCAAGATGTCATAAATATATGATTTGATTAAGCCATTCAGAGATAAATAGTGTCAATTGAGTAGATGGAACTCCACACAGAGGAAAAGAAAAGGTCCTCAATGGAAATAAGTCACTCTGTCTGACTTTTTTTGGTTATCCTAGGTTCTCTAGACATATGCTGCTATGTATGATAATCTATGTAACTGTATTTGTGTATACCTGAATAAACTTACTTACCCACAACAAAAGCTTACTCAGCACACCCTGAGTCTTTTCTTCAAATCTAACAAAACCGCAAACCAATGTTTACCAACCTTCGACAAAAAGCCATTTTTTTCAGCCTTCTAAAGTGACCTGGACAACAATGGGTAAAGACACTCTGAGATTCACTCGCCGCTGTACTAGGAAATTCTAGATATTTATGTTTTCCACTGTAAATCACGCCCCTACACGAGAACGCTATCTACGCAAATCTGATAGATTTGTGGGTTCTCTCAGGTGGATTTTTCTGGTCCTCTCTGGTGAATTTGTATGTCGTTTCTGATGGACTCGTGGGTTCTCTCTGATGGTCTTCAGAGGCTTGTGAAGTCTAGGTTCAGTCATAAATTGGACCTGCCTAGCAAGGGCCAGTTGGCCTGTTGCAGTGCTCCATCATAGCCTGCATGGTCAAGTAGACCTGTTGCAGTGCTCATGCCTTGCCTTGCATGGTCCAGTAGACCTATTGCAGTGCTCTTGCCTAGACTTGCATGGTCCAGTAGACCTTCTGTAGTGCTCCTCCACTCATATATTCTTGCAAAATTCATGTTTAAGATTCACATGCGATGCTTAATTAAATACAGTGAAAAAAATACCTTGTCAATAAGACTATGCGGTTTATGCCATCTGATTGAGAAGACGTTTCGCCCAAGAGAAGCTTCAAGCTGATGGGTGAAACGTTTTCTCAGTAAAATTCAATAACATATATTGTGTCTTAACTTACTTGTCAGTGAATAAATGATTTAGAAAAACTGACAAATTGATAAATGAGAGACGTGTGCAACGTTTCGGCATCTTCATTCTGGCAGAAGCCACTGGCTGGCGAAACGTTTCCAGAATAATGATACCCAAATGTTGCATAAGCGTCTCATTTATCATACTTGTCAGTGTACAGTTCCACTGACACATGACACTTCAGCAGCACCTGGTGACAACTTCCACTGACACATGACACTTCAGCAGCACCTGGTGACAACTTCCACTTACACATGACACTTCAGCAGCACCTGGTGACAACTTACACTTACACATGACACTTCAGCAACACCTGGTGACAATTTCCACTGACACATGATACTTCAGCAGCACCTGGTGACAACTTCCACTGACACATGACACTTCAGCAGCACCTGGTGACAACTTCCACTGACACATGACACTTCAGCAACACCTGGTGACAATTTCCACTGACACATGACACTTCAGCAGCACCTGGTCGACAACTTACACTGACACATGACACTTCAGCAGCACCTGGTGACAACTTACACTTACACATGACACTTCAGCAACACCTGGTGACAATTTCCACTGACACATGACACTTCAGCAGCACCTGGTGAACACTTGCACTGACACATGACACTTCAGCAGCACCTGGTGACAACTTCCACAGACACATGACACTTCAGCAGCACCTGGTCGACATCTTCCCACCTTAACCTTCTTCCTGAATAAAAACCTTCAACTTTGCCTGATAAAGTTGGCAGTGAGTCAAGACTCAGGAAGAACAATCAAGCTAAAAGCTTCTCTTAAACTTTTCTGGCGACGAGGAACGATTCACTTAAAGTTTGGTTATTATCTATGTGAAGATGGTGTGTGTGTGTGTGTGGAACATTTTTTGTTTAGATCAAAAGAGGGATAGCAAGAACAGGGAGGAGGACTGACGTAGAATAAAGCACAAAAGGTTGTGGGTAGAGAGAAAAAGAACGGTAAGGAAAGTTGTGGGTAGCCAGGAAGACTGAGCTACAGAAAGCTAAGTGGGTTTCAAGAGAGTGGTTTCTGCCACATAATGAAGAGTGCCATGTATACAGAAATTTCCATTGCAACCATACAGTCACACACATAAAACCCACATTAGTAAGAATTCAACGAGGCCATATACAGTATTGATATAGAGTAATTCCCCCTTCCTTAATCACTAATGGGAAAGCGTTAGACACAAGGGGTTACACATCCCCTTTAGAATTGGAAGGTAATCACGTAAGACCTAAAGAAATATAGACTAGAACTAATTTCCGTTCACTGGCACTAATGCCTTTTTGAACTAAGAGAGGCTGATTCACAGTCCACCTTAGGACACACAAATATCTTTCTGTCTCATTCTTAATACAAATTCTAATCGTTTAAGTTTGCACACGTGTAAAATTTATTCTCTTATACACTTATTTCGACTTCCCAGAGCAGTTTGAAAATGTTTCTGATTTTTTGTGAAATTTTATCACCATTAGATTATCGTTATTATTATTATTATTATTATTATCTATTATTATTATTATTATTATAACATATAGGCCCTTTCCCATCGGGGGCAGAGTGACCCAAAAAAGAAGAAACACTTTCATCATCATTCACTCCATCACTGTCTTGCCAGAGGCGCGCCTACACACTTCAAAAACTGCAACATTAACATCCCTCCTTCAGATTGCAGGCACTGTACTTCCCACCTCCAGGACTCAAGTCCGGCTAACTGGTTTTCCTGAATCCCTTCATGGATGTTAGTTTGCTCACACTCCAACAGGACGTCAAGTCATAAAAACCATTTGCCTCCACTCGCTCCTAACACACTCACGTATATTATCATTATTGTCGTCTTTATTATTATTATTAATTATTATTATTGCTACTTATTATTAAACCTTAGAGCTGATACAATGCACAGGGGATTTGAAGGCATTGAGAGACTATCCAAGACCTTGAAGCACAGGTCGACCAGCCCCTCACCGTCTCTTTGCCGGGTCACCATTTGGAGAAGACCCGGGCCGGATGTACCGGCGAACATACAACAACAACAACAGCCCCTCACCAGCCATTTCAACTACAAAATGAATATAATGATGTTTAGCGAAGAATAACATACATTATCAGAATTTTCTTTATTCAAAGAGGAAAGCGGTAGTGCAAGACTGTTACCTAGAAGAGAAGCAGAGAGAGGGGGAGAGAGGAGAGAAGCAGGAAGATAGTGAAGAGGAGAGAGAGGGGGAGAGAGGAGAGAAGCAGGGAGCTGGAGAACAAGAGCAAGATAAGAGGGAAGAGAGAGAAAATATAAACTGAGAAAGGGAAGGGAATAAGATGTTTTGAAGGATAATGAAAGGCAGAGAAATAAAACACAGGGAGGAGGAGGAGGTAAAGACAAGAGCGAAGGAAAATATGACGGAAAAACGAGAGTAAATAATACGAAGAGAGGAGAAAGCGAGCAATAAAATGAGAAAGACAACAACAAAATAAAAAGAAATGGAGATAAGAGGAGAAAGTATTGGAAACAAAGAAGATAAAGACGGACGTAAGAGGAGAAATAAATGCATAGAAAAGAAAAAAATGAGACGAAGATGGAGGTTAAAAAAGAGAAAAAAAATGGAGATGAGAGGAGAAAGAGGAGAAAAGAGGACAAAAAGGTGTAGAAAGAAGAGGAAGAGGAGAAGATAAGAGGAAGTAGAGCAATCAGGTGGATGAGGCAGTAAGAGGCGACATCCACTCAGCACCTCAGAGTTCTCAGAATATACTATGGAAATAAATGGTATAAAATACCGACACAATGGAAAAATAAACACATAAGCAGTATAATGTGATCCTTTATTGACAACGTTTCGCCCACGCAGTGGGCTTTATCGAGTCACAGACAGATCTACCTGGAAAATGAGCAACATGGAGATATATATAGGGTACAGTCAGGTGGAGAATGCTGGGTCAGGTGGAGAAAGCTGCATGTGAGTCTTAAAAGTAGTGTGATAGTTGAAAACATAGTGTGACTTAAAGGACCTGCAGTGTACCATTCTTGAGTTCTAGGTGGGATAGCGTTGAAGAAGTTTCTTGGCAATAGGTTCAGCTATGTTGTAGAAGCCGTTGTTCTGGTTGAAGTTGTTGGATATACAGATGAGTGATGATTCTAGGATTCTTCGGTATTGCGTGTTGTCTTCTCTGGCGATGAGTCTTGCGTTTCTGTAGTTGATTAAATGGTTGTGTAAATTTCGGTGTTGAACACAGGCATTTCTTGAGTCGTCAGATCTGCCTGCGTACTGGTGTTCTGAAATGCGTGTTTGTAGGTCTCTGGATGTTTCGCCAACGTATAATTTGCTGCAGCCATTACAAGGGATTGTGTATACCCCTGCCGTGGATTGAAGCTTTTCCTGTCTGTTACTGGTAATGTCCTTAATGGTGGTGGATGTGGAGGTGGATACTCGGAATGAGGTCTTAGAAAAAATGTTGGAAACTTGTTTGGAAATGGAGTTGGTGGGAAGGACTATGTATCTCTTCTCAGCAGTGTCTTCTCTGGGTGTGTTGATGTTTAATGCCCGTCGTCTGCAGTCTCTAATGAAGTGACGAGGATAGTGAAGTTTGGAAAAAACTTGTTCAATGAGGGAGCATTCTTCTTCAAGGAACTCACTGCTGCAGATTCTGAGTGCGCGCAGGAAAAAGCCTATAATTACACCACGTTTAATTTTGGTGTCGTGGTGAGAGTAGAAGTGGAGAAGATCGTGTTGATTGGTAGGTTTTCGATAGACTTTAAAACGAAGTTCATGGTCAGCTTTGCAGAGAAGAACATCAAGGAAAGGAAGAGTGTTGTCGACTTCTTCTTCTAGTGTAAACTGGATTGATGGCTCAACCTGGTTGAGTTCGTGTTGGAGAGCTTGAACGTTGAAGCGTCTGGGAGTTATGATGAGAATGTCGTCAACATAACGAAGCCAGGTGACAGAAGAGGGAATAATAGTGGAAAATCGTTCGGCTTCCAAATGTTCCATATATAGGTTCGCAAGGACGGCACTAAGTGGCGATCCCATGGGTAGTCCAAAAGTTTGCTGAAAGAGTTGGTTTTCGAAAGAGAAACATGTAAAGCCCACACATAGTTCAACAAGGTCGATGAAATCGCTGGCTGGAAGAGGAAGATCAAGCGAGTCGTCAATTTTCCTGCGCAAGAGATCGATAGCTTGTGTAGTATTTACTATCGAAAACCTACCAATCAACACGATCTTCTCCACTTCTACTCTCACCACGACACCAAAATTAAACGTGGTGTAATTATAGGCTTTTTCCTGCGCGCACTCAGAATCTGCAGCAGTGAGTTCCTTGAAGAAGAATGCTCCCTCATTGAACAAGTTTTTTCCAAACTTCACTATCCTCGTCACTTCATTAGAGACTGCAGACGACGGGCATTAAACATCTTCAACACACCCAGAGAAGACACTGCTGAGAAGAGATACATAGTCCTTCCCACCAACTCCATTTCCAAACAAGTTTCCAACATTTTTTCTAAGACCTCATTCCGAGTATCCACCTCCACATCCACCACCATTAAGGACATTACCAGTAACAGACAGGAAAAGCTTCAATCCACGGCAGGGGTATACACAATCCCTTGTAATAGCTGCAGCAAATTATACGTTGGCGAAACATCCAGAGACCTACAAACACGCATTTCAGAACACCAGTACGCAGGCAGATCTGACGACTCAAGAAATGCCTGTGTTCAACACCGAAATTTACACAACCATTTAATCAACTACAGAAACGCAAGACTCATCGCCGAGAAGACAACACGCAATACCGAAGAATCCTAGAATCATCACTCATCTGTATATCCAACAACTTCAACCAGAACAACGGCTTCTACAACATAGCTGAACCTATTGCCAAGAAACTTCTTCAACGCTATCCCACCTAGAACTCAAGAATGGTACACTGCAGGTCCTTTAAGTCACACTATGTTTTCAACTATCACACTACTTTTAAGACTCACATGCAGCTTTCTCCACCTGACCCAGCATTCTCCACCTGACTGTACCCTATATATATCTCCATGTTGCTCATTTTCCAGGTAGATCTGTCTGTGACTCGATAAAGCCCACTGCGTGGGCGAAACGTTGTCAATAAAGGATCACATTATACTGCTTATGTGTTTATTTTTCCAGAATATACTAGTTCCCCAGAAAAAAAAATAATCCTGATGGTGAGACACATGACACAGCACACAGGCTGGCCAGGGGTATATCTCTCATACACGAGACACATGACACAGCACACAGGCTGGCCAGGGGTATATCTCTCATACACGAGATACATGACACAGCAAACAGGCTGGCCAGGGGTATATCTCTCATACACGAGATACATGACACAGCACACAGGCTGGCCAGGGGTATATCTCTCATACACGAGATACATGACACAGCACACAGGCTGGCCAGGGGTATATCTCTCATACACGAGATACATGACACAGCACACAGGCTGGCCAGGGGTATATCTCTCATACACGAGACACATGACACAGCACACAGGCTGGCCAGGGGTATATCTCTCATACACGAGATACATGACACAGCACACAGGCTGGCCAGGGGTATATCTCTCATACACGAGATACATGACACAGCACACAGGCTGGCCAGGGGTATGCATCTCTCATACACGAGACACAGCACACAGGCTGGCCAGGGGTAAGTCTCTCTCATACATGAGATACATGACAGCACACAGGTTGGCCAGTGAAATGTATTCTCGTGAGTTGCTGAGCCGTATGAGACTGACTGTGGTACACACAGTATCCAGACTGCAGTACACTGCTGTATCCACACTGCAGTACACTGCTGTATCCACACTGCAGTACACTGCTGTATCCACACTGCAGTGTTGTACACTGCTGTATCCACACTGCAGTACACTGCTGTATCCACACTGCAGTACACTGCTGTATCCACACTGCAGTACACTGCTGTATCCACACTGCAGTACACTTCTGTATCCAGACTGCAGTACACTTCTGTATCCAGACTGCAGTACACTTCTGTATCCACACTGCAATACACTGCTGTATCCACACTGCAGTACACTGCTGTATCCACACTGCAGTACACTGCTGTATCCACACTGCAGTACACTACTGTATCCACACTGCAGTACACTACTGTATCCACACTGCAGTACATTGCTGTATCTACACTACGATGCACAGTCAATATTAACATGGGGAAGCCCTAAATTCGTAGGGGCCATACAGCTCTTGGGCAATGGGAGATAAGTTTGATTCAAGGAAGCGGAGAGTAGGTCCAATTTCCTGGATCAAGAGCCCATCATCATCCTGAAGTATTTGCGCTATTTTAGATTCAATGTTGAACTATATTACGAATTTTTCTTGCCATATTATCATTTAATTAAAAAATATATTAATTTTCCCTCTTTATTCCCTATTTTTAAATAAGATGGACAACATGGCGTCTCGAGGGAAAGTTTCCCTGGCGCCTCTTCCTGGGAGAATTATCAAGGCACTTCTTTCAGGGAGAATTATTCCTCTCTCCTCTACTGGAAGAATGATCCTAGTACCTCTACTGGAAGAATGAGCCTAGCATCTCTACTGGAAGAATGATCCTAGCACCTCTACTGGAAGAATGAGCCTAGCACCTCTACTGGAAGAATGAGCCTAGCACCTCTACTGGGAGAATGAGCCTAGCACCTCTACTGGGAGAATGAGCCTAGCACCTCTACTGGAAGAATGAGCCTAGCACCTCTACTGGGAGAATGATCCTAGCACCTCTACTGGGAGAATGATCCTAGCACCTCTACTGGGAGAATGATCCTAGCACCTCTACTGGGAGAATGATCCTAGCACCTCTACTGGGAGAATGATCCTAGCACCTCTACTTGGAGAATGATCCTAGCACCTCTACTGGGAGAATGATCCTAGCACCTCTACTTGGAGAATGATCCTAGCACCTCTACTGGGAGAATGATCCTAGCACCTCTACTGGGAGAATGATCCTAGCACCTCTACTAGGAGAGAATGATCCTAGCACCTCTACTAGGAGAGAATGATCCTAGCACCTCTACTGGGAGAATGATCCTAGCACCTCTACTGGGAGAATGATCCTAGCACCTCTACTGGGAGAATGATCCTAGCACCTCTACTGGGAGAATGATCCTAGCACCTCTACTGGGAGAATGATCCTAGCACCTCTACTAGGAAGAATGATCCTAGCACCTCTACTAGGAGAGAATGATCCTAGCACCTCTACTGGGAGAATGATCCTAGCACCTCTACTGGGAGAATGATCCTAGCACCTCTACTGGGAGAATGATCCTAGCACCTCTACTGAGAGAATGATCCTAGCACCTCTACTGGGAGAATGATCCTAGCACCTCTACTGAGAGAATGATCCTAGCACCTCTACTGAGAGAATGATCCTAGCACCTCTACTGGGATAGTTTTCTTAACTTTCTCTCTCACTTTCTCTCTTACACTGAACAAACACTAAGCGCCGCCGTTAAAATGTAACAGTGTTGTTGGTGAGAGCCTCCGTTTGTTGAGGTGTATTTTGTACTTGTCCTGGGAGAAATAATGCAATTCTGAGGTGACCTGTGTGCACCAGCACACTTCACCTAGGCTGAGGTGAGTCGTGTGCACCTGCACACTTCACCTAGGCTGAGGTGAGTCGTGTGCACCTGCACACTTCACCTAGGCTGAGGTGAGTCGTGTGCACCTGCACACTTCACCTAGGCTGAGGTGAGTCGTGTGCACCTGCACACTTCACTTGGGTTGTCGTCTCAGTTACTTGAAAAGTAGAATCTCCGAGGAGATTCTGAGAACTTTTCTTCTTGGTCTCACTTTGGATGTCTGTTCTTTCCTTCTTCTGCTCCCCCTCTTTCTCCGTTTTCTGTCCCCCCGTTTCTCTCTCTCCTCTCTCTCTCTCTCTCTCTCTCTCTCTCTCTCTCTCTCTCTCTCTCTCTCTCTCTCCTAGATTTACCTAATTATGGTCTTTATTGCTGCACTTGAATTAAATGATTTGCCTTAAATAGGTCTACTATCTACTTTTTGATTCGGTGTATTGAGTTACTTTCCACTACCTTCCTTCCTAACACTGAAGGAATTCTTTCTTCCAGTTATGACCCCCGTTGCGTCTCCATCATATATACTCTGTTTATCTGATTTAACTGTCTTTCTTAGTATCTTATATATCTCCTTTGGTTCTCCGGCTTTCTAGTGATGTATATACCCTTATATCTCGTTCCGTCTCTTCAGTCCTGCCATCGTGGTTCTGGGTTATTATGATGCTGGTTCCATGCTGGCGCTGCGTACTCCATGGCTGGTCTGAAGTGTGGTGTATACTCAGCTCTGAATGCCTCATTATTCACATTTCTGAAGGCTATTTTCATACTCGTGTGTTTATGTATGTTATTTATTTAATCTTGGGTTGAATAAAAATATGCAAGTCTTATTTCATAAAGAGCATTTGCATGAAGACAAAGAAACAAGTTAAAGAACAAGCTTTTTAAGGGTTTATAAAACTCTACATAAAACGAAGCGTTATCCAAATAAAAGCTTCTTATGCAGTCTTTATCTTCATAATTGTCGGGAATATGCTATTGCACTCGAGTGTTTGCTGTTGGAAGCAGGTAATATCGGTCAACAAGTGTTTGTGGTGACGTCGGCTTGTCAAGACCCGTGTTAGCTCTGGTAACTGGCGTCACAAACACACCGTGGTGTTTGCCAAGTGAGCAACCAGCGTCGGAGGAAAGCTCATTGCAAACATCGATTGCAGCAACATCAATGCACAGCGATTCACAAGGCCTGTCACACAAGGAAACAGTGCCATGCGAGACACAGGCGCTCCAGGAAAAGTGCCTGCAAGCACTGATTGTCCTGACAAACAACAATATAGAGAACAAACAGCAATACAGAGGATAAACAACAATATGCGAGTCATGTTTGGCAAGCACACTAAATCTTCGACATTGTTGACGTTACGAATGAGACGAGAACAGTTACTACCAATATTGGTTTTGGTTTTTTATAACTTAATGATTTTATCTGCGTCTTAAATTACCCAGAACCTCGTGTGAGGTTCTTGAGGTCTGCTTGAGATGTACTCTCATCTGTACCTTCATGTGGTCATCATAGTGACCTTGGTGAATATTTTCTTACCAACACTTCAATACATTTCCATGTTTCTCACTTCATTTCAAGTTACTTGTTCACCCATATAGTTTCTTATTTCTCCCTTTTTTTTTCTTTGAAAGAAACTTACAAATATGCATTAAAAAAATCCTGAATACTGCTTTCTCTCTTACCGAATAAAATTGCACTATAAGACTTCCCTTAGCAAGTTCACTCGTCTTGTGAAATGCATTCAGGACTTCCATTTGCATTCTAATCCCACTTTCAGAGCCTTAAAGTCCACAGAATTTTGTAGTAGTAGTTACTGGTTTGCAAGCCAGAGACAAGTGCAGTAGGAACTGGAAATGCTGCTCACACAGGACCAAGAAAATCATGGGTTTTTTGGTGAATAGGGATGGGAGAGAAGATTTGATGGCGTAATTAATACCATATGACCTGTAGAAAATAGCTATGTGAGTTTTTATGTTTGTGGGGATGGGAGAGAGGTGAGGGCAATATGTACGATGCATGGATTGTTAAGAACAATGGGTAAGAAATATATAGAACTGAAGAAGTCACTGAATGGCGGTACTTTTCCTTAATAAAGATTTCCATATGTTGCATAAGTGTCTCAATCTTCAACTTCATGACAAACTACGTTATTCACTCTCCATGTCAGGTGATGTCTGCACACACCCTTGTCTGATGCCATAATTAAACGATTTTTGTAGTTAACCCTGTTGCAAAACTTATAATGGTCATCACAGTACAGTGGTAGACAGCCGGACTAACGCACTTTGCCTGGAGTTCAATCCCTGGCCATTTAAATTTTAAGAAAGTTGAAATGTGAAAATACAGTTGGCAAGTCTGTTTATTATCGTTTATTTACATTATGATAGATACCCGGTATGTAATATGGTTTCCCTAAAGTGCATAAGGTAAATTGCATTATAAGATCCACTATGTTAGTTATTGGTACTTTCAGAAGTAAACTTTATTAATTATTATTTATCTTAAAGAAATTCGAGAGTTAATGCCAACTGTTGTCTCAGTTTCCTTTTCTTAGCTGACAGGAGTGGAACCCGATGTGGTCTTCTGCTGCTGTGGCCCATCCCCCTCAAGGTTCGACATGTTGAGCGTTCAGAGATGCTCTTCTGCATACCTCTGTTGTAACACACAGTTATTTTAATTACTGCCACCTTTCTGTCAGCTTGACCTCTCTCATTATCAAAACATAGTTACTTCCTCCAAGGAAAAATGGTTCAAGGTCTCTCGAGATGGTTTACTTAAGAAGGGATTTTATAAAACATGAGCTTTAATTTAGTACCCACAGGAGCAACGAGGTAAAAACCTCACGAACACCTTTCTACCTACATGATTTTTTTTATGTATATCTATCTTTCTCTCCTAAACCACCGTTAATCACACTTCCAACACCCGTAATATCATCATTTCAACACAGAGAAGTAGTCTCTCTATATAATTAAGGACAAATAGATTGTTGACGTGAGCATGAAACAACGCGGGACATTCATTTCAATTATGGAGCGTGTGATGTACTGGTACCACCTCCCTGTTGACTCTATACTTTTTTAGGAACAAGTTATTTTCACCAGCGACCTATTATTATTTACACCGAGCCTCTGCAGCAACCATTTTATTTAAAAAAAGTGTTCCATACAGAACTGAACTTAACAGAAATTTAATATAGCAAAATTCTGAAATGAAACGGAGCTTCAGATAAAAGTTTGATCTGTGTTACTTGTTGGCTTGTTGCTCCATCACCAACACCGCTATTCATTGATTAAACTTTTAAACGAATGTCTTTTTTTTTTCCAATGGCCTGTAGGAATTGTCTAGCCCAGTCTGCCAAATAAAAAAAAAAAAATTTTTTTACACTTTTCATTTTAATACAGCAAATCTTGTTATGGAATTTATTGTACCAGCGGATGTGGGTTGCGAGTTTACACAAAGAGCGTGTTCATTAATGTACAAATGTTGCAACTGATCAAATATCTGCAATTTCCCCTCGTTGCATCATAACCAGTTTCCGGTAATTTTCCTCCACCTGATGACTGCTTTTGGCTGGTAACACCAACATTATCACATTAGCTTGTGATATCCAGATCCTCTTTGTGCTTAAATTATAATTAATAATGGCGTTTTATATATATATATATATATATATATATATATATATATATATATATATATATATATATATATATATATATATATGTGTGTGTGTGTGTGTGTGTGTGTGTGTGTATACTCACCTATTTGTGGTTGCAGGGGACGAGTCATAGCTCCTGGCCCCGCCTCTTCACTGATTGCTACTAGGTCCTCTCTCTCCCTGCTCCATGAGCTTTATCAAACCTAGTCTTAAAACTATGTATGGTTCCTGCCTCCACTATGTCGCTTTCTAAGCTATTCCACTTCCTGACAACTCTATGACTGTAGATGAATGGTTCAGAGAACCGACAAGTTATAAATTAGACACATATGCAACTTTTGGGTATCTTTATTGAGGAAACGTTTCGCCACACAGTGGCTTCATCAGTCCAATACAAAGTAGAAAGGTGTAAGGAGAGGAGGAGTTTTGAGGTAATCAGTCCCTCGGCCTGGAGTCGATGTGTTCAGTCCATCAATCTTGTAGAAAGTACTGCATATGTCCGTAGAGGTTGCTTATATACTGTAGTCAGGTGAGGTGAAGCAGCAGGAGGCGGGGTCATAGTGGTACCATCCACTAGTCGAAGTAGGTCTTCGTCCTGCTGCTTCACCTCACCTGACTACAGTATATAAGCCACCTCTACGGACATATGCAGTACTTTCTACAAGATTGATGGACTGAACACATCGACTCCAGGCCGAGGGACTGATAACCTCAAAACTCCTCCTCTCCTTACACCTTTCTACTTTGTATTGGACTGATGAAGCCACTGTGTGGCGAAACGTTTCCTCCATAAAGATACCCAAATGTTGCATATGTGTCTAATTTATAACTCTATGACTGAAGAAATACTTCCTAACATCCCTTTGACTCATAGGAGTCTTCAACTTCCAATTGTGACCCCTTGTTTCTGTGTCCCCTCTCTGGAACATCTTGTCTCTGTCCACCTTATCTATTCCTCGCAGTATTTTATTAGTCGTTATCATGTCTCCCCTAACCCTCCTGTCCTCTAGTGTCGTCTGGCCGATTTCCCTTAACCTTTCTTCGTAGGATAATCCCCTTAGCTCTGGGACTAGTCTTGTTGCAAACCTTTGCACTTTCTCTAATTTCTTGACGTGCTTGACCAGGTGTGGGTTCCAAACTGGTGCTGCATACTCCAGTATGGGCCTGACGTATATGGTGTACAGAGTCTTGAATGATTCCTTAGTGAGGTATTGGAACGCTATTCTTAGGTTTGCCAGCCGCCCGTATGCTGCAGCAGTTATCTGATTGATGTGTGCCTCAGGAGATGTGCTCGGTATTATACTCACCCCAAGATCTTTTTCTTTGAGTGAGGTTTGCAGTCTTTGGCCACCTAGACTATACTCTGTCTGCGGTCTTCTTTGCCCTTCCCCGATATTCATGACTTTAGATTTGGCAAGGTTAAATTCAAGGAGCCAGTTACTGGACCAGGCTTTTAGCCTGTCCAGGTCTCTTTGTAGTCCTGCCTGATCCTCGACTGATTTGATTCTTCTCATTAACTTCACATCATCTGCAAACAGGGACACTTCTGAGTCTATCCTTTCCGTTATGTCATTCACATATACCAAAAACAGTACAGGTCCTAGGACTGACCCTTGTGGAACTCCACTCGTCACAGGTGCCCACTCTGACACCTCGTCACGTACCATGACTCGTTGTTGCCTCCCTGTCAGATATTCTCTGATCCATTGCAGTGCTTTTCATGTTACGTGTGCCTGATCCTCTAGCTTTTGCATTAACCTCTTGTGAGGAACTGTGTCGAACGCCTTCTTGCAGTTCAAAAAAATGCAGTCTATCCACCCCTCTCTCTCGTGTCTTACTTCTGTTACCTTGTCATAAAACTCCAGTAGGTTTGTGACAGGATTTTCCTTCCCTGAAACCGTGTGTGTGTGTGTGTGTGTGTGTGTGTGTGTGTGTGTGTGTGTCTCATGCCGAATAGGTCAAATTGATCAATTAGCAAGAACTCATTTAAAATTAAGTTCTTTCTAAATTTTTCTCTTATACGTTTAAAGATATATTTTTGTCATTTATGTTAATGTAAAAATTAATAATTTTGCACCAAAGGAACCTTAGAAAGCTTATCTAACCTTATTATAACAAGCGCAATTTAATTTAGCCTAATCCAACTAAATATATTTTAAATAAGTTTACCAAAAAATAATAAATAAACACAATGAAACATTTTTTTCATTAGATTAAGAATGATTTTTGCGAAATTATTGCATACACAAATTTTCGCTTGCCTTGTTCGGCAAGAAGAGCGTTGGTATTTAAGCCAAAATCGCAAATTTTAGAGCCAAGGAAAAAAACTCAGAAAAAGCGGTGAGGAGGGATTCCGGCAGCGTTAAAACTTCTAATGTGTTTTATGGAACATAATCTCGCTCAAATTATATAGAGAGCTGTTAATCTTTAGATTCCTCTCAAAAAAAAAGCCTCACTATGGTCTTCAGCACATCAGCTGCTGTAGACTTCAGAACAGCAGCTGTTGTTGCAGACTTGTTTATTATTCATTTCACGTTAAATTTATTTCTCTAAGTTAACTAAATTTTTTTTCATTCATTATTCATTTTAATGCGGATAGCTGTTCTTGTTGTTCTTGTCTGTTTCCTCAGTGTATCTTGTTTGTTCTCTCAGTGTACTTGTTTGTTCTCTCAGTGTGCTTGTTTGTTCTCTCAGTGTGCTTGTTTGTTCTCTCAGTGTGCTTGTTTGTTCTCTCAGTGTGCTTGTTTGTTCTCTCAGTGTGCTTGTTTGTTCTCTCAGTGTGCTTGTTTGCTCTCTCAGTGTGCTTGTTTGTTCTCTCAGTGTACTTGTTTGTTCTCTCAGTGTACTTGTTTGTTCTCTCAGTGTACTTGTTTGTTCTCTCAGTGTACTTGTTTGTTGTCTCAGTGTACTTGTTTGTTCTCTCAGTGTGCATATTTGTTCCGTAAATATTCCTATCTATTCTCCCAGTATTCTTTTCAGCTTTCTCTATTTGTGTATTTATCGGCAATATTTGCGCTTTTATCTGTTATCTTTCAGTGTATTTATCCGTTATCTTAATGCACTTATAATTTTTTAATGTGGTTTTATGCTTTCTCTCCCTTGTTTGTATCTGTGCTTCTATTTTTATTTATTCTCTCTCTGTATCTGTTCACTATTTGTTCTTATCACTTCTGTCGATGTTTGTATATGTTCTTTTAGTGTACTTATGTGTTCTCTCAGTGTATCCGTTCGCTACGTGTTCGTATTTATTTTCTACATTCGTCAGTTCTGTCTACATTTTCCAGACATGTAAACAGTATGTACCATTGTTGTCTGTTAGTGATCGTTGGTGATTTGTTGGTGTTGCGTATACGATATTCGCTCTTACGACGTGACGCCAGGCATGATGATTCGTAGAACCTGGATAATAATCATTGGCTCTTTTACCCGGAGCTAGATGAGGAAGGTTTGAAGGCAGGTTTCTGTGTGTGTGTGTGTGTGTGTGTGTGTGTGTGTGTGTGTGTGTGTGTGTGTGTGTGTGTGTGTGTGTGTAACTGAGGAGTGTCTTCTGTGTACGCATCTCTGACAATAAACAGCACAGCCGAGAATATCTGTCATTCTCCATTAATCTGGGATAAGCCAAGAAATGGCCAGACTTTGGGCATGACAGCACATGTATTATACTCATCTATAATAATAATAATAATAATAATAATCTTTATTTCTACAAGTACATGTACAAGGTATACAGGCCTAGCTGACATCAATGACATAGTTCTACACAGAAAGCACCTTGTTATGCAGAGCATTTCCGAGAAAATTAGGTCAGTTTTGTCCCCAGGATGCGACCCACACCAGTCGGCTAATACACAGGTACCCGTTTTACTGCTAGGTGAACATGAACAGCAGGTGTCTTAAGGAAACACGTCCTAAAGTTTCCACCCGTACTGGGGATCGATCCACGGACCTCATGTGTGAGTTGAATGCGCTAGCATGCCATTACTGAAATGCAACCTGGCTGGTCATAGTCTCGTCCGTGATTAGCAGACTGAGGATCGAGCCTTCACCACTCTTTGATGACGCACGCGGGCTCAGAGCTAAATAAAATATACACTTAGTTAAAGCTCAACGAGCTAGTCAAAGGTATAACATTTTCCTCGCCATTTTCCTCGCCATTTCTCTCGTCATTTCTCTCGTCATTTCTCTCGTCATTTCTCTCGTCATTTCTCTCGTCATTTCTCTCGTCATTTCTCTCGTCATTTCTCTCGTCATTTCTCTCGTCATTTCTCTCGTCATTTCTCTCGTCATTTCTCTTGACTTGAAACTATTTCGCTCACAACAACGGATTTACGTAGATCAAAAGGAGAAAATCATTACTCATTTACTCAGTGCCTAATACCGTTGCCTGAGAGCTCATTCCTTGGGCGGAGAATAAACGTTTATGTGAATCTGTTTCTGAAGGGAAGTCAGATTCAGTGCACTTAAAAAATATATGAAGTTCACTTAAAAATGAAATTAATGTTCTTCCTCAACCTGACTTTGACAACTGGCATACCACACGATTGTTTACCAAGGGCGAGAATTATCAAGTCTCCCTTCACCAGGCTTGGAATAATTTTAATTGTAATTGAAGCTGAATGCACAGTAATTAACTACATGTTTTAGTATCTGTAATTGTAATTGAACTTTTAGTTTAAAAAGTAATTGCAGCCTACTTGACTACAAAGTGCGGGATACCTGACATTTTTATCAATTATATTTTTACCCTTTTGCTAGCACACACAAATTACTAGGCCAGTAATGCCTAACCAACATTCCGCCACTAGCGTTATTACGACAAACAAAAATCCGCATTTGATAACCTATTATCAATAAAAAAAGGACACTAGGTCTTGGCACAGGATTTCTAGTCACATGTACCACCATTAAGAAAGCTTGGGCGACCCTACCTTAGACAAAATCAAAGTTTTCGTGCAGGCTGTACTAGTATAATCAGCTGTAGCAACAACAGCAGCAGCTGCTGTTGCAACAACAGGTGCAGAAGCAGCTGCTGCTGCTGCTGGAACAGCAGGTGCAGCTACCATAAATAACATTGCCTAGCCTGATACGACAGAGGTAATCTTAGCTTCGCCATTCTTGCGGGTCGCCATCACCTGCTGTGGAAATTGCGAGGCGACAATGGTGCTCCAGCCAATCCCCTTGGGGCGAGGCGGTGATCTGATAAAGCAACAATCTTGTGAGGATTCCCGGATCCCAGCAGAGCTGCTCAACTATTGTTTGAGAAAAACAGAGAGTAATTTATGTACTTTAATATGTAAATGAAAGGGTGAGTGGACATTACACTGCTGATCAGAGTTCGACGATTTTTTTTAATATAACAACAATAATGCACATCTGATATTTTATGATCTAGATAATTCACACCAGGAAAATACACCAGCTACTGGAGTGGACCAGAGGTTTAAATTCTTGAGCCTATTAGTTAGTTTTGTTAGGTGTAAAGACTATCTACTACACGCTGCTTATTAAGACTGCAAGTTTCGTAAAAACTTATATACCTCATATAGAGATTAACGTAAACTCTCGGTGTATATACTCTAGGTGATACACACTTCTCGGTGTATATACACAGACACACACACGTCTTTTTTGGAAAATATTGTACTAGTGGTCATTAAAAAAAAACAGGCCTCTGCATAAAGCATGTTGAAATCACCAAGATATTGTGGGATTCAGTTTTTAAGTGATAATGAGGTTATTTATATTTATAACCTCAGCAACGAGAACTTGGATTGTGTTGCGATTTTTTGGGTAAAATGAGAAATATCCATAAAGTTCATTTTCTTCAGGCAAAAATCACATAATTGGTAAACATTTTTGTGTAACTCCAAAAACTCTGTGAAATACAGACACTAAGAATTTTGACTTCAACGCCTCAAGAATCAACAACATAGGATAAACTGGGACAAAAGCAAAATATTCCACATAATAGAAGACACGCATAAGAAAAAAAATAATTGAAGCTGCCCTAATTGAAATAATGAATCCCTTTCGTCTTTTTATGCCCCCATGAACCTTAAGTGTTTTTCTCCGTTTACAAGATGGTGTAGAAATTAAATTGTTTACTTCCAAGAGACGAGGAAAATGTTCTTTAAATGCTATAACATAATCATAAAATTATGTAAAATATTCTTAAAATCCTTTAAAATATTGTTTAAACTTTATATAGTTGAATAAGAGGCTAAAAATGCTCTTTAAATGCTATAAAATCATGAAAAATAAATGCCACAGTAAATGGCTTGAACAATTCACATACGACCAATACAGTGGAGAGGAGAAAACACAAGACGACGTTTCGGCTCGACCTAAACAATTATCAAATCAAGACACATGTGCAACATCTGGGTATCTTTATAGTAGACGTTTCGCCATCCAGTGGCTTTATCAATACAAAATTCTAGGACATAATATGAAGAGAGTAGAACTATATACAAAAGATGAGGTAATCAATCCCTCGGCCTTGGAGTTGGTGTGTTCAACACCGTAGGTCTGGAGATTCTGAAGACCAGGTAAGAAGGCTTGGCCTTAAATATGCGTCAGCTGATAGGGACGGGTAGCAGACGAGGGCATAGTCACTGGTAGGCGGGATTCCCCAGTGGAAGTAGATCATACCCAAAGAGATGGGTAGTAGTCGTAGCCGTAAAGAAGGCTATGTACATGTCCTCATCTTTTGTATATAGTTCTACTCTCTTCAAATTATGTCCTAGAATTTTGTATTGATAAAGCCACTGGAGGGCGAAACGTCTACTATAAAGATACCCAGATGTTGCATATGCCTCTTAATTTCATCTTGTACAAATTATCAAATCACAAAATCGTCTGACAGTTCCTCACCAAAGGGCGCATGAATTGTGAATAGAAAATCATAACGTATTCCATCATGGAGGCGTAAAACACATTATTTTCCGTAATACTTCGCGGTCTGTGAGAACACTAACGTCCCCAGGACCAAGTTATGGACGTCAAGTCATTCTCAGTCGACTTTATTTACAAACTTTTCGCCAGTGACGTCTTGTCGCCGAAACGTGGCAGGCACTTCCGGAGATTTGTGTGTGTGTGGTTATTTTATTTTCCCTCTCCAAGTGGATTTGTCAATAAGTGATAACTGTATTTTCTCTCTCCAAGTGGATTTAACGGTAATTGGTAACCATTTACTCTCTTCAAGTGGATTTATTAATAAATTATAACTATTTTCTCTAAGTGGATTTATGAATCAGATTTTATTTTGTTTCTCATCTTGATTTATCCACACATGATTTTGTTTTATCTCATTTGGATTTATTTATATTTGGTTATTTCATCTACTCTCTCCAGTAGATTTATTCGCGTCTGATTATTGTAAATTTCTCTTACGTGTTGGAACTACCGGGGAAATTGTATTATTGTAGACGATACTGATGTCTTGCAAGATAACTCACATCTTTGTGTGATTAGAGACTTAAGTTTGCTGTGTGAACTGTGTAGAGGCTATCTGGCCAGAGGCTTCAATTTCCTCTGTGAACTATTGAAGCCTCTCATGAAAGGTTTCAATAATGGGTGATCAAACGCAACAACTTCATAGCATCATAAGTATCTGCTATCTTGTCTGTCGCTTATTGGACGGAAGATCGAGCCTCGACCAATCCTTGCTCTGAATAACTAAACGCCTGTACCGCTTCACATGAATTATAAATAATAATAATAATAATAGAGATGTAGCGAGATAATCTATTATAATTACCAACGTTGAAATCGCTCCAGATCAATTCAGTAAATCCTGGCAGTGTCACCAATAAATAATGGGAAGAATAAAAGTCACAGTACTGTTGATCGAGAAATTTTAAAGCAACTCACAAATAGATAATGTTATCGAGTCCCGACTGAGAAAGAAAAAGGAAATAAGCCAGAAGTCAGAAAAGGTAAAAAGGTTGGAAAAGGTTAGGTCAGCCAAGGTCATGTAATGTTTGACAAAATTAATCACATCCCAGCTGCAACGCCAACGCAAACTGTGTCGAGCTTTATCAAATCATAAAATTTTGATAAATCTTTACACAGTGTGAAATGTTGTCCACATAAAAGCTTGATCTGCATGTATAACTTTTACCCTATCATCTCGGCATTTCGCCTTTGTATACACAGAAAACTTTGTCTGTCAGCATGTATGTCTGTCAGCACGCAGACTCGGGAGATACTGGCAAAGAAACAAGAGCCATTCAATACAAGACACAGTAAGGTGAAGAACGTCACTAAACTTTCAGAAACAAAAGCAACGTACAGTCTGCGTCGTCCCTCGGGAAGCGAAAATGTGGTTTGTCTTCTTGATGAAGACGCATATTCTCGATAGATTCCGAGGGCAGTTTTTATTTACAGTAGTGCCAGAGAGAGGGAGTACAATAGTTTATTGTTTTGTTTGGGTTTGAAATCTGTCGACTACACGAGGGTCATTAAGACTGCGTGTAACCTTAACACCCACACTCAAGGTTTCTCACTTTCCTAAAATAAGAATGAAACTGGAGTTTCACTGTATGTAATGAATAAAACACAACTCTAGATGTGTAATGAAATAGGTCACACGCTCAGTATTAGGATATTTCAATGAAACATTACAATAAATTACTTTTTTTTCAGTCGTATAGAGATAGCCAACAGCGAAGTTATCTCTGTAGGTCTCAATAACCCAATCTTCATTACAATATACTGATACTGTGCATGTGTCATTTATTTCACGATTGTCGGTACGTTATACCATTTCTTACCCACAATTCTAGGTGTATACATCCTTTACAAAAGTCAATGGAACTCCGTTCGTCCACACATTCAACGGCTGCGGGGCTGCAATTGCCCTGCTCAACAGAGGTGGGGGAAACAACTCTTCATGGAAACGTTGAAGGTGAGTAGGTCTTGAGACTCTTCAGCAGACTCACTCAGCGGAGGAGGTTCATTCTTCCACACACTGAGTGGCTGCGACTTCGTGTCTGCTTTACACGGCAGAGAAGAAAACAAATCTTCACACAGACGGGTGAAGGTGAGGTCTCGAGGACCTTCTCCAAACTTTGCTTCAATTAAATATTTGATGATGACATTTTTGTTTGATATGAAGAAATAAGTAAATTTGTTTCATTTCGAACAACTATTGGTGAAACCCAGATGAACTAGTAGTTTAAACGCTAAAAAAAGAGACATGATATAGTAGAAAAAGACACTTATGTACAGTTTAGGCCATTTATTATATAAACGTTTCGCCTCGAGTAGCTACTTCAGTCCTATTTCATTAGGGCTGAAGAAGCCACTCGTAGCGAAACGTTTCCTATAATAAATATTCTGAATTATACGTGTGTTTTTCCCACATCTTGACGGTATCAACAAACCATTTCTCACTATAATCTAGTATTCCGAATGTTCTAACAAGACTGTCTGCTAGAAATGTATAATTTGAGAGATTGTGAACTAATAGTATTGTGATCTAACATTTTGAAATTCTTCAGTTCTGTGAACTAGGAGTTTAAACGTTCTTCAGAGATTATGAGAACTAGGTGAACGTGAAGTTCAAACTAACAAAGAGACGTTGTGCTAGTAGATCAAACGTTCTGAATCGAAGAATGTCTGGAAGTTCAAACATTTGTGATTTAAACGTTATGAAGGGAAGATGAACTAGCGATTCAAACGTTATGAAGGGAAGATGAACTAGTGATACAAATGTTATGAAGGGAAGATGAACTAGTGTTTCAAACGTTATGAAGGGGAAAATGAACTAGGATTCAAATATGAAGATATGACTAGTGATTCAAACGTTATGAAGGGAAGATGAACTAGTGTTTCAAACGTTATGAAGGGAAGATGAACTAGTGTTTCAAACGTTATGAAGGGAAGATGAACTAGTGATTCAAACGTTATGAAGGGAAGATGAACTAGTGTTTCAAACGTTATGAAGGGAAGATGAACTAGTGTTTCAAATGTTATGAAGGGAAGATGAACTAGTGTTTCAAACGTTATGAAGGGAAGATGAACTAGTGTTTCAAACGTTATGAAGGGAAGATGAACTAGTGATTCAAATGTTATGAAGGGAAGATGAACTAGTGTTTCAAACGTTATGAAGGGAAGATGAACTAGTGATTCAAACGTTATGAAGGGAAGATGAACTAGTGATTCAAACGTTATGAAGGGAAGATGAACTAGTGTTTCAAGCGTTTTGAAGGGAAGATAAACTAGTGTTTCAAACGTTATGAAGGGAAGATGAACTAGTGATTCAAATGTTATGAAGGGAAGATGAACTAGTGTTTCAAACGTTATGAAGGGAAGATGAACTAGTGTTTCAAACGTTATGAAGGGAAGATGAACTAGTGTTTCAAACGTTATGAAGGGAAGATGAACTAGTGATTCAAACGTTATGAAGGGAAGATGAACTAGTGATTCAAACGTTATGAAGGGAAGATGAACTAGTGTTTCAAGCGTTTTGAAGGGAAGATGAACTAGTGTTTCAAACGTTATGAAGGGAAGATGAACTAGCGATTCAAACGTTATGAAGGGAAGATGAACTAGTGATTCAAACGTTATGAAGGGAAGATGAACTAGCGATTCAAACGTTATGAAGGGAAGATGAACTAGCTATTCAAACGTTATGAAGGGAAGATGAACTAGTGATTCAAACGTTATGAAAGGAAGATGAACTAGTGATTCAAACGTTATGAAGGGAAGATGAACTAGTGTTTCAAACGTTATGAAGGGAAGATGAACTAGTGTTTCAAACGTTATGAAGGGAAGATGAACTAGTGTTTCAAGCGTTTTGAAGGGAAGATGAACTAGTGATTCAAACGTTATGAAGGGAAGATGAACTAGCTATTCAAACGTTATGAAGGGAAGATGAACTAGTGATTCAAACGTTATGAAGGGAAGATGAACTAGTGTTTCAAACGTTATGAAGGGAAGATGAACTAGTGTTTCAAACGTTATGAAGGGAAGATGAACTAGTGTTTCAAACGTTATGAAGGGAAGATGAACTAGTGTTTCAAGCGTTTTGAAGGGAAGATGAACTAGTGATTCAAACGTTATGAAGGGAAGATGAACTAGCGATTCAAACGTTATGAAGGGAAGATGAACTAGTGATTCAAACGTTATGAAGGGAAGATGAACTAGCGATTCAAACGTTATGAAGGGAAGATGAACTAGCGATTCAAACGTTATGAAGGGAAGATGAGGGCAATGACTATTCTTCAAGAGAAAGTATGTCTCGCATATTTTAATTCCTCACATTCATTACCCCTCTCTCTTTCTCTCTCTCTCTCTCTCTCTCTCTCTCTCTCTCTCTCTCTCTCTCTCTCTCTCTCTCTCTCTCTCTCTTCTCTCTCTCTCCCTATCTTTCTTTCTTTAAGAGAGTCCCGGCGCCTCCTGCCAACTGCACAAAAATTGTCAAGGGGAAGTGGAGCGTTGTTCTCCGCTGAACTTTTCCATCGAGAGTTTTAGGTAAATTGGAAGGCGGAAGCAACGACTTGAGAATTGAAGTTTTTTATGTTGGGCTAACCTAACCACCTCGGATCACACCTCAACACACACACACACACACACACATACATACATACATACATACACACACACAGGAGCTATGAATCGACCCCTGCAACCACAACTAGGTGAGTACACACACACAATCTTCGTCTCCCTAGCCCAAGCGTGTGTTCATAAGTGCCTTTTGACAGATGATAACTAATGAACCTACATCAAAACAAATAATTGGCTACTAAAGAAAAACTAAAAAGATACTAAAACAGACAACAATGACAACCAGAGAAAACAAGAGCTAAATAAATCACATATATAACTGGTTTTAATAACCAACAAATTATAGACCTCATTCACGTTTATTAAACCAGATATGTTTACGGAGAAATTTATATACTGAGAGGTTTATATGTCTCGGCATATTTTTGGAATCCCTATTTCAGGAATTCAAGTATTCTTGACTGATGGTGAACAGGTAACAAGTAGCCTTAACGACCCTCGTGTATTCAATAGACTTTAAGAGCCATTAACCAACCTTCCCAGAGTTGTGCAGCTGTGATAGACAAAATGCCTGACACCACCATTACATCTCTGAAAATTTCGATTTCTCCATAACTGTATAATTTTTGCACTCTCTTCATATTCTACAAACATGTTTTGACAGATTAACAATTAAAAGTCAAAAGCAGCCCGCGAATATAGACGGGAATTTTAATTACACAGAAATAGATTCAATAACTTTTGAGGTAAAAATCGTAAACATAAGTTCAACACAATCCCCCAGTGTGAGGGCGGATTTTTTTTCTATACAATACAACAAAGCAACAACTCGAGCGAGACAAGTCAACACAGAGTGTTTGACGTAGGATGGAACACAACGAGGGGACACACATGTACCCTGGAAGGTCAAATGAACCACTACGAGGGAGAGAGAGAGAGAGAGGGGTAGAATGAATTAGAAAGAGATGGAGCTGGGGGGGGGAGATAACGCCGTAAATGAAATTTAAGGTGGATATAGCGAAGCCAAAACGGGATGGGAGTAAGACACAGTCAGCTAGTAGGTGAAGCAGGGGAGGGGCCCATAGCTAGAGCTTAACTCCCGTAGTCAAAGCTGTGAGTATAACACCGAGTGTCGCTCTCTCTCTCTCTCTCATTTACCTGATATTGTCCATAAAAAGAGCACAAGGTGATTATTAATGATTATAATTAATTGATGATTTGATTAATTGGGTTGACTGGGATGGTGACTGGGATGATTACGATGATGACAACGGCGATAACAAAGGCGACGACGATTTCTTGGAAGAAGACGGTGATGAGGTACAAGTCACAGTGTCCTGGCTGCAACAATTCACCGTCTGACCTCACATTTTAGAGGCAATCCTAGTGGGCGACAATTCGGTCCCATACCATTATCAAGTCATAACTGTTAGACCTGATAAATGGACCAGAACCGATCGAAACGTCGTATAAGGTCTAGACCGAAACGTCGTATAAAGTCGCCACTCATATGTTGTGAGGCGTTATGACTGCATTGTTCTCGCTATATTGTAACTCTTTAGTCTCTTAAGTTCCCCTTAGCTTCCTCATAACTTCCTCATAACTTCCTCATAACTTCCTCATAACTCCCTCATAACTCCCTCATAACTTCCTCATAACTTCCTCATAACTTCCTCATAACTTCCTCATAACTTCCTCATAACTCCCTCATAACTCCCTCATAACTCCCTCATAACTCCCTCATAACTCCCTCATAACTCCCTCATAACTTCCTCATAACTTCCTCATAACTTCCTCATAACTTCCTCATAACTTCCTCATAACTTCCTCATAACTTCCTCATAACTTCCTCATAACTTCCTCATAACTTAACTTGTTTTGAGCTTTAAAATAACTTTAATTATAACTTGATGAAGATCTACTTGGGCTTTATAACAACTTAATAAAAGTCTACCTGAGCTATATAAGTCCTCTTGAGCTCTATAATAATTAAAATCTACCTGAGCTTTACATTAGAAAAAGGTCCACCTGAGCTTTACAATAAAAAAAAGTCTCCCTGAGCTTTACAATTACTTAACAAAGGACTTCCTTAGCTTCATCCTAACAAAAATCCTACGCTATTTTATTTATCTTTTTGACCTGCTCTTCTCCAAGCTTGTTCTACTCCCTTTGCCCTCCAACATCTTCCCTTTTCCCACTTATTCAAGCCCCCTTTTCCTTCTCTTTTCCCTTTCTAACTCTCCCCTGTTGCCTATTCCCAAACTGGTGGGGAATTTTAAACAGAATTCTATTTTCCCCTAACCGGTTTCCCTTTATGGTCAAACACAAGATAAAGTATTTTATTTTTTCCTCTGTGCAGAGATTATATGTTTTTCAAACATGTATGTTGGAATTTTTTTTATAACTGTGGTGGTGGCGAACGTTATAAGTGTGGTGGTGGTGAACGTTATTCGTGTGGTGGTGGTGAACGTTATATGTGTGGTGGTGGTGAACGTTATAAGTGTGGTGGGGGTGAACGTTATATGTGTGGTGGTGGTGAACGTTATAAGTGTGGTGGTGGTGAACGTTATAAGTGTGGTGGTGGTGAACGTTATAAGTGTGGTGGTGGTGAATGTTATAAGTGTGGTGGTGGTGAACGTTGTAAGTGTCAAGCTGGTAACTTTTTAACTGTGAATACTGGGCACCTACGTTATGAACAAAACTCTGAATACTGAATGAATTATAATATAAATTGTCTATCATACACACATGTTGATGAAGAAGCCACAGCTGCAACACTGAGATATCTGCAACTAAGTCATCCGTAGTGTTGCACCTTTGTCTTAATACAAACATTGAAACACATGAGGCACAAGAGAACAATTTAATGACACATCAGAATAAACACTTCAGAACTTGAAACCCGATTAAAACTATGAAAGTTCAGCTAGAGTATGAAATCAAGTTCAGGACAACAAAAGCCAAGGAAAATAGATACACAAGAGAGAGACAGACAACAACAACAATTATAGGAATGATACAAAACGTGAAGGAATGATTCTGTGGCCAAAATAAATGAAGAATTAGTAAAATAACGAAATTGAAATTAAAAATAATTAATAAAAATATGAATAAAAAAAAATAAAAATGATAAAAAATGAATAACAGACTCGTCAATAGAGACACAAATTGTGTTATTTTTAGCTCTGCTAATAAAGCAAATACGTAATGAACTGAAAAGGAGAGAAAGGAAGAAATGCAAACGAATATGACCAAGTACACAGAGAGCTTCTATATAAATGATACATTTTACATATACTTTTAAAGTTAAATTTAGATATACGTTTACGGCACACTTAAAGATACATTTTAGCTACATTTAATTATTTAATTGTTAATTGTGAGATGGGGAGAAGGATATCTCTGAAATCTGTGAACTTTGGACCAGGTGTGAGTGTGGTCACACTGGGATCAGTAGAGGTTGGATGAGGGTCAGTATAGATTCAGCACGGGTATCAATAGCTGATTAGTAGGGACGAGATTAATTAAGGTCAGTTGGGAAAGTATAGGAAAGAGATTAAGGTCAGTTGGAAAAGAGTAGGGAAGAATTAAGGTCAGCTGGGAAAGAGTAGGGGGAAAGGTTGGGTCAGATCCTTCCTTGGATTCATACCATGAACAGAAACTTAGAACTGCATAACGTATGACACTCTGCGTCACCTATACGCAAGTGCGTATGATTTACGACACTGCGACACCTACACGCAAGAGTATGATTTACGACATTCTGCTTCACATGTACACAAGTATATATGATGTACGACACACTGTGTCACATAAACGCAAATACACATGATGTATGTTTCAGTGTGTCATTTACAAAAGCATTTTCTTCCAAACTACATTATTTGTCGTGACAAAATGTCACATAACATGGCTAACGACACCAGGTGTTCTCGTGGCGATATACAGAGTGGAACAATTACTGTCGTGATTATAGGCAGTGAGACTATAAACGCGACTTATTGACTCGTTCCTGACACGAAAGTTTTCAAGATGGTATAATGTTTCATGTGTTGTGTGTGGGTGACTGCAGGTGTTGTGTGTAGCGAACTGTAGGTGTTGTGTGTAGCGAACTGTAGGTGCTGTGTGTTTAGTGGGTTGCAGATGTTGTGTGCAGCCCCCTGCTGATATTTTTAATAATAAAATATCGTCCACAAAAAAATTGGTATTACTCCCCAAGCCAGTGTGTATGTACACAATAAATTCCCAAATCAACTGGTGTTGGTCTTATACTACGGGACATGGCTGGAGCAGACACTAAATTCCCAGTTCAAATGTTGGTCTTGCTGAGTGGTGGGGGAATCAAAGGCACGAGAATTTCCCAATTCTCGGCGCGTGGGGATTCTGAGCGCCTCAGTGTAGTTACTGCTTAATAAATTCCCACCCACCGTGTCGGTCTTCCAGCATCACAGGGCACTAAATTGTGAATTGTTTCCCAGTCTGAGGCACTTGGGTGCACAGAGGCAGAACACTGAAAATGATTCCACGATGTATTATACTTTGAGTTTCAGGAGCCATGTGACACCAGCTGATAGGAAGGATTTGACATAAATACGGACACTTAGGACATCATTACCGAGTACGTTTCGCTCATGGGACTTGTGTCTTATCATTTGGAGTGAAGGTCACAGGATCGAAAGGTACTCATTTAAGACCGGTGTATTCGCTTGAGCCTTTTACACCCAGATTGTTGATATTAATTCACCTTCTGGCTGATTGGTTTGCCTCGAAAAGACGTAATTCCAGTCTCACTTGCGTTATCTAGTAAAACAGAAGACACACGATGCATAAATGTCTCAGATAACATGTGGCCTTCGAATGTCTTAATGGAGAACGATGATAAACTTACAGCTCACGTCCAACTGAGCCCTTAAGTACGTCGTTGGTGTCCGCCTCTCTCTCACTCCCAGCATAATAACTTATTGTTAAAGTCGTCTTGTCAGTGGCAGCAAACAGGTGTTACTCGTGCTGCAGGTGTCTCACCACTATTATGACGTGCAGGTGTTGTTGGTAAATAACAATTCTGACGTTTGATATGTAGGTGTTTATTGCTAAAGAAACTACAATATTCTAGAAACGAAATCGAGTCATAATCGTGTTTATTTGACAATGAGGACAGGTTGGTGCTGAGGGAGAGATATTGTATATGAACTATAGAAGGACGTGAATGTAAACACAGTGATACTAAAGGAGAGATGTAAACAGAATGATGCTAAATGAGAGATGTAAGCAAAATGATGCTAAATGAGAGATGTAAACACAATGATGCTAAATGAGGGATGTAAACAAAATGATGCTAAATGAGAGATGAAAACAGAATGATGCTATATGAGAGATGTAAATGAGAGATGTGAACAAAGCGATGGTGAATGAGAGATGTGAACAAAGCGATGGTGAATGAGAGATGTGAACAAAGCGATGGTGAATGAGAGATGTGAACAAAGCGATGGTGAATGAGAGATGTGAACAAAGCTATGATGAATGAGAGATGTTAACTACAACACGATGCGATTTGGGTAAGGGACGGTGTCACAGAGTGAGACATTCTCAACATGAACCACATCAGTTGGTGTATATGGGATATACAGAGTCAGCGATGCTACACATGAACCACAACATGATGATGTGTTTATGTGGTTTTGGGGCCTTTTATAGCATCTCTCAGGAAAGCAGTGGTCCCCATCCCCTTCCCCATCCATCACCAGACCGGCTCTGAGGTAACTCCTGCTCACGTTTCATGAACTCCTAATGCATCCTCCAGCTCAGATCAAAGGTAAGAGCGACGGAAATATAAAGATGGCTCAGCATGAGTGGAATTTGTGGACATCGTTTATAGTTGAAGGTGCGTCGCCAGGATCCCAGAGACGAAAATGGGATCTGGACCATCTCCGAGGCCTCTCCTTGCGGGTTATTGATGAAGTAGCTTGAGGAGGCTACTTACCGGTTATTGATGAAGTAGAGGATGATCCTTGGGGCTATTGATGAAGTAGAGGATGCTCTTTGGGGCTATTGATAAAGTAGAGGATGCTGCTTGGGGGCTACTGATGAAGCAGCCTCAGGAAAAAGCATTGAAACCGAACTTTCTGCGAGCTTCAAGCAACTTATTCAAAGAAAGTTTTTCAAGATAAGCAACTTTCTCAGATAAATGTCTTCAATACAAGCATACTGCTTAGAGAAAGGTCTTCAATGCAAGCATACTGCTTTGAGAAAGGTCTTCAATACAAGCATACTGCTTAGAGAAAGGTCTTCAATGCAAGCATACTGCTTAGAGAAAGGTCTTCAATGCAAGCAACTTGTTCAGAAAAAGGTCATCAATACAAGACAACCTCCGACTACAGAGCGATTTTTTACTGAACAAAACATTCCAGTACTGAATTGTTTGAGTACTGAGGTTCCACTATATATGTGTGTGTGTGTGTGTATGTGTTTATATATATATATATATATATATATATATATATATATATATATATATATATATATATATATATAATTTATCTTACGGCAAGACAATTTAGATATTTCAAGACAAGGCAACTTGCTCAGACTAAATTCTTCACGACAAGGCAACTTCTTCAGATGAAGTTTTTGAAGACAACTTAGAAAGCGAAGGTTCTTCAAGACACGACTCCATTAACGTCGGCAGTAACATTGAGTTGCTTGCTCTCAAAATTACGCATTAAAGACAAACTAGGGGCCAGTGTCACATTTCCATCACTTCTCTATAAATAGATAATTTTATTTTTTTCAAATTAATGTCTTGAAAAACGCTCTACCAGGAGCGGATTTAAAAAGTGTTTAATGTACTTGTGTCTTGTTGTCCGTCGACAGGATGACGGAATACCATGAATATGGTTGATTACATGGCCGACTACCATGAATGTGGTCAAGAATTTAATCATATTCTGCTGTCGAGAAAATATCAGAGGGAAATATCCCTTCAAAGCAATTTAGATGATCTGAATGACTGGGAAGATAAAGTTACCCTGGTGCTAGAGACAAAGTCACTCTCTAAATCGATTTCACCAGACCTCGCGACGTTTCCTGGAAGTTAGATGCAGGTGAGAAAGACTTCAGTGAATCTTACTCTGCTCCAGAAATTTACTTAATTATCGCCACACACACACACACACACATATATATATATATATATATATATATATATATATATATATATATATATATATATATATATATATGTCGTGCCGAATAGGTAAAACTTGCGATTTTGGTTTAAATAGCAACTCTCTTCTTGCCGAATAAGGCAAGCGAAAATTTGTGTATGCAATAAATTCACGAAAATCATTCTGAACCTAACGAAAAAAAATTATTTCATTGTGTTTGTTTATTATTAAATTATTTTAAACTTATCTAAAATATGTTTAGTTTGATTAAGCTAAATTAAATTGCGCTTGTTATAATAAGGTTAGGTAAGTTTTCTAAGGTTCTTTTGGTGCAAAATTATTAATTTCTATATTAACAAATTAAAAATATAGCTTTAAATGTATAAGAGAAAATTTTAGAAAGGACATAATTTTAAATTAAGTCCTTTCTAAAATTTTCTTATACTTAAAGCTATATTTTTAATTTATGTTAATATAGAAATTAATAATTTGACAATAATATATATATATATATATATATATATATATATATATATATATATATATATATATATATATATATATATATATATATTATAGATATATATATATATATAAAAGTCTAAGAAAGACACATACAAGTCTGAAGAGAAAATCACCTAGCACTATGTACTAAAGTTCAGTTAACATCTACAGCATTAACACTAATTTATCTGTTTAGTGTGACCTCCGAGTGTGAGGCAAGTGTGTGGCTGCTCAAGCAGCCTTAACAACACCCCTTGTTAACCCAACTCAGGTAAGACATCTCACCTGCCTCGACCCTCATTATAATCTCACCAAGAACTGCTAAACCTCCAGGAAGAAAAATCCCGATAAAATGTTCTGCCTGTCTCACAGTGATACAAGATTTGATTGTTTGTTTCTTTTCATTGCTTAGATAATATTAAGAGGTTGGAATATCAGTTTTTTTTTTATTTTAGTGTATGTTTCCCCAACTGTTGACGCTGGGGCCGATTGTTACCTTGTAACAGCATGGTATGTAGAGTTAGTACGTGTCTCCTCTTATCTACACACACTGTGAGGTGTCTCCTCTTATCTACACACACTGTGAGGTGTCTCCTCTTATCTACACACTCGGTGAAGTGTTCCCTCTCGCCTACAGTACACACGTGGGAGGTGTCTCCTTTCTCCCACGGGCGTGAAAGGTGTCTCCTGTCACCTACACTCGTGGGACAGTAATTCCCTATAAGAGTCTTCTTTAGATGAAGACGTAGTAACAGTGGAGGATCTACATAATACATATTGATGACAATGGAATATTATATTTTAGTTTTATCTTGCGTGTGCTCCACTCTTTGTAGTTCGTAAAGCAGAGAGAGAACGAGGAAGTAGAGCTCTTCCTTGGTAGGCATCCTCTGGCCCTTGTCAATCGTCATCGTGGATTTTATTAGCTTTATGGAGGTCCGTCCAGGTTGGTGTTGACTACGATAAGGATCTGAAAATTTCCAATGGGTACTTTCGCTTGAGCGTCAGGGAGGTACTAACATGCGTGCCATGCGTGCTTTAGGTATTGCTGAGTGAAGGTAGCTGGGAGGGATATATACTCCGTGAGGTATCTCTTAGTGAACATATGCTTAGACTATTTTGATATCCCTATTTTTAGGGATTAAAGCATTCTTAACTGGTGGTAAGGAGGTAATATGCAGCCCGTGGCCTGGTGGCTAAAGCTCTCGCTTTACACGGCGAGTGTCTGGGTTCGATTCCCAGGGAGGGTAGAAACATTGGGCGTTTCTTTACACCGGTTGTCTGTGTTCACCCATCAGTAAAATGGGTATCTAGGTGTTAATTGGCTGGTGTGGGTTTGCCCGAAATGGTCTGCATAACTATGGGCTTTCTATAAAGTAGTATGTCAGCTAGGCCTGTATACTTTGTACATGTACTTGAAGAAATAATTATGTTAGTATTATTATTATTATTAATTATTATTATAAATTATCGTACAATCGTTAAGATTTAAAACCTCATTAATCAACCTAAAAGAGAATCAGTGCTGGGTAGAGGCGACGTCTGGAGTTACAGACTGGCATAGTTCTCAAAGGCAAGATGGTAATATAATATATATCGTTGAACAGTGAAATTCGATTGACGAGGTATAAGGAATCTGTTAACTCTTACTTTAATACCATTTATCGAGACAAATTAACATTAAAACCCAACCGAGAATTAAAGGAACCAAAGTTTAAATTAAAGTTTATTAAAAAAAAAGTTAAATAATATAGTAGTGAATAACTTTTCCTACTGTATTATCAAAAGCTTTAAGAAAATAATAGTTATGTGTATTTCTATTTTACAGATAGGCAGGAAAATACAGACAGAATATTAAATACATATATTCTGGAAAAAAAAAACCACTCACACCCGGATATTTAAACTTCGTAAAACTGACTCTTAAAAATGCATTATAACATGAAATGATACTTTTATAAAAACCTAAATGTCGTAGTTAATTTACGTTAGTAATTTTTAAGGAATTAAGAAAAAAAAATTGGCTAACTAGGTGTCGACAGATAATTCTCGCATATGATCAATGCATTATATGAAAAGCATACTTCAAGGACGAGCTTTAACCAACACTTAAATACAATGTACCTTGATTAACACTGCGTATAATGACAAGATTCAGTGAAGCGTGTGCATTAGGCCTATGACCCTGCGATATTATATTATCGACTAAGCAGACTCTGCTCTCAGGTTCTGCAGCGCCCAAGACAGCCTCTTTGCTTATTCCGCTGACTGAGAAAGCCGACTTGGGGCACTCTTGTCCTTGCTGGAGTGGTGCACACCACTGTCTGTCTTACCAGGGTCTCCCCCTCTCTCTCCCCCTCTCTCTCGCTCGCTCTCTCTCTCGCTCTCTCGCCCTCTCGCTCTCACTCTCTCGCTCTCTCGCTCTCACTCTCTCGCTCGCTCTTTCTCTCTCGCTCTCGCGCTCTCACTCTCTCGCTCGCTCTTTCTCTCTCGCGCTCTCACTCTCTCGCTCGCTCTTTCTCTCTCTCGCTCTTTCTCTCTCGCTCTCGCGCTCTCACTCTCTCGCTCGCTCTTCTCTCTCTCTCGCTCTTTCTCTCGCTCTTTCTCTCGCTCTCTCTCTCTCTCTCGCTCTTTCTCTCTCGCTCTTTCTCTCTCGCTCTTTCTCTCTCGCTCTTTCTCTCGCTCTTTCTCTCTCGCTCTTTCTCTCTCGCTCTTTATCTCTCGCTCTTTATCTCTCGATCTTTCTCTCGCTCTTTCTCTCTCTCGCTCTTTCTCTCTCGCTCTTTCTCTCTCGCTCTTTATCTCTCGCTCTTTATCTCTCGCTCTTTATCTCTCGATCTTTCTCTCGCTCTTTCTCTCTCTCGCTCTTTCTCTCTCTCTCGCTCTTTCTCTCTCTCGCTCTTTCTCTCGCTCTTTCTCTCTCTCGCTCTTTCTCTCTCTCGCTCTTTCTCTCTCTCGCTCTCTCGCTCTTTCTCGCTCACTCTCGCTCTTTCTCGCTCGCTCTCGCTCTTTCTCGCTCGCTCTCGCTCTTTCTCTCTCTCTCGCTCTCTCTCGCTCTTTGTGTGTGTGTGTACTCACCTAATTGTACTCACCTAATTGTGGTTGCAGGGTTCAAGATTCAGCTCCTGGCCCCGCCTCTTCTTTGGTCGCTACTAAGTCCTTTCTCTCCCTGCTCCATGAGCTTTATCATACCTCGTCTTAAAACTATGTATGGTTCCTGCCTCCACCACATCACATGCCAGACTATTCCACTTCCTGAGAACTCTATGACTGTGTGTGTGTGTCATCGCTACTAAAACCAGGAGCCTGCAAACTTACGTCTTCCGAGACTGTGTAACTGCTCAGCGGAGTCCTAGATTGGTGAAGGAAACCCCAGGGCGGAGGTGAATTGAGTTAAGACGACTCTTACCAAGATAAATTGTAGATTCTAATCCAGAGACGCGACAGTAATTTACAAGCATAGTGCTTGAGGGGCACGTGTGCGCTCCCGCTCACACACACGCACACACACTCAATATATATATATATATATATATATATATATATATATATATATATATATATATATATATATACTGAGACTTAAGTGAATTAAATTTTAAATAAAGATTATATATAGTAAGTTTTTACGTTCGAGCAGAAAGCGTAGCAGCCATCGTGTGCACTGGAAAATGCACAGTTAGAGAACTGTTTAACCCTGTTTGACTGTCTTAACAGCAATGAAATACTACTCGTTATTAAAAGGCTAGGCAACGACGTTTCACCACTAACATCATGCTATGCATGATGTTAGGGGTGAAACGTCGCTCCCACCACAGCTTCAATGTTAAGCTTAGACCCGTTTTTCACTTTTCTTCAAGAATCCAGAATGCAAAGAATTTTTTTTAAGCTTTGCTTAAATGTATTAAATATTTTATGCTTTTCAAAATGTGATTGAAGGTTCAATATTTATTATCAAAAAATATATAGAGAGGATCTTCTTCCAGGTGCGGGGACCCATAGTCTCTTAGAAGTAAATCAAAAAGGCTTCTAGGAAAAATTCTGAGATTTCTCCTTCAGGCTGTTTGAATATTCTATTTCTCCTACCACCCCCATCTTTTATGCATGATTTTCACACACCCCCAAGACTTCCGCCAAGTTAGGGTGATCCAGAAAAAGAGGAATCACATTCACCATCATTCACACTGTCACTGTCTTACCAGAAGTATGCCGATATAACAGTTGAAAAGTATTTAAAATTAATTTAACTTATAGCCAGGTGATGTAATGACCTTTAAAGCAGTGTGCCTTGATGCTGGTGAAAGGCTCTTGATTCAAGAAATTAGAGCTATCTTTCCCTTGATTCTTGCCGGTCCCCAGGTGTTTTACAACCCATACGGGTATAGCGGTTCCCCCGTGAATATAATAATAGTTATAAAATATAAGAATAGTGCAAATAATGATAATAATAAATAATAATAATAATAATAATAATAATAATAATAATAATAATAATAATAATAATAATAATAATAATAATAATATTTGCCTACTGATCATGTTAGAAACATAAGAGGAAAATTTTCTGAAAAACTATTGTAAGTTTTTCTAAAACAAACTATGCTGCCTGTAGCACACTCCACGCTCTATGTAGCACACTCAACGCTCTATGTAGCACACTCAACGCTCTATGTAGCATACTCAACGCTCTATGTAGCATACTCAACGCTCTATGTAACATGCTCCACGCACTATACTTCACCCTCCATGTTGCCTACAGCATACTTCACCCTCCATGCTGCCTGCAGCATACTCCACCCTTCAGTTGATATATTTTCCTTTTTTTTTTGTTGAAAAATATAAATTGGTTCGTTTTTATCTAAATTAGATTAAGTTTGGTGTTAGTGCTGATACTGTCAATGTATTTTTACAATATGTAAAATGTGGTAGTCCCTGGGGGCGTGCCATGTACGTGAGAGCACGTGTGAGTACGTGTGATGACGTGTGTGCATGTGTGAGCACGTTTGTGCACGTGATAACGTGTGTGCACGTGTGATCACGTGTGTGCACGTGTGATCACGTGTGTGCACGTGTGTGCACGTGTGATCACGTGTGTGCACGTGTGATCACGTGTATGCACGTGTGATCACGTGTGATCACGTGTGTGCACTTAGTTTTTCGGATAGTGCTATTATTCTCGACTATCCTGGATAGTCAAGAGCTCCCAGACGCGAGCCTTATGGACAGGCAATTCTGTGGATAATACTTGACTTCCTCCCATTCGCCATACAATCCTTGCGGGTTTAGCGCTTCTCCATGAACAAGCAACAAAAAAAAATTAAAACAAACTACAAAAACAAAATCAACAAAAATAGCTATATATCTGTATTTCATTTTTTTTTCAACCATTAAAAGCAGTGTGGTGTAATCTTAATGGTTTTATTCTGCATAAAACATTTTACTCACACCCAACAGATGATGAAATAACAGAATGCAATTGACTTCAAAACACCACAGCGCTGGGACTACTATCTAGGCTAACAAATTGCTGGAACGAGCAGTTTTTTGCACTGCAATGCATCAAGGAGACAAGATTATAACCCGTGCTGGTCTCAAATCTCTTATGGATGCGTAAGAGGTTCAGAAGTTACCTACCAGTACGTGGCCATGGCATCCAACATGCCTAATAGAGGATCCAGCTACCCTCAAGTGAGAGGATCAACCAGCACAAATTCTATACAACGAGTGGGAAAACCGGCCATTTGTTTCACGAATGGCTGGCAATTACGGTAAAATGCATGAACATTTATTCGGGATATTATAATAATTTATATAACAAACTGGGGCTTTTCTTACCTCGCTGATCATAAAATTCACGATAAGACTCCCGGCTTGGATAAGAGTAGATATATAAAGGGATATATTTTTCAGCAGTAGCACTGCCAAGTCTCACACCTGTGACCACACTATTATATGGCTGATTATATTCTGGCGGTGGAAATTGTGATGGCAAACTTCGGAAACGACTTATATATACTTATTGTCGTAAAATTTACGATGGGAGATTGCGGTAGAGGAACTACTAATAAATCAAGTTGAGAGAGTTATAGCGTCAGATTGAGAGAGAAACTAGCTATATTTCCGGATTCTGAAGTTGTAATGAAAGGCTGCGAAGAGAAACTAGCTGTGCTAGTTTTACGACGCCTGGATGCTTGGAATTTATGATGCCCTAGTGGCTAAGAAGGTGTTAACTCTTAATCTCTCCCCCACATACATAATACGCACACGTTCGCGATCGCACGCACGCACGCACCACCCAGAACAACAGAAGTTGTTATTAACTAGAAAAACAATTTAATAGTTGTGATAATATGGATCCCACTAAATAAAAACTGAAGACCCAGACAGGAGTATGAGGGAAAAAATACGCAAGTAGGTCCACGGCAGCGCTATTGATTCTGCGAGACTTCGTCCACAAAGAAATCACATAGCAACGGCGATTCGAGAATTCCTGCAGCATAGGTAACAACAGAACTGAAACTGTACATGAATTAAAAAAAAGCAGAGAGGTGAGGAGCAGGATTAAAGTTTACACGTGGATGCAAATAAAAAAAAACACCAGAGTAGACAATTGTTAAACAAAACCGAATTTAAAAAGACCTACTCAGCAAAGCGTGGAGTACCACAACACTTGGATATCCGGACACAAAATAAACTGTGGATTCTGAAAGGAACTGTCTTTATTTAAGATGATTAAGATGGTGTAAACAAGTCAGTAGAGATAGAACAGGTTAATTTTATACTTGTATTTAAACAGGGGAAATATACAAGAGAAGAAATTACGATTTAGCTTCAGTGAAATTAACATTTAATAAAGTGATAGAAAGGATAATGAAAAATACTGGAAAGAAGAGACTTATGTAGCGATAATTCGTATAGTTTCAAGGATGGTAAAGCCTTCCTTACGAGCTTACACCTGATTTATGATTCATGAAAATCAAGAAAAAAAATAGTAGTAGACAGACTGCTTATTCTTCGACTGTGGGAAGTGTTTGTGTACGGTTCCCCACCAGAGACTCATCCATATGCTGAAAGCACTTAAAGCGCTTTCAGCTTATGGATTGGAACAATACACAAATAACTCGCACATAGGGGGAAAGAAACCTATGACAACGTTTCGATCTGACATGGACAATTAACTACTCATAGTTAATCATCCAAGTCAGACCGAAACGTCGACATAAGTTTCTACGTGCAGATTATTTGTGTACTAAAAGTGCTTTAGTGATTCCCAAACAAATATGAATAATAATCTGGGAAACACAGAAAGTGAAATTGAAGAAATAATTAAAATTACAATAAATTCTCTAAATCAAATCTAAAGTAATTAACCCCTGTAATGACGACGAATAAAAGTAGGATAGTGTTAAGACGAGAGAATGTGATGTAAACAGAGGCGCAAACCTGGTAAACGGTAACGTCACGCGGTAAACAGTGGGACACCAGGTGACAGTGAATGATGCAGGGCAATGGCAGTGACGGGAGGGCAAGTGGGAAGCCACGGAGAAGTAGAGTGTACATGGTAAGGTAATCAGGGATAATTACCCCCAACGAGGAATAATATATCAGAGAGCCGAAGACAATGACAACTACGAAGCTACAAGGGAGCAGCTACGTCTCTCTCTCTCTCTCTCTCTCTCTCTCTCTCTCTCTCTAAGATAAATATGGAAATGTGCTAAAATGCCAGAGTTTAAGGATAGCATCAGACGTATCCCCAGGAGACAGGAGGAGGCATGATGAACTAGCCAGGATGTCTCGGGGAACCACGAGGGAAGAGGGTAGCGCTTTGCCTAGTTAATAATGCATGCGCTGGGAATGAAACCTAGGGGGTAATTAATAATCAATAGAGTAGTGCATGCAAATATCATACGAGGTTCACAACCTAAAATTAGAGTCAGGGTAGAGAAGAGAAGGGATTCTAAGACTAAAACGAGAGTGGGGAAAACTGTAACTTAGATTATCTTATGAAAATGATGTCAGTAGAGAAAGATAGGCAAAGGAAGAACTGTGTATTCATGCGAATTGAGAGGAAAGCAAGTGTTCTTATCGGGCAAGGTTAAGGACGTAAACAGTGTTCCCGAATGCTGGGCGGCCCTCACGGAGAAGACCCGGACCGAGACCTCTCCCAGTGAACCTACCTGAGACTACTGCATGTACAGAAGCTGCAGGAAATGCGGAGGTTCTGAACCATAGCAACAGAATGTAGTGTGACGTGATATTAAATTAGTATGATTAACGCTTTGGGTTAACGCAAGCATCATATCAAACATACCCACAAACGTCATACCATACATACAAACATTATACCGAACATACTCGCACTTAAACATTACACCAAATTTACGAATACACAAACAGCACACCAAACATACTCTCACACAAATATAAAACTAAAGTGGGTATTAAGACTTGGTGGCAAATGCTGGTTAGTAAGACTTGGTGGCAAAGAAGCAAAGTAACACAATGTGAAGGGAAAAAGTTTTCTTACAGAAGACATTTTGTTGTATACATAAAATTCCTAATATTTCGGTCAGCTCTAATATAAAACTTGGGTCTGCTGTAATATATCAGAGGGCCTACATGGGTAGAAGTCCCGGTACTTCGGACACATCAAGGTAAAAGAGGCAAGATAAGACCCAGGATAGATCATCTGGTGAGTAACGTTGAGATACACTTTCCATTATCCTACTCACTATGTATATATTCTGATAAGTATATCTCTCTTGCCGTGTGTGCACTGAGAACAACAGTGCACACTCCAGGAAGCGGGTGTGTCTTTCTGTCTAAATACACTTTAGTTTTTTATTACAAACGTCCCCAAATTTGGGGTAGAAGTAGTTTCGATTGGCGAACAGGTGATATGCGGTGTCGATAATCCCTGAGTGCCGCAGACACTCAGTGGCACTCAACCTTGAGTACTACTTAAGCACCCAGCAGTTAACCTCAATTTCTTTAAAATATTGGAAAAAAAATATTTTTATTTGAAAAGAGGGACTTCTAAATATAAAAAAGGTACAAAAATATTATAATTTCAACACTGTTTTAAACTGGTTTCTTTAAATATAAGCTAGTAAAATTTTTAAAATCTACTTAGTCAAATTTATATATAAAAAAATATTCAGCATTTCAATTACTTCCTCAATCATTTCATACTTACAAAAAGAGTCTTTGTTGCAGCAAGTAAAACAAGAGAAGCTCTTAAAAATAATAATGAAACCCGGCAAGAGCAGCCATATATACTGTATTATAGGGCTTCACCCTCGTATGTACATTGTTATAGTGAAGAGGCAATTGTTATTGGTCAATGAGGAAGAATTTGTATGGTTATCAGTGGTGCTGCTTCCTGGCTACGAGGTTACGAGGTAGGTAGGTTTGTTTATCTCTCTCTCTCTCTCTCTCTCTCTCTCTCTCTCTCTCTCTCTCTCTCTCTCTCTCTCTCTCTCACCCCACACACAACATTTCCATTACTGTTATAGGGACATTTCTTTCACCATTAAAGACCACCACCATCATGTTTCAGGGACAGAGTCGTTTGTTGCTGTAAAAGAATTCTCTTCGTGACAATTCCTCTCAGCTGCTACAGCAAGAGCAACGAGACAGGTTACAGGGTGTGTAGTGAAGGAAACAGCCCTGATACAGGTCTGGCTGGGTTCCAAGGCTCTATATAGGACAGTGCAGGAAACGGAACGTCGACACGAGCCAGGCAGTGCTATAAATAGTGTAGTGGAGGTAGTGGAGTCTTGACACGGAACAGGCAATGCCCCGCATCCTGACATGTGACAGGCAGGGTTCCACACCCTGATATGGGACAGGCAGGGTTCCACGCCCTGACATGGGACAAGCAGGGCTCCAAACCCGGACATGGGAAGCAGGGCTCCACACCCTGACATGGGAAGCAGGGCTCCACACCCTGACATGGGACAAGCAGGGCTCCACACCCTGACATGGGACAAGCAGGGCTCCACACCCTGACATGGGACAAGCAGGGCTCCACACCCTGACATGGGACAAGCAGGGCTCCACACCCTGACATGGGACAAGCAGGGCTCCACATCCAGACACGGGACACACAAGGCTCCACATGGGCACCGTGTCCCTCAACTCTGAATAACATTTGTGAGGACCCGAAGATGCACTGGCATATATATTACGAAGGGACCTGAGTAAATGCCTCCGTTCCTTCCCTCCCTTACTTCCCCTACCTTCTCTTACTTCCCCTTCCTTCTCTTACTTCCCCTTCCTCCATCTTTCTTCCTCACTTCCTCTCCTTTTCCTTTTTTTTCTCTGAGCGAATATATATTGGGAGGAAGGGAGGGATGTAGGAAGGAAGAGAAGAATGGATAGATTTATAAAGGAAGGGATGTAATTAGGTAGAAATAGCATGGGTAGACTAGAGGGAAGGAGGAATGGAGAGAGTGAGGAAGGGGCAACAACCTTATAGTTCCCGTAGCAGCGGGAGAAACAAAACAAAACAAAACTAAGGAAACAGTGGCTCGGCACTACGAGTGCTAACTTAGAGTGACTTTAAGCAAGAAAAAAGCTTTATTTACCGACGTTTCGCCAAAATTGGCGCTTTATCACCTCCAGTGGGGCTTTATCAAGTATTTGGAGCTTGATAAGTTTCACTTTGGTGAAGCGCTGAGCAGCAATTGCTTTTCCCCTGTCTTGAGTGTACTTTGACTTGCCAAAACAACAGTAACTAAGATGTCTAGTTCTTGGGAAGACAAATGTAGAAAATGCAGCTAAGAAGTTTGTATTGTAACTTTGTTTATTGGTCGTCTTGTGTTAGTCGCGAGGCTTATATGATCTCATCAACGAGGCCTACTGCACTCCATCAACGAGGCCTACTGCACTCCATCAACGAGGCCTACTGCACTCCATCAACGAGGCCTACTGCACTCCATCAACGAGGCCTACTTCACGCCCTTATCAATAAGACCTGCACACCCTCAATCACAAAGCTTACTACACGCTCTCATTAACGAGGCCCGCTGAACACCCTCATCAATAAGTTCTAATCCACACCCTAATCAACGAGGTCGGCCTCACTCCTTCATCAATATGACCTCCTGCACGCCCTCACCCACGAGGGTTACTGCACTCCCTCATCAACGAGGTCTACTGCACGACATCACCCACGAAGCACACAGTTCTCTCTTGTTATACGTAATTCATCATACTTTGTGATTTATATTACTCATATACATCGTTCACAAAGTATGAATAAAAACAGGCAGGGATCTTTATTTAACTTTATTATTCACCTGAATATGCGTCATTAGTTATTCCTTAGTAAAGAAGGCAGATAAAGTTAGTAGGTTAGCGGGGCCTGGAGGTATGACTGAACCCGTGCAACCACAACTAGGTGAGTACACGTAGACACAGCCGTTTTTACCCACACCCACTCTTTCTGTCACACACACACACACACACACACACACACACACTACACACACACACACACACACACACACACATACACACACACACACACACACACACAGGAGCAGTTAATCGACCCCTGCAACCACCACATATAGGAGTACACACGCCCACCCACCAGTGTGCATAACATTCACCATCATAAACATACAAGTTCTCCTTTGCTCTGATTATCTCAGTGTTGTCACCTAATTTAGCTGAAGTCATTAAGCGTATTAGTTGTTTAAGCCAAAGAGTCATTACGATGGCGCTCTAACAGGAAACAGAATTTACACATAGAAATACCGTGTGGGAAAGAGAGACTCCATAAAATGTTGCATTACTAGTAAAGGATTAGGCAAATATCATAAAAGCTTTACAGCTATGTATGTATGTATGTATATATATATATATATATATATATATATATATATATATATATATATATATATATATATATATATATATATATATATGTCGTGCCGATTAGGTAAAACTGGTCAATTAGCAAGAACTCATCTAAAATTAAGTCGTTTTTAAAATTTTCTCTTATACGTTTAAAGATATATTTTTTAATTTATGTTAATGTAAGAATTTATAATTTTGTACCAAGACAAACTTTGAAAACCTACCTAACCTTATTACAACAAGCGCAATTTAATTTAGCCTAACCCAACTAAATATATTTTAGATACGTTAAAATTAATTTAATAATAAACAAACACAATGAAATATATTTTTTCGTTAGGTTCAGAATGATTTTGGCGAAATTATTGCATACACAAATTTTCACTTGTCTTATATGGCAAGGTGAGCATTGCTATTTAAGCCAAAATCGAAGTTTTACCTAATCGGCACGACTATATATATATATATATATATATATATATATATATATATATATATATATATATATATATATGTCGTGCCGATTAGGTAAACTGGTCAATTAGCAAGAACTCATTTAAAATTAAGTCCTTTCTAAAAATTTCTCTTATACGTTTAAAGATATATTTTTTTCATTTATGTTAATGTAAGAATTTATAATTTTGTACCAAGAGAAACTTTGAAAACCTACCTAACCTTATTACAACAAGCGCAATTTAATTTAGCCTAACCCAACTAAATATATTTTAGATACGTTAACATTAATTTAATAATAAACAAACACAATGAAATATATTTTTTTCGTTATGTTCAGAATGATTTTGGCGAAATTATTGCATACACAAATTTTCACTTGTCTTATATGGCAAGGTGAGCGTTGCTATTTAAGCCAAAATCGCAAGTTTTACCTAATCGGCACGACATATATATATATATATATATATATATATATATATATGTACTCACCTAATTGTGGTTGCAGGGGTCGAGACTCAGCTCCTGGCCCCGCCTCTTTGCTGTCCGCTACTGGGTCTCTGCTCTCCCTCGTCCATGAGCTTTATCATACCTTGTCTTAAAATTATGTATGGTTCCCGCCTCCACTATATCGTTCGCTAGACTATTCCACTTCCTAACTACTCTATTGCTGAAGAAGTGCTTCCTAACATCCCTTTGACTCATCTGAGTCTTCAGCTTCCAGTTGTGTCCCCTTGTTTCTGTATTTCCTCTCTGGAACATCCTGTCACTATCTACCTTGTCGATTCCCTGCAGTATTTTGTATGTCGTTATCATGTATCCTCTAACCCTTCTGTCCTCCAGTGTTGTTAGTCCTATTTCCCTCAACCTTTCTTCATAGGACAGTCCCCTGAGCTGTGGAACTAACCTTGTCGCAAACCTTTGCACTTTCTCTAATTTCTTGATATGCTTGACCAGGCGTGGGTTCCAGACTGATGCTGCATACTCTAGTATGGGGCTGACGTACACGGTGTACAGTGTCTTGAACGATTCCTTGTTAAGGTAACGGAACGCTAATCTTAGGTTTGCCAGTCGCCCATATGCTGCCGCAGTTATCTGGTTGATGTGTGTTTCCGGAGTGTGTGTGTGTGTGTGTGTGTGTGAATTGTCGTACATTATACGCTATAAACTAGACGTTTCGCTTCCCAAAAAGGAGTAGTGCTGATGCTGGTTGGAAGGCAGAGTGCTAGAGCGGAGCAGCATTTACGTAGACAACTTTTCACTCAGGAAGCACTTTATCAGTTGATAACTTGATGAAACTTTGCTCTGCTCTAAGTGTCGTTGTGTTACCCACACTGCTCTAAGTGTCGTTGTGTTACCCACACTGCTCTAAGTGTCGTTGTGTTACCCACACTGCTCTAAGTGTCGTTGTGTTACCCACACTGCTCTAAGTGTCGTTGTGTTACCCACACTGCTCTAAGTGTCGTTTGTTACCCACTGCTCTAAGTGTCGTGTGTTACCCACACTGCTCTAAGTGTCGTTGTGTTACCCACACTGCTCTAAGTGTCGTTGTGTTACCCACACTGCTCTAAGTGTCGTTGTGTTACCCACACTGCTCTAAGTGTCGTTGTGTTACCCACACTGCTCTAAGTGTCGTTGTGTTACCCACACTGCTCATATTCACGACTCCCACCATTCTGTTTTTTTTAGTAATGTAAAATCTCGCCAACAATAATATGTAATTATAAACGTAGGTTTGTCTGGTGGAAAATCCCCCATCTGTGCTTCACTTGACATGAAAACTGTTTGTTTAACAAGCGGTATACAAGACTTTGTATACCGCTCCTGGTAGTTGCAGTCTTATCCTGCTGACCAGGACGCCTGAGATGTGTGCTTTTGCATCCATTAAAAACATCCACATACTGATATTCATATCTTACACTAAGCAAATATGAACTCGGTTTCAGAGCTTGGTCGTGTGTCAAACTTGAGGTTTGTGGAAACTTGTGTACTTGGGATTCACGCTGATTTACCCACTTTTGATCTTAAGTTATGATGACAATGTCCATTTTTCTAAACTTTATTTCTGAAAGCACTGATTGAGTAATATTTACTGTTGACTGTGTCTGAGAGGAAGAGTTGCCACTCTGAATTTTCGTCCTGAATATTCATACCACCATCTCATACTCATATGCAAACACATACGTTGTATTATACCTAATGATGAACTTAGTGTTATTATGGGACTCAGTCTGAGTCCAGATGGAGTGTGGACTTAAGTCTGTTGCCAGTGAGTTACACCTTGATATTTGTGTGGAATTTTAGAACTTTGTGTTATGTATCGCTCAAAGTATTGGTCAAGTGTTTGACACAGACTTGATATCACAAGTAGGTTGATTCATTTACATTTGAGATATGGGTTGAAAGCCTTGCAATAAGGAGTTCATTCACTTAAGTTCTACAATGACAAATATTTTTTCGTTCACACTCATATTTGTCAGTATTTAGTAATGATAGATGTAAATAAACATTTCTTGTTTTACCAATTCACTAGACTGGTTTACAAGTTTTCGGTATACTGTAACTTGGTTGTTTACCAGACACTACTAGGAAAACAAAAAACACGTCACAACTTCTGCTAAAATTCAAGACTTAATATCCTATTATTATTATATTCATGAAAATGCAATCAATAGCCAATATTCATACAGTATCTGGGGGAGAGAGCGAAGCAATCAGATCATCCATAGAATGGGAGAGTTGTTTGAATTCTTCCAATCAAGGAACCCTCGTATCAAAGCACCAGCCTTCAAGGCAAGCAAATCTCAAACCTTGCAGGGTCGCCAGGCTCGCTCGGTTACCCAAAAATATCCCTCACAGTTTCAACTTGTATTCATATTCGACTCCTCGTGGGAGCGGCCGTATTATTTGTGTTAGCAAACTCTTCTCAGATTCCAGCTCATGATATGAAAGTATAAACATAAATGTTTAGTTTCAAGTTTAATATAATTCAACTTTCCCGAAACAGTTTCTGCTTACCATTTATAAATCAAAAAGCCTCGACGTCTGTGAGTTTAAAATGTATTTTTGCAGTTTTATATACGTGAATATATTGTTAGAATTCCAAAGATGATATACTGTCATAAAAAAGTGAAATTAATGACCCACATCTGACCAATTTTCTTGCAGCTACCAAAATATCTTGTAATCTGAGAATCAGGTTTGTTCTAGGTGCCGAGCTAATGAGAAGCGTATTCCAGCCATGAAATATTTATTCACCTGAGCTTCAGGTGCTCTGGTACATAGCACAGTCTTAATAAAAAAATAAATTTATGGTAGCGTGCATCGAGCAATTATTAATTAGGTGCGTGTGTAGGTATTTGGGGCTTAATCAACACTTGCACTGCTGAAGAAACACACACGTTTCAGCTGTGTAGAACTGATACAGAGTTCTACACAGAACAACAGGCGGTGGGTATCCCCTGTGGGTCACACTAAACAGAAACACTGAAACAAAAAAAATTAATCGTACTGAATAATATCCAAATCAGTGCGATCATTCAGAGCAAGAAGGGAAGAAGGGTGGTAAAGGCTCGATACTCCGCAAGCTAATCAGAACATAAAATAAACCACGGTAGGGGTGGGGTTTGAACCCCATACATCAACCGGAACATAATCGACACTAGATCTCTGATTAATAAGACTGGTGATGATCCTCATATGAAATGATGAAATATTTAAAATCTGACAGAAAAAAATCTGACTGAAAGTAAAATTCATCTGTCCAAAAACAATATGTTCTCAAAATGTTCAAGCATTAAAAAGTGCGCAGCTTCAAGGTAAGTCGCTCATGCATATACGATGAAGAGACTGAGTGTGTCATCTTCAGGACATTAAATAACGCAAAATATACGAGAGAAAAAAGCACAGTACGATTTGTGTGAAGAGTGAAGCGAGTCACTGAAGGGAAGGAGGTGGTGGTGAGGGGACGCCAGAGGACAGCAAGGTCATGGACCTCACCCATACCTGGAGTGGGTTTCGAGGGTCAACGCATTTTAACTATGTTATTTACTTATTTACCTATGTTACTAGTGTATTTATTTACGTTAACGTATTTCCCTATGCTATTTCTGTATTTATTTTTATTTTTTTTGTTTATTCATATTATTTACGAATTTATAGTTTTTTTTTTATTTACCTATTAATAGGGTTCGGACCTTTTTATCTTATTGGGATCTGGACTTCATACACCGGACATGCACAGTAGCAATCAAGTCCCAGGTACATATTTCTAGGTGAGCAGGAGCTTCTAGGTGAGCAGGAGCTTCTAGGTGAGCAGGGGCAGCAACAACGTGTCCATTACATGTCTTCTAGCCCGAGAAAAGAGAGTCGAAGTTTCCTCACGAACGATGGATGTCGTGCCTTGGACTGATTAGCAACTAGGCACTCGTTCATAATTTATTAAGGCTGTCAATGTATTGTACATAATTCATATCCTTAATGCTCTGATAATAAAAATAATAATAAATTATTCTTATTCTTATTATTTTTAATACAATTATCAATGAGTTGCGTGTTAAAAATAGCCACTAACCACACTACAAGCACACCACTAACCACACACTAGACACACCACTAACCACACACTAGACACACCATTAACCACACTACAAGCACACCATTAACTACACACTAGACACACCACTAACCACACACTAGACACACCATTAACCACACTACAAGCACACCATTAACTACACACTAGACACACCACTAACCACACAATACACACACCATTAACCACACACTAGACACACCACTAACCACACACTAGACACACCACTAACCACACACAATAGACACACCATTAACCACACACTAGACACACCACTAACCACACACTAGACACACCATTAACCACACTACAAGCACACCACTAACCACACACTAGACACACCATTAACCACACTACAAGCACACCATTAACTACACACTAGACACACCACTAACCACACAATACACACACCATTAACCACACACTAGACACACCACTAACCACACACTAGACACACCACTAACCACACACAATAGACACACCATTAACTACACACTAGACACACCACTAACCACACACCAGACACAACAGTAACCACACACAATACACACCACACACCAGACACACCACTAACCACACACCACTAACCACACACCAGACACACCACTAACAACACACCAGACACTCCACTAACCACACACCACACACACCACTAACCACACACCAGACACACCACTAACCACATACCAGACACACCACTAACCACACAATACACACACCACTAACCACACACTAGACACCACTAACCCCAAACTAGACACCACTAACCACACACTAGACACACCATTAACCACACACTAGACACACCACTAACCACACACCAGACACACCACTAACCACACACTAGACACACCACTAACCACACAAAAGACACACCACTAACCACACAAAAGACACACCACTAACCACACAAAAGACACACCACTGTGTGTGTGTGTGTTGGTGTTAGTTACCATTTTGTCCTAGGCACATGTCGATTAGACACTAGGCCTGTTGTATGTGTGATAAGATAAGATAAGATTTCTTCGGATTTTTAACCCCGGAGGGTTAGCTACCCAGGATAACCCAAGAAAGTCAGTGCGTCATCGAGGACTGTCTGTCTTATTTCCATTAGGGTCCTTAATCTTGTCCCCCAGGATGCGACCCACACCAGTCGACTAACAACCCAGGTACCTATTTGCTGCTATGTGAACATGACAACAGGTGTAAGGAAACACGTCGAAATGTTTCCACCCGCCGGGAATCGAACCCGGGCCCTTCGTGTGTGAAGCGAGAGCTCTAGCCACCAGACCACCGGGCCTGTATGTGTGTGTGTTGGTGTGTGTGTGTTGGTTGGTGTGTGTGTGTTGGTTGGTGTGTGTGTGTGTTTGTGTGTGTTGGTGTGTGTGTGTGTGTTGGTGTGTGTGTGTGTGTGTGTGTTGGTGTGTGTTTGTGTTGGTGTGTGTGTTGGTTGGTGTGTGTGTGTGTGTGTGTGTGTGTGTGTGTGTTGTGTGTGTGTGTGTGTGTGTGTGTGTGTGTGTGTGTGTGTGTTGTGTGTGTTTGTGTTGTGTGTGTGTGTGTGTGTTGTGTGTGTGTGTGTGTGTGTGTGTGTGTGTGTGTGTGTGTGTGTGTTGGTGTGTGTGTTGTGTGTGTGTGTGTGTGTGTGTGTTGGTGTGTGTGTGTGTGTGTGTTGGTGTGTGTGTGATGTGTGTGTGTGTTGGTGTGTGTGTGTGTGTGTGTGTGTGTGTGTGTGTTGTTGTGTTGTGTGTGTGTTGTATGTGTGTTGTGTTGTGTTGTTGTGTGTGTGGTGTGTGTGTGTGTGTGTGTGTGGTGTGTTGTGTTTATTGTGTGTGTGTGTGTGTGTGTTGATGTGTGTGTATTGGTGTGTTGTGTGACCTGCCTATTGTGGTTGCAGGGTCATTCATAGCTCCTGGCCCCCTCTTCACTGGCGTACTGGGTACTCTCCTGCGCCATGACTTTATCATACTCTCTTCTAAAGCTATGTATGGAGCCTGCCTCGTACATCACTTCTAAACATTCCACTTCCGCCATCTGGACTGAAAATACTTAACATCTCTGTGATTCATCTGAGTCTTCAACTTCCAACTGTGTCCCCTTGTTGCTGTGTCCCATCTCTGGAACGTTCTGTGTGTGTGTGTGTGTGTGTGTGTGTGTGTGTGTTGGTGTGTTGGTATGTGTTGGTGTGTTGGTATGTGTTGGTGTGTGTGTTGGTGTGTGTTGGTGTGTGTGTTGGTGTGTGTGTGTGTGTGTTGGTGTGTGTGTGTGTACTCACCTAATTACTCACCTAATTGTGGTTGCAGGGGTCGAGACTCAGCTCCTGGCCCCGCCTCTTCGCTGTCTGCTACTGGGTCTCTGCTCTCCCTGCTCCATGAGCTTTATCATACCTTGTCTTAAAACTATGTATGGTTCCTGCCTCCACTATATCATTCTCTAGTCCATTCCACTTCCTGACTACTCTGTGGCTGAAGAAATGTTTCCTGACATCCCTTTGACTCATCTGAGTCTTCAGCTTCCAGTTGTGTCCCCTTGTTTCTGTGTTCCCTCTCTGAAACAACCTGTCACTATCTACCTTGTCAATTCCCCGCAGTATTTTGTATGTCGTTATCATGTCTCCTCTGACCCTTCTTTCCTCCAGTGTTGTTAGTCCTATTTCCCTCAGCCTTTCTTCATAAGACAGACCCCTGAGTTGTGGAACTAACCTTGTCGCAAACCTTTGCACTTTCTCTAGTTTCTTGACGTGCTTGACCAGGTGTGGGTTCCAGACTGGTGCTGCATACTCTAGTATGGGCCTGACGTATACGGTATACAGTGTCTTGAACGATTCCTTGTTAAGGTAACGGAACGCTAATCTTAAGTTTGCCAGTCGCCCATATGCTGCCGCGGTTATCTGGTTGATGTGTGCTTCCGGAGACGTGCTTGGTGTTATACTCACCCCAAGGTCTTTCTCCTTTGTTGAGGTTTGTAGCCTTTGTCCACCTAGCCTGTACTCTGTCAGCGGTCTTCTTTGCCCTTCTCCGATCTTCATGACTTTGCATTTGGTGGGGTTAAATTCGAGAAGCCAGTTGCTAGACCAGATGTCAAGCTTGTCCAGGTCACTTTGAAGTCCTGCTTGGTCTTCATCCGATGTGATTCTCCTCATTAATTTCACATCATCTGCGAAAAGAGACACTTCTGAGTCTATCCCATCCGTCATGTCATTCACATATAGCAAGAATAGCACTGGTCCTAGGACTGACCCCTGCGGTACACCGCTCGTCACAGGCGCCCACTGTGATACCTCATCACGCACCATGACCCGTTGTTGCCTCCTGTGAGGTATTCCCTGATCCATTCCAGTGCCCTTCCTGTTATACACGCTTGGTCTTCCATCTTTTTACTAATCTCATGTGAGGAACTGTGTCAAAGGCCTTCCTGCAGTCCAAGAAAATGCAGTCAACCCACCCTTCTCTCTCTTGCCTTACCTCTGTTACTTTATCATAGAACTCCAGGAGGTTTGTTACACAGGATTTGCCTTCCCTGAAACCGTGCTGTCTGGCGTTGATTAACCTGTTCTGCTCCAGATGCTCCACCATTCTTTTCTGATGATTTTCTCCAAGACTTTGCACACTATACATGTAAGTGACACCGGTCTGTAGTTTAGTGCCTCTTTTCTGTCTCCTTTTTAAAGATGGGGACTACGTTGGCCTTTTCCATATCTCAGGTAGCTGCCCAGTTTCAAGGGATGTGTTGAAAATTTTGGTAAGTGGCACACTCAGAACCTCAGCTCCTTCCCGAAGGACCCATGGTGAGATATTGTCCGGACCCATTGCCTTTGAGGTATCAAGGTCACTGAGTAACTGCTTCACCTCCCCTCAGATGTGTGTATACCCTCCAGCACTCGATACATCCCTTGTTGGTGATGCACCCCGTCCTGTCTACCCAACTGCCTCCCTTCCTCCACTGTGAATACTTCCCTAAACCTCGAGTTGAGCTCCTCACATACCTCTTGATCATTACTTGTGAGTTCCCCATCTTCCCTCCTCAGCCTTATCACCTGATCCTTTACTGTTGTCTTCCTTCTGATGTGGCTGTACATCAGTTTCGGGTCAGACTTGACTTTCGATGCTATGTCGTTTTCGTACTGTTTCTGGGCCTCCTCCGTACCTGTGCATACTCGTTTCTAGCTCTTCGACTAATCTCCTTGTTTGCTTGGGTTCTTTGCCTTCTGTACCTTTTCCATTCTCTGGCACTCTGAGTCTTTGCCTCCCTACATCTTTGGGTAAACCAGGGGCTCTTTCTTGTCTTCCCATTTATTCTTTTTCCTTTGGGTATAAACCGTTCCTCTGCCTCCTTGCACTTTGTCGCTACGTATTCCATCATTTCATTTACTGACTGTCCTTCCATTTCCTTTCCCACAGAATCTCCTGCAGGAAATTCCTCATACCTGTGTAGTCCCCTCTTTTATAGTCTGGTATGTCTCTTTCAGCACCATTTTCCCCTCCACCTGTAGCTCTACTATGTACTCAAAGCTCAGCACCATATGGTCACTGGCTCCCAGGGGCTCTCGTGTGTTATGTCCTCGATATCTGAGCTATTCAGGGTGAATACAAGGTCCAGCCTTGCTGGTTCGTCCTCTCCTCTATCTCTGGTCGTGTCCCTGACATGTTGGTGCATCAGGTTTTCCAGTACCACGTCCATCATCTTGGCTCTCCAAGTTTCTGGACCCCCACGTGGTTCTTGGTTCTCCCAGTCGATCTCTTTGTGGTTGAAATCGCCCATGACCAGTAACTTCGCTCTGCTCATGTGCGCTTTTCTTGCCACCTCCGCCAAGGTGTCCACCATTGCTCTGTTGTTCTCGTCATATTCCTCTCCTGGCCTCCTGCAGTTTTGTGGTGGGTTGTACATCACTGCAATGACTATCTTGTGCTCCCCAGACTGGATGGTACCTACTATAAAGTCCCTTTCTCTACACACCTCCATTCCTGCCATTTCCTCAAATCTCCAATGATTCCTTACGAGCAGTGCGACCCTCCTCCCCCTGCTCCTTCTATCTTTCCTCAGGATCTGATATCCTTGTGGGAAGATTGCATCTGATATTGCCTCATTTAGTTTAGTTTCTGTGACTGCTATGATGTCTGGGGACATTTCTCCTATTCTTTCATTCCACTCTTCATACTTATTGTGATTCCATCTGCATTTGTGTACCAAACCTTCAGCCTCGTTTCCAATACTGTGGCCCTAGGGGGATCTTGGCTGGATGGGGGTGTTTGCAGGGTTCCCATGGAGGGTTGTTGCATGGGTGGGGGGGGTTGTATGGTTGGGGTGTGGTCTGATTGGGTGGGGTTTGTGATGGGGTGGGGTAGTGGTGATGATGGGTTTAGGGTTGCTGGGGTGGGGACAGGGGACATGATGTGTGTGTGCGATGTTAAACTATATGGTTGCCGTTGGGTTGCTGTGGTTTGAGGCCCTCCGTGAGTGCTTCCGGTGGGTGTGGTTGTCCTTCTGCTTGGGCCTGGTGCCCCCTGTACCTCGCTGTCTCCATCTCTCTCTCCTCCCTTCGCTTTCTTAACCTCTCCTTTTGGGCCTCCCTTTCTTCCTGTGTTCTGTCCCGATCTAGGTATACATCGTGGTACTCCTGGCTCGCCCTCAGCCGTGCTTTCTCTTGTAGGATCATGGTACGGGCTGATTCTGCATTGAAGATTACTTTGAGGGGTCGATTTCTTCCCTTGTACCACCCGATTCTCCGAAAATTTGTCACCTGGGACGTGTCCCCCCTGTTGCTAGCATAATACCTATAATCCTTTCCTTCTCCTCCTGTTTCCTTCTGTCATGGGTGACCCTTCGACTTCCTTAAGGCCGTAGATAAAGATGGACTTCTCCCTTTCCTCCTCCCACTGTGTCTCCCTTTGCCTCATCAGAGATGCATTAGCATCTTCCGGTTCTGTCATGGTTGTAGCCCCTGTGTTCCTCTGTGTGTCTGGCCTACTCATTTGCCCAAGTCCACTGCTGTATATTGTTGGGGCCTCTGCGTTTAGTGCACCTGCGGCTTTGACTACCCTCTCATGTGTTGTTACTGTGCCCTCATGCTTTGCTTCTGTGGAGCCCTTCTTGTCCCTGGTCGCTTTATCTATATCCCTCTCATGTGGTGTTAGTATCCTACTCATCTTGTATCGGACCCCATGTGTGTCTGACAGTGCCTGAGCATACAAGAGTTCTTTTTTCTCCGCATTCCCTATGACTGTGTCAGATGCCCCACGTGTGTTTGTCAGTGCCTGTGCATACAAGAGTTCTTTTGTCTTCTCAATCCCTTTGATAGGTGTTGGTATCCTGCTCCTCTTGTTTCGGGCCCCACTTGTGTCTGGCAGTGCCTGAGCGTTCAAGAGCTCTTCTCCTTTCTCTGCATTCCCTTTGGCTGTGTCTGATGCACACGCTCCAAGCACCGATTCTGAACAGGTACTTGCATCTCTACTCTGCATCAGGCTCTGCAGCTTCACTTCTAAGATCTGGATCTTGTCTTCTGCATTTTTGACTTGCATTTCCCATTTTCTGCTCTCCTCAGCGATCCTCCTCTCCATTCCCTCGCTGATCATCAATATCCTCCTCTCCCATTCCTTTTCCCTTCTATTGAGTTCCTCTTCCCACTGTAAACTCCCTGGAGCGACCATCGTACCCTTGTTGGCATCCTTCTCCCTGAACTGCCCATATTCCTGCGATGTGCCCTTATGGATGTAGTGAGAGTGTCAGAAGGGAGGGAGAGATGAGAGGGACAGATAGGAGGGGTCGTAGGGCAGGGTACTCAATTAAGGGATGGAGGGAGAAGGAGAGAGAGAGAGAGAGAGAGAGAGAGAGAGAGAGAGAGAGAGAGAGAGAGAGAGAGAGGGGGAATTTGTTTGGAGGTAGTGTGGTAGGGGGCAGATCAAGCGGGGGAGGAAGGGGGAGGGAGAGAGGGAGAGGAAGAGTGAGAGAGGGGTGGATAATGGGAGGGGGAGGGAGGAGAGAGGGAGAGATTTAGGGAGAGGGAGAGAGAGAGACAGAGAGATAGAGGTAGAGAGAGACAGAGAGGTAGAGAGAGAGTGGTATCGAGAGGCAGAGAGAGTGGTATAGAGAGAGAGGCAGATAGTGGTATAGAGAGAGAGGCAGAGAGAGTGGTATAGAGAGAGAGTCAGAGAGAGTGATATAGAGAGAGTGTGTGTGTGTGTGTGTGTGTGTGTGTGTGTGTGTGTGAGCGACCCAGTGATGACGTCACGGTGACCCCAGGTGTAGTGCAGGTAGAGTTGCCGAGTGTTTCATGACAACTCTTTACTAAAAACATGATTTAATAGTAAACCTGATTAGAAAGAGTTGTATTTAGTTAATCACATGAGGGAAAATATATGCTGTGAAGAAGATTCTTATAATGAAATATTAAAAATGTTAATCAATGAGTGATAGATCTTATATCGAATTTAGAAATGGGTTAAGTATCGTTGGATTGTGTGTGTGTGTGTGTGTGTGTGTGTGTGTGTGTGTGTGTGTGTGTGTGTGTGTGTGTGTGTGTGAGTGAGTGAGGTGAGGTGAGGTGAAGGGAAGAGATATGAAAGGAAGAGTGAGGTGCTGGGGAGGTGTTGAGACTTGTACATGGATATTAAAACATCTGAAAATTTGTTATCCTGGTTAAGGAGTGTGAGGTGGTTTGTACATGGTAGAATAGTGAATTTGTGACTTTGTGGGATATGAGTGAAAAATTGTGTGAATAATTAATAAAAATGAAAGTGTATGCAGAGCAAAGTGTTGAAAATTTGTGTTATCCTGGGTTAAGTATCCATGTGTGAGTGAGTGAGGTGAATGGGGAGAGTGAGATGCAAAGGAGGTTCAGTTAAGGAGTGTGAGTATTCACTTGTAAGTTTATAAGTAACGTAAAAGGTGAAATATGTACAGTAAAGATTAAAAAAAGAGAGGCTTGTCAGCCTATCTTTTCGTTCTTTTTATTGAAATCGAATTTTTTTTTACCTTACCCCATAGGGGTTACCATATTACCTGAAAACATGGAAAATTGTATCTTTTTATATTAATAAATAAAATGTATATTTTTACTCTGTTAACCGATAATGTATATGTATTAATAAATAAATGACGAAAAAATGTGTATTAGTGTTAACCTAATTTTAGCTCGTTTAACTTAAAGAGAGACCCCATAGGGTGTCTTTTCTGATGAATTAGTAAAAATGAGTCTTTTCGTTCTTTTTATTGAAATCGAGAAAATTTCTACCCCATAAGGAACTTGATTCGAGGAAATATTGTGACGTCACGGGTAAACATCACGTGACCTCACACCTGGGCTCGCTTGAATGAACTTGTTGGCGACCCAGTGATGACGTCGCATCACACCTGGGCTCGCTTGATTGAACTTGTCCTTTTAGCTCATTTTAACTTAAAGAGAGGAAGTATAGCTCATGTTTAAGCTTGTCCGAGGAAATATTGTGACGTCACACACCAAGAGGGTGTGGGCGGGACTTTTTTGATGAATAAGTAAACTGTGAAATATTATACCCCATAGGGAACTTGATCCAAGGAGATGGAGGAATGATAGAATATTGAAAAATGAGTCTTTTCGTTCTTTTTATTGAAATCGAGAAAATTTCTACCCCATAGGGGGTTACCCATATCTCTGACTCTCCATAGAGGTCAAGTAAAAATATCAGAAGTAATATTGAAAAATGAAAATTTGAAAAATGAAAAAAAAAATCGATGAGCGGGGCGATCCTCAGAAGGCGCTGCAGAAGCAGCTCGGGGCGGCTCGACGCGGAAGGGCGCGGGCGGGGCGGGGCGGGCGGGCGCGGCGGGCGCGGGGGTTCGAGCGGGAAGGAGACCGCTCAGGGATGAGGGTCTCAGGGGTGTGAGGGGGTGAGGGTGCGGACCTGCTCAGGATGAAAAAAAAAAAAAAAAAAAGGGGGGTCAAGGGGGGTCAAGGGGGGGGGCCGACCGGAAGTGGGGGTGACCGGAAGTGGGGGGTTGGACAGACCGAAAGTGGGGGGTGGGCCGACCGGATGTGGGGGGGTGGGGGGGACCGCCGCCATTTTGAGTTCTACAGGCACATTGTACACTACTCCGATGTAATGGGGAATCCATCACTTCAGTTTCCTCAGTAAAATATCTGGGAATCCCCTTTGACCCATGCATGTCAGGAGAATTGATAGGTAACAGTGTAGTAAAGAAAGCGAATGCTAGACTGAAGTTCCTCTACAGACAAGCACAGTGTCTACCTACTGAGGCTCGCAGGACCCTATGTCTAGCTCTTATACAATGTCATATTGACTACGCTTGCTCTTCATGGTACTCTGCCTTGACAAAAACTGAAAGATAAACTGCAAATCACACAGAACAAAATGATAAGATTCATCCTGGACCTGGGACCAAGAGAACATGTAGGCCAGGATGAATTACAACAATTAGATATGCTGATTATTGAAGACAGAGTAAAACAACTTAAGTTGAATCAAGTTTATAAAATTGCTCACAGTGTCCAGAATATCTTGCTGCCAATTTTGTCAAGGCTGGGAACCAAAGCAGTCATAGTACTAGGGGGAGAGAGCACAACTTTGTAATACCCACAGTCAGTGGCCAGGCTTCAAACACCTTTTATTGTACAGCAATAAAGGAATGGAACAGACTGCCTGCACATGTCAAAGCCAGTCATAGCATGAGCCAGTTCAAGAAGAGAACCAAAAGGTACCTAATGAATGTAGCGACAGAAAGGGAGGAGAATGATTTTTATTTTTTTTAGATAACATACATGTACATGTAAATAACTCTTTTTACCTTATTCCTTTTAATTTTAGTATAATAACTAGTATTACTAGTGTCTAATATTAAGGTATTAATAAATGGACCCCAATGGAAATAAGTCACTCTGTCTGACTTTTTGGGTCTACCTGGAGTCTACCTGGAGAGAATTCCAGGGGTCAACGCCCCCGCGGCCCGGTCCGTGACCAGGCCTACTGTTGGACCAGAGCCTGATCAACCAGGCTGTTACTGCTGGCCGCACACAGTCCAACGTACGAACCACAGCCCGGCTGGTCAGGTACCGACTTTAGGTGCCTGTCCAGTGCCTGCTTGAAGACAGCCAGGGGTTTGTTGGTAATCCCCCTGATGTATGCTGGGAGGCAGTTGAACAATCTTGGGCCCCTGACACTTATTGTGTTGTCCCTCAACGTGCTAGTGGCACCCCTGCTCTTCATTGGGGGGATGTTACATCGCCTGCCGAGTCTTTTGCTTTCGTAGGGAGTGATTTTTGTGTGCAAGTTTGGTACTAAGCCCTCGAGAATTTTCCATGTGTATATAATAATGTATCTCTCCCGCCTGCGTTCTAGAGAGTACAGGTTTAGGAACTTCAAGCGTTCCCAGTAGTTGAGGTGGTTTATCGCACTTATGCGTGCGGTGAAGGTTCAAATTGCCAGCGTGGGCTATGATGAGGTGGAGAATACGAAGGGGACATGAGGATGATTGGAAAATGATCACAATCATGTAAGTCCGAGAGGACAGACCAGGTGAAGTCAAGGACAGTTGAGGATGAGCAGATGGAGAGATCGATGCAAGACAAAGTAAGTAAGTAAGTAAGTAAGTTTATTCAGGTATACACAAATACATTTACATACATTATCATACATAGCAGCATATGTGTAGAGAACCTAGGATAACCCAAAAAAGTCAGACAGAGTGACTTATTTCCAAGAATGAGTTCAAGGATCAAAATGGGTGGGAGTACCCGTATTTAAAACATAGAGGAGGAGAGAAGCAAGAAATGCCTCCAACTGAATGCCATAGGAGTCACAGTACAACCCCCCAGAGAAAATAGTGTGCGTTAAAATCGCCAAATAACAGAAGGGGTGGCGGCAAGGAAGAAAAAAGAAAATCAATATCTGGGATAGAGAATGCCCGAGAAGGAGAGAGATATAAAGAACAGTGTATACCACTTATTCAAGTTAATACGGGCTGCAGTGTAATGTAGAGAATAATGAACATAGAGCTGACAGTATGGAATACCAGTGTGTATAAGATCGCTTTCGTTAAAGGTTCCATCGGAAAAAGGATCCGATGAATATAGCAAATCATAGCACGAAAATGGATGGATAACAGCAGATTGTAATTTAGGTTCTTTCAAACAGACCCCAACAGGGTAAAACTGGGAGAGCAACACCTGAAGCTCACCCCGGTTACCCCTGAGGCCTCGGATATTCCACTGCAAATAAGCCATGATTTATGAAAAGAGAGATACAAGTCGAAGTTAGAGGTATCTATGGACTAGGGTTAGAAAAGTCCATGTGCGGAGGAAGCGGAAGACCTGTAAGCAGAGAAGGAGTGGGACGCTGTGAAGGAAGGAGTGGTGTTGACGGAGAAGAGAGAGGAGAAGGAACCCGAGGTGGAGCGGTATCCATCAACGTTCCAGTTTCTGCAATATATCCTGCGATAGCTTCCAGCATTTCGGAAGACAAAGATGCATTATGTGGGACCACATTAGAGATGGAAGGAGGAAGAGGGTGAGCAACAATCTGGGAGACTATAGACTGTACTAATGTAGAGGGCGAGGAGATGGAAGAGGAAACGTCGAAGGGGCTTGGGAGGGGACAGTAGTGTAAGCGACCTGGGGGGGGAGGGCAGTCAAGGAAGAAACTTGGGAGGGGACGGGATGAAGATATTGAATGAGGAGGAGGATGAACCTCCACACACATTACAGAACTAGTCAGAGGTGAAGAACCCAGCAATGGGGATTTTTTGCCAGACTTATGAGAAGGAGAGGGGTGGTGAGAATTAGGTGTTGGACGAGGGCGTGAAGACACAGAACTGTGGGAGTGAGTAGAGGAAGGGGTGAGGACAGTATGGGATGCCGAGGTAGGGACCTCGGAGCCAAGAACAGCAAAAGAATTCGAGACAGGGGTGACTGAGGATGATTTCAGGGACAGGAAATCCTGTCACAAACCTACTGGAGTTCTATGACAAGGTCCTCTTTATGGGGGGCTTCTTGACGAGGTAAAGAGGCTATCAGTCTGAGGAATTGGACCTCTTGGTCTTCTTCCTCAGACTGAACCTAATTACCCCCCAATCTCCCCTCCCCTTTCCCATTTTCCCCATGGCTTCCTCTGTGGTCGCCGCGGAAGTTCGGACCCCAGAAGTGGGAAGACATTTAGCAATGCGAGAATGGGAAATACGGGGAAGTCTCCCTTGAAGGCATAGATGAGAGACGGCCATAGCATATGAGAAGCCTTCCACCTCTTTGAGACAATGGATTTCCCGCTCATTTAGGTAAACCTGACAACGGCAAGAGTAAGATGGATGTGCCTCACGATAGTTAAGGCAAGAGGGAAGTAGATTACAAGAAGGACTGGTATGGTCGTCGGCACCATAGACTGGGCATTCGGCCATGGACCTGCAATATTTTGCTGGATGACCAAAACGCCAGCAGTTTCTACACTGTTGCAGTGTAGGGGTCACCTTTCGAACTTGTAAACGATGACCTGCAATGTAGACCGAGGGCGGAAGTTCACGGCAGTCAAATGTTAAATGAGCTATATTGCAAGGATAACGTCTTCACTTACAGGCAGGGAGGACAAAAGTGTCAACTTTGAGGATAGGGAAGTCTTGGAGCTCAAGCTGCTCCAGAATGTCATCACCACATGTCTGGAAATTCCGTTGGACAATGGTTTGGGGTAAAATGACAGTACCACTACAAGAATTGAGTGAATGATGTTTGTCAATAGTGATAGGAATAGTATCTATTGTCATAAGGAGAGAAAGATCACGAGCTTGGCCAGCATTCTGGACCGTGATGATGCCGAGTGCTGCTCTTGAGAGCGTGAAATGAATATCTTTACCTACATGGCATAGCAGAGCCTTACCAATACTACGATCAGAAAGATAGATAATAGGAGAAGTCAGTCGTAGAGTAAAAAACTTTGTCCATTGAGTAGTGTGAGACAAAGTGTTTAAGGGGAGTGCGTGATGAGCTGGTTGTTTCTGAGATGAATGAGAATGAAGTGTCGAATCATCATGTAAGGGTCTTGGTCCTTTGGATGTGGGACCAAAGGTGGTCCGACGTGGGACGGGCGAGCAATCTGAAAATTGCCACACCGTAGAGGGAGAAGCCGGAATCAAGGTCAGAGAAGAGCGAAGGTCAGACGTGTCAAAAGGGCCGGTCGGAACCCCGGTACCTGAAGCAGGTGATGAACCGGCACCAGCAAGAGGTACAGAGGTATTGGAGGTGTCCAAAGAGTTGTCCATTAACAAGGTAGGGTCAGAACTGGGTGCGGTATCAGGAAGGGGCCCAGGGGTAGTAGGCTCACGGATTGGGACGTCCATAGTTAGGTTACTTCTTTCTTTTTGTTTTTAATAAAAAAAAGAAGAAAAGAAAATAAAAAGAAAAAAAGAAAATAAAAAGAAAAAAAAAGAAAAAAAGGGGGGAACGTGGAGGAATAGCTGCTAGGAGGAATGAAGGGGGCATAAATCCCCCTCCACGCCAAAGAGGACCTCAACACCACAAGTAGTGCAGATGCTGCATGGAACCCATGCAATACCCTACCCTTCATGCCAGTAAACCAGCAATCCGGGATAGCAACCTCACATCCACCGAGCCACCTCGGCGGACAAGAGAGAGGGCGGCCGGATACCCACCACAAAGCATACCTTCTTCGGCCACCACCCCCGGAATCCGAAAGGTGGCCTCCAGAGATACACCCATCGCCCGAAAGATACCCAAAGCCACAGCCCATGAGACCGGAGAGGGATCGGGACATCCCCAGGCGATCCAGATTCCACGGCAAACTACACCACCGCCAAGAACCTCAATGGAATGGGATGGACCATGGTACCCTTTCCCCTACCAAGGAACCAGAATGCCTGTGGAGAGAAGCTCACAGGGTAAAAATGGGAAGGGAATAAGGGAGGGATGAGGAGGAGGAGGAGGAGGAAAGGGAAAAGGGAGGATGGGGAAGATGGGAAAGGGGAGGGGAAGATTGGGGGGTAATTAGGTTCGGTCTGAGGAAGAAGACCAAGAGGTCCAATTCCTCAGACCGATAGCCTCTTTACCTCGTCAAGGAGCCCCCCTTAAAAAGGACCTTGTCATAGAACTCCAGTAGGTTTGTGACATAGGATTTCCCTTCCCTGAAACCGTCCTGGTTGTCGTGAATAATCTTATTCCTTTCTGGGTGCTCCACCACTCTTCTCATGATAATCTTCTTCATGACATTGCAAATTATACATGTCAGTGACACTGTAGTTTAATGCTGCATGTCTGTCTCCTTTCTTAAAAACTGGGACTACATTTGCTGTCTTCCATACCAGAGGTAGTTGCCCTGTTTCGATAGTGTTGAAGATTGTTGTTAGTGACACACACAGCACCTTTGTGTGTCACTAAATAATCTGTGATGTAAAGATTCTGTCATCAAGGGTGTTCTTCCCACAGCTAATGTTGAGACTTCATAAGTACACAGCTGTTCCTCTCACATTATTGTATTATAATCATGGGGAACGCTTAACCCGTAGGATTATACAGCGCCTGTGGGGAGATGGAAGGCATTTAGGCTCAATTCAGGGAACAGGAGCACAGATCCAATTCCCTCGATCAAGAGCCCCTCACCAGTGTCAAGGAACCTCCCTTGAGGGATTCCTCTCACAGATGTTGAGAGAAACTTCATAATTACACAGCAATGTTCCTCTCACAGATAATGTTAGAAGAGACTTCATAAGTACTACACAGCTTGTGTTCCTCTTAGTTATTTAGTTTAAATGTATCCATTTGGTACCTCATAGTCTTTTTTAATTAATAATAAATTATCAGTACATACTGATTTTACCAAGAGAAACAAAATAAAACACAGTTAGATTTATAGTGTAATTACTGTATTAACAAAAACTTACAATACTGTACTTCACAATTCTTTACCCATAAAATAAATAAAAACAACTCTGTGGGTAAATTCATGAATCTTACATACTGTACTGCCTTAATAAACACACTATGCTAAGGATGAAGATATTATGAAAGCTGACAAGCAAAGCCATACATTGAAGCTCCAATAATTAGATGATGCATATTCTAGTCCAACAACAAAGATTAATGTGTGCACGGATACTCTTACTTTTTCCAAAGATGGTTTGCTGTCAGAAAAATTAATTTACATATTAAGTCAAAATAAGATTCACTCATACTTATTCCAAAATCTCGAGCTAAAGGATACAAAACACTTACTAAAAATGAAATTAGAGTATGTATTGTACTTAATTCTTACCAAAATAAAAACACTGCATCAGTATTCCATTAGATGAAGGTTTCTTGATCCAAGAAATTGAAGATAACCTCCCTTTACTTAGATCAATCCTATCACCTCCAATTCTCCAGGTGATGTTTAACCTTAATGGGTTTATTGCTTCCCATGAACATACTGAAAATAATAATAAGTCAATTTCATCATTTGAATTGTGTAATACAGTCTAGCAGCAAATGATCTTTTAGTGCTTTTGTTACAAAAATTTATTAACCAATGTCTGTCCAATAGACATATGCATTTCAAATAACAAGTAAAAAAGTTTTGATATTTGAGAAAACACCAAATATGACAGCTAAGCACACCATCTACACATTTACTGACCAGATGAAATCTAATACTTCATGGTCATGACTACCATTTAAGCTTAAAGTTACTGGATGGAGGGTGGGTAGGAAGGACAGCCAGTAGTTTTTATCACAGTCATTTATTGAGCTCAACTTACTAATAAGAAAGTTTACACCTATATTTTCCATGGTTATAATGAGCTCCCAAACAAAGACTAATAATGTATTGAAAGTATCATGCTGTTTCCAGCACACTAAAATAACAGCCTGATAACAAAAGGCAAGTTATCTATTTTTCAGTTAAATTCATTCATATTAGAAATCTCTTAACTGAATGACTGAGAAAATATAATCGCACCAATACTGTATAAATAAATATTATCTGTTGAGAAGATAAGCAAAAAAACAAATTTGAGGCTATAAAAACCCTATATAAAAATAAGCTATCTTATTCAAGTTAAAAATGATTAAATATCAGAGAAATTGCCAATTCAGTTCTGTGTTGCACAAACGATATGAAATCACGTGTAGGAATGTCAAAGCTGAACAAGCAAGCAGTCAGCTAGTAATAGGTGCTTATTTTTATACAGTGGACCCCCGACTAACGAAAGGCCCATATAACGAAAAAATCGTGTAACGAAAGCTTTTTTCGCTTTCGTGTAGCGAAAATGGACTCGTGTAGCGAAACATATCAGACCTTTCTGCCTGCCCCGCGCCTTCCCTGCGCCTGCGCAGGACGCCAATCAAGCATTGTTTACCATTGAGAGAACATTACCCAGTGTGCTCTTTCAAACATTCACAATAAATTTGTTGTTTTTATTGGTGGTTTAGTGATTGTCACTGTGAAATAAGTCACCATGGGTCCAAAGAAGCTTCCTAGTGGCACCCCAGTGGTAGCATTCATGCAGGGAGTGTAGCATTCATGCAGGGAGTGTAGCATTCATGCAGGGAGTGTAGCATTCATGCAGGAGTGTAGATTCATGCAGGAGTGTGCATTCATGCAGGAGTGTAGCATTCATGGGAGTGTAGCATTCATGCAGGGAGTGTAGCATTCATGCAGGGAGTGTAGCAGGCATGCAGGGAGTGTAGCAGGCATGCAGGGAGTGTAGCAGGCATGCAGGGAGTGTAGCAGGCATGCAGGGAGTGTAGCAGGCATGCAGGGAGTGTAGCAGGCATGCAGGGAGTGTAGCAGGAAGGCAGGGAGTGGGGATTCCCCTTCGTAGAGGCTGAAGAATTCCTCCCCCAACAAGTGTTTGTGATGAAACAGGCCTGTTTTGGAAGAAAATGCCCAACAGGACCTTCATTACTCATTACCCTATCTTCCAGATGCCTGCAACTCTCTTCAATAAAGGTAAGTAAATGTTATTTATTAATCTGTTTTTTATTATTTAGTATGTAAATATTTTTGGGTGGAACGGATTAATTGTATTTACATTATTTCTTATGGGAAATAAGGTTTTGAATTACGAAAGTTTCGTGTTGAGAAATAGCTCCTGGAACGGATTACTTTCGTTAGTTGAGGAACCACTGTATTCATAAGTATGAGTGTGAAAGGTAAAAGTCATGGTTAGTGAAATTGGTTGGCTTCAGTTTAACCCTTTCGGGGTTTCGGTCACACTAGTACGGCTTACGCACCAGGGTTTTCGTCGTACAGTACGCCTAAATTCTAGCGCCCTCAAATCAAGTGGAAACAGGCTGGTAGGCCTAGATGTGAGAGAATGGGCCTGTGGTCAGTGTGCGCAGTATAAAAAAATCCTGCACACCACAGTGCATAATGAGGAAAAAAAAACTCTGACCGTGTTTTTGGTTTAAAATAGCGACTTTGCAGTCTATTTTCGTATAGTATTTATGCTTGTATACTCATTTTCTTAGTCTCATTCGATAGAATGGATGATATATTACAGAAATAGAGATAATTTTGACTGGTTTCACAATGACAAGTACCTTGAAACTGAGCGCAAAGTAGCGAAAACGTTCAATTTTTGCTGATGTTCAAGAGTAAACAAATCACGCCATGCGTCCAATACACATCAACTGGGTAGTCTAATATTCTTGCACAAGTGCGCTGATATTATTTATACCATTTTTTACAATGATGCAGTTGTATACACAACAGTAAATCTTCTATTTTTTGTGAGAATAAAAATTCAAAATGGAAAGCAAAAGTAATGTAAGAGGGGCCTGGAGATGTGACTAATGAACATATAAAATGTTATTTTAGTGCCCGGAATGTCTGTCTTGTTTATTCTGGACCCTATTTTGAAATTAGCATCTTTTGAAATTTGTGTGAAATTGGCCAAATTGCAAATTTCTGACCACCTTATTGGGTAGTTGAAATCGGAAAATTGGCGGTTTCTTATACTCAATTGATAGAACAAATGGAATTCTAGCGAAATAGCTATAATTTTAGTAGACTGAAACATTGGAATTTGCCGAAAATTGGGCTCAAAGTGGGCGAAATCGCCGATGCGTAAATGTCATTGATACCGCTAACTTTGCGAGAGCATAATTCCGTTAGTTTTCCATCAAATTTCATAATTTTGGTGGTGCTATGATCGGAAAAAGATTCTCTATCATTTCATAAGAAAAAATAATTTATTTTTTTTCCGAAAAATTTGGGACCCTGAGAACGAGTTTCGGAGAGGGCCTTTGGACCCCCAAAGGGTTAATAAGTCATAGTCTTCAGAAAAGGTGTGATTTTCAGAGAGAAGGGCAAATATAGTAAGAGCAGTATCATGGCATTGTACATGTTGAAAAGTGAAATCTACTTGCTTTTTCCTAAGTAGGACAATAAATTAACAGATGTTCAACTGTACACATGATCAAAATCTATGAATATGACATACACTATTGCTTTTAGAAAACTTGGTGCTTAAGATAGACTAAATGAGCTTTTCAACATATTCTTAAAAAACATATAAATTGCCAGTTGTATTATCAGGGATCATTCAGTATACTAGAGTATATTATCACACCTGCTATCCATTACCCACATGTAAATGGTGTTTTCTCCTATACCAAAGACTAGGATGTGTTCATGCTTCATGAGGTATCATGTACATTCTCCCAGTGTTCTTGAAGAGCTGTCAACTTCTATTTATCAACAAGCTGATACACATTTACATTTACAGTTCTAACATTACTAGAGCCTTTGTTACCTGTCTCATAATTTATGTTTCCTTCTAGCCCACTTTTATTTTTTTTCAATTTAATTACATTTCTTTTCACAAAAACCTATGTAACATTGTCACCAGCATAATATCGTTACTATAAAGACTAAACTATGTAAGGTACTCTATGTTCAGCATCAATGCATTATATTCAAAAGTGCAAATTTCTCTGGCAAATGCTTTGAATGGTGGTGGTGCTGCCTGCTGCTGCTGCTGCTGCTGAGTTCCCAAATCCATACAATGGCACGATTGGGGGAAGATAAATAGAGAAAGAGGACGAGTTTACATGCACCATCCTGCTTTAAGAGAAAAATATAGTTTATCATGTATAGCTATAAAAAGATATGATATTTCTGTCAATTTGGCGATATATTCAAGTGAAAAGGTTAACTAAAAAATTACTGTTTTAGATTGCTCAAAACCTGTTTTGATCACAGTCATTAAGCACAAAGTTTTTCATCAAAAATAATAATGGACATAGATTTTTTTAACGATTGTCTATCAAAGATGAAATACATGCTCAGTGACAGAACCGCAATGAACAGAGTTACACAGTGTATAGTGTATCCTACTGCATATTCAGTGTAAAATTTTTGCACATTACCTTTGGCATATGCCATTTGATTACATATGACAAGTGTATAACTTTGAAAAATTATTAAACTCTTGTTTCTTTACAAAATCCAACCATGAACTGGAAATTTTTACATAGATGACTTCAAACAGCAGTGCTACAAATTATAATAGTGTGGCACTAGTTGGTAATTTAGCATTACTTCTTTCAAAATGGATTAAAAATGTTTCAATTTCATAATATACTATACATGTGTTTCTTTATGAAATTAGAGACGAGTAAAAGTGCCTCATAATAAGATATGCATTAGCAACAATTGGCAATTTCTATCCATACTTTAAATACAGACTGTCTTTTGACTGTTATTCTTCTACAGAATACGTACCACAAACCTTGATGTAGTGAATGATAAATAGATAATAAATAAGCCATTTAAAATACTGTAGGTGTAGTACAGAAAGCCATTTTATTAGATAGCATGTCATCCTAAACAGTGCTTTATCAAGTGTAGACTTAATAAAGCATTATTTAGGGTTAAACATCATCTAATAAAAATGCTTGCTCTGCTACAAGAGTTAGACAATCACCAGTGATTGTAAATATTATGGAATGACAGGCAATAAAGGCAATGATCAATCCTTGATGTACAATACAAAATTTTTGCTCAAATTTGCAAAAGACGTGATAAAATTCCAATTCACAAACCGTTACACTGAAAATTTTAGAATAAGTTTAAAGCTAAGATTAACATCTAATAAATGTAGAAAAAAGATAAAACTATCAAATAGAAATATAATGCAAAAATGTTTGCTACTCAAACAAAATTGCAAGTGTACACATATATAAGTATATTTTTCAAATAAATAAACTAAAATTGACTAGACACAAACCTATAAATATCAGAAAACTAAATGGATTCCACAATACTTCACAGACCTAAAAATTCTAGTTATCATTCATACATAACTGGCATAGAGTCTTTGATGGCATATAAGCTACCCTAGCAGGAGCAACATTTAAACCCAGTACTGTATATACAGCCTCTCCTCACTTAGCGACATACTCGTTTACCGACGCCTCGGACTTAGGATGGGCTCTCTGACCAGTATTCATACCTAAATAATGTATATTAGAGCTGATTTCCTCTATTCTGTTCATTTCAATATATAGTACACTACTGTATAAACATTTAAAAATATACGAGAAATGTTATAAATGGTGCTAAGGTGACATTAAAACAATATCAAAGATGGTTGACACAAACTCACTACCATTACAGTATGCTCCTCACTTAGCAACAAAGTCGTTTAACAACATGGTCTTAGGAACGGAACTCCGTTGTTAAGTGAGGAGAGGCTGTATTACTCATACTATGTTCTACAGTAAAACAATAATGGTGTAATTTGTACCTGTGCTAAATCAAATGGTTTTTGTTTCGTCATTAGTAGACTGGTTAGCTAAAGTCACCCTTGGAAGCACTACTGTGGAAGTGAATAAATTGCTTACTCCCAATGATGATCGTTTCTCTGCTCACATATACACTGCAGGTGGTCTAATGTATCATAAAAATATTTTGTTGTTGTTGTGTTATCCTATTCTTGCAGGTAATTTCACACATGTGATTTACTTTTACTAAATGAAATAATTATCACTTTTCATTGACAACCAAACTAATAAAAATGTTTCTGAAAATATTTTGAGCAATTCTGCTTAGCCTCAATACCTAAAAGTTGTGGATATTGCTGACCATTGAAGTATGAGGACTGATTCTACTTGTAACCAGGCTGCACAGACTGCATACCATTAAGAACATTATACAAAAGAAATCCATGACCAATATTAAGAAAGGTGTCTACAGTATATAAACTAAGGCATTTATACACAGGCTTATTACACGCATTTTTTTCCCATAAAATGTCTCCAAAAACCACCCTGCGTCCTATAAACTGAAGGTCAGTGACGGGAGCTATAAGTTTGGGGTGAGGGGTGGGCTGTAGCTCTCCCAGTTATGTCCGATGCCGAGCCATTGAAACTAAAACAAGTCTTATAAGCCAGGTCTTATAAGCAGCCACGAAATATGGTATATCCATACATTACAAAACATTATCAAGTTTGTAAACACATTACAATTTTACAAATAATATTGCATGTTTTGTTCCACCTCACTACTGTATGTATGATATAAATCTTTCCTTTCTCCAAAATCAGATCCAAAATTTTCTCTAGCCATATATTCTTTTATATTTACAACTGTAGTAACACTGCCTAGTGGATCACCACAAATCCAGACTTAAGAATTTAAGATCCTCAGTTGAGTTTAAGACTTTTACTGGGCCATCCTTAACCAGTAGTCTGAAACAAAGTTTCCAAGACTTGCCACTCTCACACTTGATTCTAGTTCATATGGTCAACAACAGTAATTCCCAGCTAATCACCAAACTTATTAAAGTCAGTGAGAGAGAGAGAGAGAATCTCTCTCTATAACTCATACATAACTAATATATTAAACAATATATCAAGTATGTATGTATTGATTAGCTCTAGAAAGATAGCAAAAATTCAGAGGTTTGGAAAACCCTGAGCACTGACCAGTCCAGATTTGTGATGCCACACTATATATATATACAGTGGTCCCTCGGTTTTCGTGCATCTCCAAACTAGAACATTTATGTAAGTGTATTTTCGTAAGTGTTGTTGCAAGTGTATTTTTGGGGGTCTGAAATAGACTAACCTACATGACATTATTTCTTAAGGAAGTAAATTCGTTCGGTAATGGCACTTGAGCAGCATTCTGGAACGAATTTTCGGCGAAAACCGAGGGACCACTGTATTACATTTTGGAAAATTTCTATTTACATGTAATCTTTAGAGCACCAATCAATTATCATAATTTTATAATGCATATTGTAATTCATTTTTATTTGAGGTAAGACATTTAACCAAATACTCCGGAACATGCTATACATGTGGTAATTCTTGACCTTACTTATGACCAGATTTTTAAATATTTTGTTAACAATATTGTATGTTAACAAAGATGCAGAACATTAAGAGAAATCCAGTATTAAGATCCTCATAAAGAATAAGATTTATATTCAGTATTTATGAAAATTATTGATTTGTAACAAATTACTGACAATTACTCAAGGTTTTAATCTTCTTAAAATTTCCTAATTTCTCTCATTTTTCTTCATAGTTATACTGTGTATGATAAATGAAGTGCATGTGTGTTCAAGTGTGCTCAATGTGAGTGTACTTCATGATGTAACAATCTTTGTTACTGTACAGTATTTATAATAAACTTAAAATATTTATGACTGTACATTAACTACAGTGTTTAATTAAGATCTTTGTGTTTTTCTTTTCCTTACATTTACTTCTGCTAGAGGATGAAATTGATTTAAAACAAAGTATTCATGGTAGGAAAACTCTCATAAAAAATGCATTCTATAAAAATCACTCATTCATGATCTTCTGGAAAGACAGTCAGGAAACAAGTGATAATGAATATGTTTTCCTTCTTGGGTCACCATGCCTTGATGGAGATAGTAAATATCTTCAAAAAACAAATCAAACTGTCCTAAAAGTATACCTCTTTTGTGAATTAATGTAATATGTTACATAAATAATTAATTTTGCACGAAAACTAAATTAGCAATCTCAGCTAGTGCCTTGCTGAAGTTATCACTAGTCTTGCTAAAGCTAACACAACATATTTTTGTTTACCACAATGCTACAAACCTAGCCTAAGTGAGCCAGAATGTATTTATTTAATATTAATGAATGGTAATAATTTTGTAATAGTCAGACTGAGTTATTTCAACAATGAATTTACATTTTACATCATAATTTTTATACAAGCCAAGTTTACAGGCTCCTGGGCTTACATGCTCCCTCCTTTCTAAATGATCTAACCCTCTTTCACTGCTGAAATTATGCTTTTCATACACCCACACCACATTCTAACTTTTCACTCATTTTCTGCATGATATTCACATCATGCACTGATCCTAAACATAACATCTCCACTGCTTTCAGCCTCCTCCTCATTGCAACATTCAAGGACTATGCCTCACTCATGTGTTAGCACTACTATACTCATACATTCCTACTGTTCATCTACTGATTAACTTTTCTCTTTTTCTTGTAGGCTCTGTAACCTCCATCTCACTTCTTTCCCTCATCTATTCTGTGATTCACCTAGTCATTTACATACTAGACCCATCTGTCAACACCCACTTCCAAATACACTATCCAAGTATGTTCGCTTCCTGCACACTACTACTTACGGTCAAGAATCTTGTTCTTCTTTATGTTCATTTTCAACTCCTTCATCAACCATGACAACTTCTACTTTACATCCATTTAATTACCTTTTAAAGACACTCCTTCAACATCCTAGCATTCACTTTTTATAACTCCACCTATAAACCATTAAACAACCATCACATATCAATATCTAAGGTGCTATATAACAAGAAAATACTCTGTCCCTACATATCCTAACCCTAGTCTCACTCTCCTTGTACCAACTTACAACATATACTATACATTGTCAACATTTGCAAAACCTGCCACACTACTCCTTAATCCATCTTACAATACACCTTTTCCAACTCCACAAAATTCAACCAATAGCTCTTTACCCTTATCTAAGTATTACGTACTAACTTACATGATTTAACATAAATATTTAATCCATATACTATTCCCTTTCTTCCCAAATACTCCTTTCTCTGAAATACTACTTTCTGTCTTTTCCTCAAATTCTTTACACAATTCTGCCATAAATTTTACCAGGAATATTCAAGACTTTATTTTTCTATAATTCTTACCTTGTCATTTGTCCTCTTTTCCTTACACAGACAAGGTGCTCATAAGTTGCTTTACACAAACAGTAGAAAGTTTACCAGTCTGTGGATTCATAAAAATTCCAACCTATTCAGTGTTAACCTTTTTTCTCTGTAGTAACTAATTCATATTGCTCATAGTGCAATTCCTATATTCTTGATAAGGCAACTTAAGCAGCACCCTGCATATTGAAATACACCAACCATTCCAAAACTATATTCCCACCTGCTGTATCCCATTCTTAATCTTATCTAGGTCTGGTGCTATATTTACTTTAAACCTGCCCACTGCCTCCACTCATACCTCCATGTATGAAATCACAGCCTTTTCAAACCGAACATTTAACAACCTATTTTTTCCATCTCTTGAAAACCTCCACCTCCTCATTTAACACCTCACCATTTTCACTCTTAACTGCAAAGTCCATTTGCCCCTTAACCAACACTCACTCAACCTTCTCTCCCAATAACTGTTTTAATTCTCAGCAAATTTTGTCTCAAAATACTCCAAATTTTGTTTATAATTTTATTTTGTAAAAGCTTTTATTTCTTTACCAACTTCTTTTTACTTTGCCATTGCACCAATCATTTCTATTCCCTCCTAAACTCACCCTAAAAACCAGCAAATCTCTTGATTAACACCAGTACATAATTCTTAAATCCACACTATACCTCCTAGAACTTACCACTTTCTCTTGTTCTAACACACGTATATACAGAGTTGCTCATAACACCCCCTCTCTCCCCTTCCCCTCACCTCTCTCTAACTGCCCCAGTCTTTAGTTCAATCACTTTTATTAGGCTTTATGTACTTACACTACTCTCCTTGCACTCCATCTACCTCTTACTCTTGCTACCACTAACTAATACTCTGACCATATCAGTCACTCCTCTACAAACACGTACTGTATGTTCAGAAGTTTACGCTTTCAACTTTTATTCATCAATACATAGTCGAGCAAACTGCTGTCATTATGCATTCCATCATACCTCGTATACTTATTTATCCTCTTATTAAAAAGTACTGCCTATTAATAAACATCTTTCTAAACACAATTCAAACAAAGAACCCCAGTGTCCTCTATCCTTGGCACTCCAAACTTACCATACCCTTTACAAGTATCTCTTTACCATAAGGTCCCTCAAAAATATTACTCACTGGGTTGACAATTCCATCAACATTCACTCAACACCTCCTAGTCTCTCTTCTCCATAGCCATTTCACCTGCAGGCACACTCACACTTATATCCCACTTCTTGCATCTCACTTCTACCTAAATTATACAATTTTTTCCACAAATGTTCATTTAACATTGCTGCTCTTCCTCTTCAATGTGGTAACCCTGACTATCTATTTTTACACTTGCCTGAATAAATATCGTATAAGGAACCAACTAACATTAGAATCTTCTATTATGTGTATGAAAACAATGTGCTCAAGACATTATCTGCTAAGAAATATCTACCCATATAAAATGCCCATCTATTGTTCAATGAAAATACTTGTTTCATTAATCACAATGCCAACTTGCATTGCTTGTATAAAAGTTGGAATGGCAGAAGAGGATGGAACATTATTAATAAGACTGATTTGAAAGAATAATAATTGTAGTACTGTACTCATAAGTAAGAGGAAGCTCACAGCATAAAGTTACAGGATTACAGGTATTAATATTGATGGATGTTTAGCAATACGAGAGAGCAAGTCATCAATATCTACTAAAGTGTTTCTTACTACAAAATCCATTAAAAAAGCATCTATTACAGCTAATAACATTTTTCATTACTCTTTTACCTTTAACGCATTCATGGATAAATTGAAGTTAAAAATACATATGATGAAAAATCAACACATATAACACCACATACCTATATGGTTTCAAGAAAAAGAAATATAATTCTCTTAAATTAATGCAAAAATAAATAATACTTGTAAACTATCCCTGGATCTTTTATACTTGTTAAGAGAAACTTTAGATGACTCTTGAGTCCTCCCATGACCATAATCAAGTAACGATTCACTTGTTGCAGTAACAATAGTGACTACAGTGTTCTTTTATGCTTATGTTTACAAGTGTTCTTTTATGCTTATGAATCCACAGTCCAGTAAACACCAATAATTTTATTGGAAGCTCAAGAGTAACACTGTATATACTGCAGTCATAATAAGCATAAACATTAAATAAATAAATGAATATAAATATAATATACATCTAGTCTTTTTAACATGCTGGCTGTCTCCCACTGAGGCAAGGTGACCCAAAAATGAAGCACTTTCACCATCATTCACACTATCGCTGTCTTGCCAAAGGAACATAGACATGACAGTTTAGATGTCATTCTAAACAATAAATATCCCAAACCCTTCCTTTAGAGTGCAGGCACTGTAGTTCCCACCTCTAGGATTCAAGTTCGGCTAATCAGTCTTCTTTAATCCCTTCACACTCCAACAGCTCGTCAATTTCCAAAAACCATTCGCTCCATTCATTCTTACACATACCTGCTGTATGTCCCAGCCACTTGCACACAAAACCTCCTTTACCCCCTCCCTCCATCCTTTCCTAGGGCGACCCCTACCCCGCATTCCCTCCACAAGATTTATCCAACCTCCAATTCAGGCTATTTTGTTTCTTCCTTTCTAAATGTCCGAACCACCTCATGTCCAAGCCCTCTGAATAATACTTTTAGCAACTCTGCTCCTCTAATTTCCAAACTATGAATTCTCTGCATAATATTTATGCCAAACATTGCCCTCAGACACTACTCCACTGCCTATAGCCTCCTCCTCCTTGCTGCAACATTCACAACCCATGCTTCACACCCATATAAGAATGTTGGGCTCCACAAGTATATATGTATTATAAAATTCTGATAATTTCATAACATGAAAAATAAAAAAAAATCATAATTTAAGAGAGACAAAGAAGTAGTACGTATGTGGAATAATTGCTATAGCAGAAAGACACTAATACATGTAATTCATTCCACCCACTAGGAGCTTATCAATTTCTTTATCTTCCTTCATTGTTGCCAAGTCTGATAAAAGCTTTGTTGTATACATCTTTCAATTACAAAGCACCAGGTGAAGAGACCATGTAATATGACAATGATCTCAAACTGTTAAATTGTGGCTTTTTCAACATGTCGGCCATCTCCCACTGAAGCAGGGTCAACCAAAAAGAAAGAAAAACTCCAAAAATAAAAAAATTTCATCATTTAACATTTTCACCATCACTCAAACCTAATCACTGTCTTTGCAGAGGCACTCAGATATGACAGTTTAGATGTCCCTCCAAACTGTCAATATCCTAAACCCCTCCTCTAACCCTTTCAGGGACCAGAGTCCAAATCTCAGTGACAGTCAGGGTCCAAGAATCTTTTTCTGAAGAAAATAAAACAAAAAGTACGAATTTTGATGCGTCAGCGATATTTACACATCGGCGATTTTCCCGACTTTGACTCCTATTTTAGGCCAATTACATTATTCCAGTCGACCAAATTCTTAGCTATTTCACTAGTATTACTTCTATTTTATTGATTGAGCACAAGAAATCACCCAATAAACTATTTCAACTACTAAATAAAGTGATCGGAAATTGGTAATTTAGCCAATTTAACACAAAGTTCAAAATATTCCAATTTCAAAATAGGGTCCAGAATAAACAATGCAGGCATTCCTGGCACTAAACTAACATTTCCTCTGTTCATCAGTTACGTTTTCAGGCTTTACAAATGAATTCCATTTTGATTTTTTATTCACACCAAAAAATGGAAGATTTACTGTTATACAATATTGTAATAAATGTATAAATAATATCACCACATTCGTGAACATATATTAGACCTGCCAGCTGATGTGTATTAGATGTGTGACGTCATTTGTTTACTCTAAAACATCGGCAATAATTTAACATTTCTGCTACTTTGAGCTCAGTTTCAAGCCATTTTCAGTACTAAAACCAATCAAAATAATCTCTATTTCTCTAATATATCTTCCATTCTATCAAATGAGGCCAAGAAATTGAAAATACACTTGTAAAAAACATACGAAAATACACCACAAAGTCGCTGTTTTATTAAAAAATCATGGTCTCAGTTTTCTTTCTCTCATTATGCACTGTGTGCTGCGGGATTTGTTTTATGTAGTGCACACTTACCACATAGATGTATTCTCTCATATCTAAGCCCAAATTTACCGCTCACAGCTGTAGATCTATGGGACGGACCCTGAAAGGGTTAAATTGCAGGCATTGTACTTACCATTTCCAGGACTCAAGTCCGGCTAACCGGTGTCCCTGAATCCCTTCACAAAATATTACCCTGCTCACACTCCAACAGCTTGTCAGGTCCCAAAAACCATTCTTCTCCATTCACTTCTATCTAACACGCTCACACACGCTTGCTGGAAGTCCAAGCCCCCTACCCACAAAACCTCCTTTACCCCTTCCCTCTGACCTTTTCAGGGACGACCCCTACCCCGCCTTCCATCCACAACAGATTTATACACTCTCCAAGTCATTCTACTTTGTTCCATTCTCTCTAAATGACCAAACCACCTTAACAGCCCCTCTTCAGCCCTCTGACTAATACTTTTAGTAACTCTACACATCCTAATTTCCACACTACGAATTCTCTGCATATTTACACTACATACTGCCCTCAGACACGACATCTTCACTGCCTCCAGCTGCCTCCTCGCTGCAGCATTTATAACCAATGCTTCACACCCATATAAAAGTGTCGGTACCACAATACTCTCGTACATTCCCTTCTTTGCCTCCATGGATAACGTTCTTTGTCTCCACAGATACCTCAACGCACCACTCACCTTTTTTCTTTCATCAATTCTATGGTTAACCTCATCCTTCATAAACCCATCCCCTGACAAGTCAACTCCCAAATATCTGAAAACATTCACTTCTTCCATACTCCCTTCTTCCAATGAGATATCCAATTTTTCTTTATCTAAATCGTTTGATACCCTCATCACCTTACTCTTATCTATATTCACTTTCAACTTTCTACCTTTACACACACTCCCAAACTCATCCACTAACTTTTGCAACTTTTCTTTAGAATCCCCCAAAAGCACTGTCAACTACCGTTTTGTATTTCATTCCCCATAATTTAATCCCACCCCTCTCCCCAACACCCTAGCATTTACTTATTTTACAACCCCATCTATAAATATGTTAAACAACCATGGTGACATTACACATCCCTGTCTAAGACGTACTTTTACTGAGAAGTAATCTCCCTCTCTCCTACACACTCTAACCTGAGTCTCACTATCCTCATAAAAACT
>WNWK01002577.1:0-5000 GCA_009830355.1 Cherax destructor | reverse complement strand
ACCATTTTTTGTTTTTTTAAACAGCGTCTTTGCAGTCTATTTTTGTATGGTATTTATTGATGTATTCTCATTTTCTTGGTCTCAACTGATAGAATGGAAGATATATTACAGAAATAGAGATGATTTTGATTGGTTTGACAATGACAAGTACCTTGAAATTGAGCTCAAAGTAGCGAAAATGTTCGATTTTAGCCGATGTTCAAGAGTAAACAAATCACACCATGTGTCCAATACACATCAACTGGCGAGTCTAATATTCTTGCACAAGTACGCTGATATTATTTATACCATTTTTACAATGATGCAGTTGTATACATAACAGTAAATCTTCTATTTTTTTGTGAGAATAAAAATTCAAAATGGAAAGCAAAAGTAATATAAGAGGGGCCTGGAGATGTGACTAATGAACAAAGATGATGTTATTTCAGTGCCAGGAATGTCTGCCTTGTTTATTCTGGACCCCATTTTGAAATTGGCATAGTTTGAAATTTGTGTGAAATTGGCCAAATTGCCATTTTCTGACCACTATTTTGGGTAGTTGAAATTGGTAAATAGGCGGCTTCTTGTACTAAATCGATATTAGAAATGGAGTTCTAGTGAAATAGCTATGATTTTAGTGGACGGGAACATTGGAATTGGCCAAAAATAGGGCTCAAAGTGGGCGAAATCGCCGATGCGTAAACATCTTCGAGACCGATAACTTCGCGAGAGCATAATTCCGTAAGTTTTCATTCAAATTTCATACTTTTGGTGTTGTTATGATCAGAAAAAGATTCTCTATCATTTCATAAGAATTTTGTTTTTGTTTTCCAAAAAATATTCGACCCTGAGAACATGTTTCTGAGAAGGCCTGTCGACCCCTAAAGGGTTAAAATTAGTGCTTTATATTTATTTCTCATTACTTTCTGTATGTAAAACTATAGTATTTATTCTTTACAAAAATGAATTTTTGGTGAATATTTTTGGGTGGAACGGAATAATTGTACTAATATTTACAATATTTCTTATGGGAAATAAGGGTTCAAAAATCTCCCAGTTCGATTTTAGGCCTAGCTCCTGGAAATGGATTATGGCCTATTTCCGGGGGTCCACTGTACAGTGGACCCTCAGTTTTCGTTCACCTCCAAACTCGAACAATTATGCAAGTGTATTTTTGTAAGAGCTTTTGTAAGTGTATTTTTGGGGGTCTGAAACGACTAATCTAATTTTCATTTGTCCTTATGGGAACAAATTCGTTCGGTAACAGCACTCGAACAGCATTCTGGAAAGAATTTTCAACGAAAACCGAGGGTCCAATGTATATGTATGTATGTAATATACAGTGGACCCCCAGTGTTCGTACTGCTCCAAACTCGAACAATTATGTAAGTGTATTTTTGTAAGTGCATTTGTAAGTGTATTTTTGGGGGTCTAAAAGGACTAATCTAATTTACATTATTCCTTATGGGAACAAATTCGTTCGGTAACTGCACTTGAACAGCATTCTGGAACGAATTATTTTCGATAACCGGGGGTTCACTGTATACAGTGGACCCCCGGAGTTCATAGGCGTTGGAGTTCGTGATATTGGTTCGGTGTTCATGGATCCGCTCGGAGTTCGTGATTCGTCCCAGACGCGTACGCATATCCTGAGCGGGCCCGACACTCCATTGAGAGTTAGTGTGCCATTGTTTACCAGCGAGTGAGCACCACCCACACATTCCCACGCATTCATACCATACATTTTGTCATTACTCCAGTGTTTTTAGTGCTTGCAACTGCTAAATAAGCCACCATGGGCCCCAAGAAAACTCCTAGTGCCAGGCCTTGTGGTAAAGAATGTCAGAAATACGGTAGAACTGAAAAAAGAGATCATTGCAAAACATGAAAGTGGAGTTCGTGTCGCTGAGCTGGCCAGGCAGTATGGCAAAGCCTATACAACCATCGCTTCCATTGTGGCCAAGGGAAAGGAAATCAAGGACGCTGTTGTTGCGAAACGTGCAAGTATGGTCACAAAACAAGAGATCGCAAATACTGGAAGATGTTGAGACTTTGTTGCTGGTGTGGATCACCCAGAAAGAATTAGCAGGAGATAGTGTTACGCAGGCGACAATATCTGAAAAAGCAAGGCAATTGCATGGTGATCTCATCAAGAAAATGTCTGCAACGAGTGCTGAAGTGAACGAATTTAAAGCCAGCAAAGGCTGGTTTGACAGATTTAAGAAGCATAGCGGCATACATAGTGTGATAAGGCATGGTGAGGCAGCCAGTTCAGACAAACTTGCTGCTGAAAATTATGTGCAGGAATTCAAAAGCTATGTAGAGGCTGGAGGATTTAAACCTGAACAAGTGTTTGTGACGAAACAGGCCTGTTTTGGAAGAAACTGCCAAACAGGACCTACATTACAGAGGAGGAAAAGGCACTGCCAGGACACAAGCCTATGAAAGACAGGCTAACTCTTATGTTGTGTGCTAATGCTAGTGGGGATTTCAAAGTGAAGCCTTTACTCGTGTATCACTGAAAATCCCAGAGCGTTCAAGAAGTACAGTGTTGCCAAGGCTAATTTGTGTGTGATGTGGAAGTCTAACAATAAGGCATGGGTCACGAGGTTAATTTTCCTTGATTGATTCAATGAAGTGTTTGGCCCCAGTGTGAAGAAATACCTCCTGGAAAATAAATTGCCACGTAAGTGCCTCCTGGTAATGGACAATGCTCCTGGTCATCCTCCAGACTTGGAAGAGCAAATTGTGAAGGATTTGAAGTTCATCAAAGTGAAGTTCTTGCCCCCCTAATACCACTCCTCTCCTCCAGCCCATGGACCAGCAGGTCATTTGTAACTTCAAAAAACTGTACACCAAAGCAATGTTTCAAAGGTGATTTGACATAACCTCAGACTCTGCTGTGAACCTAAGAAAGTTCTGGAATGAGCACTTCAACATCTTCAATTGCATAAACCATATAGGGAAGGCTTGGGAGGAAGTGAGCTCCAGGACTTCGAACTCTGCTTCGAGAAAATTGTGGCCAGACTGTGTCCCAGAGAGGGATTTTGAAGGGTTTGGTGCTGAGCCTCAGGGCCCTGAGCCTGTTGTGGAAAAAATTGTGGCACTGAGGAAGTCCATGAGGCTGGAGGTTACTAGTGAGGATGTGGAAGAGTTGGTGGATGACCACAATGAAGAGCTAACCACTGCAGATCTGCAAGAGCCAACTTCAACAGAAATAGTCCACAGCTCAGGAAAGTGATTCATAGGAGGAAGAAATATGGAGGACGTTGCCTTCTTCAAAGATTAAGGAGATGTGTGCCAAGTGAAGTGACTTGCAAAGATTTATGGAGCATTATCACCCTAACAAAGCTGTTGCAGCCCGTGCTAGCAACATGTACAATGAGACTGTGGTGTCCCACTTCAGGGCTGTTTTAAAGGAATGCCAGATACAGAGCTCCCTGGACAGTTATTTTATCAGACAGGGGTTGACTCTCAACCTGGTCCTAGTGGCATTAAAAGAAAAAGGCCAGTAACCCCAGAAAAGAACTTGGTACCTGAAGTGTTAATGGAAGGGGATTCCCCTTCCAAGCAATAATAACTCTTCCATCCTCTTCCCTCCTCCCATCTTCCACACATCAACAACTCTTCAATAAAGGTAAGTGACATGTTATTACTGTTTATTTCTTATGTCTCATTATTTTCTGTGTAATTTAATTTATATTTGTTGTACAAAAAGAATTTATTTTAATAATTTTGGGTGTCTGGAACGGATTAATTATATTTCCATTATTTCTTATGGGGAAAATATATTCGGAGTTCGTAATATTCGGTGTTCAGAGTGCCCTCTGGAACATATTAATTACGAACTCCGGGGGTCTACTGTATATGCATGCATGCCAGGAGCAAGGGGCTAGTAACCCTTTCTCCTGTATATATTACTAAATGTAAAAGGAGAAACTTTCGTTTTTCCTTTTGAGCCACCCTGCCTCGGTGGGATATTGGTGTGTTAAAAAAAAAAATAAATATATATATATATATATATATATATATATATATATATATATATATATATATATATATATATATATATATATATATATATATATATATAGCTAAAAAAAATATATATATAAAAATATATATATATATATATATATATATATATATATATATATATATATATATATATATATATATATATATATATATATATATATATATATATATATATATATATATATATATATATTTATATATATATATATATATATATATATATATATATATATATATATATATATATAATATATATATATATATATATATATATATATATATATATATATATATATATATATATATATATATATATATATATATATATATATATATATATATATATATATATATATATATATATATATATATATATATATATTATATATATATATATATATATATATATATATATATATATGGTAGGATTGCTGTGTCTTTTTCTGTCTCATAAACACGCTGGATAACAGGTATATCTAGCTACTTCTACTTACACTTTAGGTCACACTACACTGGCATACACATGATATATATACATACACACATCTAGGTTTTTCTTCTTTTCTTAATAGCTCTTGTTCTTTTTATTTTCTCTATTGTCCATGGGGAAGTGGAAAGAATCTTTCCTCCGTAAGCCATGCGTGTCGTATGCGCGACTAAGATGCCGGGAGCAATGGGCTAGTAACCCTTCTCCTGTACAAATCTACTAAAAAGAAGAAGAAAAACTTTATAAAACTGGGTTGTCTGAATGTGGTGGATGAGTGCGATGATAAGAAAGAGATGATTGCGATGTTATGAATGAAAAGAAGTTGGATGTCCTGGCCCTAAGCGAAACAAAGCTGAAGGGGGTAGGCGAGTTTCAGTGGGGAGAAATAAATGGGATTAAGTCAGGAGTATCTGAGAGAGTTAGAGCTAAGGAAGGGTAGAATAATGTTGAAGGATCAGTATGGAAGAAAAGAGGGAATATAAATGTGTAAATTCAA
>WNWK01002576.1:62500-203765 GCA_009830355.1 Cherax destructor | reverse complement strand
CTGTGAATCTAGGTGAGGCCCCACTAATATGTATAAAGCTGTAATATAACCTCGGACTTCTGTTGCTCCTTTTATATAAATCCCATAATTATTTGCCTTTTCGTACGCTTAGGCATTGCTGTCTTGGTTAAGGTTGCTGCTACTTAAAGTCCTTCCCCAATCTGTTGGCTAAGTTCTACGTTATTTAACTTATAAGTCTTGGTTATGGACACCCCCGAGCTTCAGAACCTTGCATTTATCTAAATTGAACTGCATCTGCCACTTTTCTGACCACAATTAAGTTTGTCTAAATCTTCCTGAAGTTCTATGACTTCTATGTTTGAATAAATTTATCCTACTACTTCGTTCGTCGGCAATTTGCTCTTATAAAATTTCCCCTCTCAGGTCTTTTGTATATATTATAAATAACAATGGGTCTAAGACTGATCCCTTGGACTTTCTTTTACAAGTCCCCATTCGGATTTAACCCCAATGCCACTCTCTTTCCTATTGGGACCATGACTCGATCCATGACAGCACTTTTAATAGACTGTTTCTTTAAATCTCGGTGCGGTATTATCAAAAAGCCTTTAAAGTCTAAAATACAATATCGAATTCTTTATTATCAACAGCCTCAAAAGCTTTAGTGAAGAAGGTTAATAAATTAGAGGGCAGGAACGGCCCCTGGTGAATCCATGCTGAGTATCATTATTCAAATTATGGTTATCTAGATGGCTTCTAAAAATAATATAATTGACTCTGTTTTGCCTACAATTGAGGTCAGGCTTTTGGTTTTGGGTAGTACTTGTCCCCTGTTTTAAAAAATGGAATTAATTAATCTTCCAATATGAATCACCTGTTTGAAAGATAAAATAAAATGTTAGATATTGGCCACGGGTTTTATTTTCATTCCTTAACCCTTAAAAGCTCATCAGGACCCGGGATTTATTTTGTTTCAGTCGGTCTAGTTGTTTCCTAACTATTTGCTTGTGACTGTGATATTACATAATTTATTTCTCGGGGCCCCTGAAAAATTAATTACTGGGATATTTTAATGTCTTCCCTGTGTGAAAACCGAGAGAAAATAATTATTAAAAATAGAGCACATATCATTCTCCTTGTCAGTAAGATGCCCAGGTTATTTTAAGGGGACCTATCTTTCCTCTTTTTTCTATAAATGGAAAAACTTTTTGGGTTAGTTTTTGAATCCCTAGCAACTTTAATTTCATATCCCGTTTGCTTTTCTTATTCCCTTTTAACGTCCTCTTAATTCAGTATACTGATTTATAAGGGCCCCCACCTCTTTTTATGCGCCTATAAATTCCTTTCTTTTTTCCTAAAAAATACTTAACCTTTATTCTCCATTTTTTGGGGCATTTCTTTGTCTAATTTTTTATAGGGGTAAATGTTTTTGGGCACCTTAGAGTGTTAAGAAAACTGTCATTTGATACCTCTCTTCGTCACCCCAGTCCACAGTTGATAAGTGTTCTCTAAGTCCATTATAATCTGCTAAGCGAAAATCTGGGACCGTTACTGAATTATCCCTATCATACATCCATTCAATGCTAAAGGTAATTGACTTGTGGTCGCTTGAGCCGAGTTCCTCTGTAATTTCTAAATTATTAACAGGGTTTCTTGCTTGCCAGAACCAAGTCGTAGGTTATTTCCCTTGAGGTTCTGTTACAAACTGCTTCAAAAAGCAATCCTGAACTACTTTAAAAAGTCGTTAGATTCTAAATTCCCTGTCAAGAAATTCCAATCAATCTGACTAAAGTTAAAGTCCCCTAGAATTACTACGTTAGTGCCTTGTGGCCTTAACAATTCCTCCCAAAGTAGTCTCCTTGTTCCCTGTCTAAGTTTGGTGGACGGTAAATCACGCCTAAAATCAATTTTTCACACCCTCTGAAAATTCTATCCAGACAGACTCTGTATGTTAATTCAGACTATACCCGTTTTCATGCAACAATTTAAATGATCACGGACATAGAGTCCACCCCACCCCTTCCGATATTCTGTCTACTTGGAACAATTTAAAACCCTGAATGTGACATTCGACAGGCAAGTCCCGATTTTCATATTAAACCATGTTTTAGTTATTGCAAAAACATCAATATTACCCGTACTTGCAACTAATCTCAACTCGTCCATCTTATTCCTAGCACTACGACTATTGGTGTAATAAATATTTAAAGACCCTCCTTTCTCTTTACCCTTCCTGCTCATTTCTGTTTTTCCACTATACCTATTACTGTCCTTTCATCAGTGTCACTAGCTTTCCACTGTCCACCTATTGCGCCCCTTGAATTGGGCCTCAATGTATATAATGTATATTTCCATTTTCTATAATTTTATATTGCTAATATTCTCGATTATAGATAAATCTTAATATTTTGCTTTATATTATTATTAGACTCTTATTTAACTTAGCTCTATTTATTAGGTGGGGATGTAATATTGTTGTGCTCGAGTGTGTAGTAACTGCCTTGGTGTTGGCAAACGACTGTTATGCTGCCGGCGTCTAGTTGCCGGGAGGAGTCAGTCTCTGAACACACCTGAGCTGGGTGGTTGTTCCTCTTTCCTCTCTCTCTCTGGCCTGCTGCCCTCGTCGAGTCAACACCTCACTCCATTTCTACTTGTTTTCTCGACATAGACTCTGTTGGGTAGAGTATGCATTCGTTGGTGAGGCGAATCATACTTCTCAGAACTCTGTGTAACTCTGTTCACAGAGAATAGACTAGACAGTGATTTTCGACGTTGTTCTGGGTTGTGTGTCATTGACACTCTAATAAAACTCAGGTCTCAAGCTATAGCTCTGGACCTACTTCGATAAGGCATCTGTGCACCGCCACAGTTTGGGATTGTTTATGCTGAACCTAGTTTCAGTAGCAAGGGAGTTTTGTGACTGTTTTGGAGGATCTACTAATGGTCCCCAGTTAGGGTCGATTTTCTATCTCCTTGTTCCTGACGCTGTGTTGCTGTTGCCTGTTATATTGCTGTTCTGCAATTGGTCATTTACTGGACAATCAAGCTGTTCTGGTTGTCTGTTTGTTAGGCAGCTAGCTTTAGGAGTTGTTCTGTCGTACCTGGTTGAGTCGAGTCTTAGAGTTACCGGGAGCACACTCATACACACATTTATTCTTATTTGTACATTTTATTGTAATTATTGACATTGTACCTGATGGTACTTCTGAGTCATTATTTATATGTGCCCTCAGCACAGACTTATTGTATATGAGAGCAGTGTAGGAGCTACCTCTAATTAACCCTAATTGATATCTTAATATTTGATTTACTTTGCTACCTAGATTTTCTACTTTGATAATAAACCTTTTAAATATATTTCGTTGGTTAGACCCTATCAGTTGCAATCCTCTTAAGATATATAATATGTCGGATAACTGAACCAGGATACTGACTTTGTTGCAAAAGCCCAGTAACAGGCTGGATGCTAGAAGGGCTATCCTTTCTAGTGTTCACTGGAGATGTCTATTACTAATAGATATCGTGTCATTTTGTAACACCACCTTTTTCTGCCTATTACTAGTTCTCCTAGAACTTATAATATTACTACACTGGGACTTCACTGTTTTGCCCCCAAAACCCATACCACTAACTATTTCTAGTTTAAAGCCCTAACAGCTCCCTCCACTGCAGTTGCCAGTGCCCCCACCCCAGACCTGGATAAGTGAACCCCATCCCTGGCATACATGTCATTTCTGCCATAGAAGAGGTCCCGGTTGTCAATGAATGTTACTGAATTTTCCTTACAGTATTTGTCCAGCCAGCAATTGACACCAATTGCCCTGGACAGCCATTCATTTCCAACTCCTCTCCTTGGCAAAATACCACATATGACAGGGTTCCCACCCTTCTTCCTAATTATGTCTATTGCTGACCTAAACCTGCTAGTCAGATCCTCACTCCTACGTCTGCCAACATCGTTGCCTCCAGCACTGAGACAGATAATAGGATTGCTCCCATTACCTTTCATGATGTCGTCAGACGGCAACAATATCCTCCATCCCAGCCCCAGGAAAGCAAACCCTCTGTCTCCTACTCCTATCATTCAAAAAGAAAGCCCTATCCATGTATCTAACCTGGCTGTCCCCAACAACAACAATGTTTTTACCTTCCTTGGTGCCGTTCGTCTTGCGCTCCAAATCGACTCACATTCATCGGGTAGCACGGAGAATGGGTTCGATGTTTCCACAACATTCTCCTGGGTCTTCGTTGTTTCTACCTCTCCACCCGTCCTCTTGATCCTTAACTTTGTCCCATGCGTTCTAGCCACTGTCCAGGTTCCTTTCTTGGCTTGAGGATTCTCAACAGGAGGATTACTACGAATCCTCTTGTTTTCCTCAGTCAGTCGCTGTATCTCAAGCTTAGCTACCCTCAGTTCTTCCTTCAGCTGCTCGTAGAGTAGCTCAAGAGAGACATCTTCTTCAGATTAACAGAGAGCACACAGACACGTCTTCACTATGATGTCTGTTTTTAGATTTCAGTAAAGCCTTCGATAGAATACCTCACAAAAGATTGTTAAGAAAAGTTGCAGCTCATGGTATAGGAGGAAAAGTTCTAACATGGATCGAGGAATGGCTTACCAACAGGAGGCAACGAGTTTTCATTAATGGGATCAAGTCTGAATGGGGACCAGTCGCTAGTGGCGTTCCACAAGGATCAGTTTTCTGTCCACTGTTCATAATGATCTTGATTAAGGAATTACAAGTGACATGAGTAAATTCGTTGATGAGACAAAAATAGACCGAGTAATAGATTCTGAGGACGACAACAATGAACTTAATAATATTGGTAGAATTACCGATAATATGTTAAGTAAAAGGACACAAATGCAACTAATGTGACATTTTATTGTGGCAACGTTTCGCTCTCCAGCCGTTACGGCTTGACAAAGCTCCTGGAGAGCGAAACGTTGCCACAATAAAATGTCACATTAGTTGCATTTGTATCCTTTTACTTAACAAAGAACTTCAGCAGGATTTAGACAAACTAATGTCATGGTCTGAAAAGTGGCAGATGAAGTTCAATGTGGACAAGTGTAAAGTCCTAGTCCTTGGGAAGGACAATAGCCCTCATTGTTATAAAACTAGGTGATGTACAGCTTGATCACACAGAATGTGAAAAAGACTTGGGAGTCATGGTAAGCAGATATCTGAAGCCAAGACAACAGTGCCTAAGTGTGCGCAATAAGGCTAACAGATTATTTATCAAGAAGTGTAAGGAACACCAGTCCAAAAGTTATTTTACAGCTCTGTACATCACTAGGCGATATAAATAAAGTACTGAGGATGTCGAATCAAGTAAGAACCCGAAATAACGGTTTTAAATTATGTATGTTTAGATTTAGAAAGGACGTAGGTAAGTACTGGTGTTCAAACAGAGTTGTCGATGCGTAGAACAATCTGCCGAGTAGGGCAATAGAGGCTAAGACCTCGGGTAGCTTTAAAAAGAGAGTGGACAAATATATGAGTGAAAAGGGATGGGGTTTGATTAGTACCTGAGATACTGAAGTAAATTCTTGGGTAGCTTTGTGAAAGGGTTGGACAGATGCGTGGGAGTGTGTGGTTTTGATAAGGACCGATGGTGGCTAAAGCTCTCGCTTTGCTCACACCTCTACAAAACAATTGTCCTCAAAGATTTGTTAAGTTATACCATGAATTAAGGAAAGATCCTAGACTTCACTTTACGAAACAGACAAAGCAAATGCGATAGTAATTATGGACAAGGTAGATAATAGAGGAAAAATGAACATGTTATTAGAAGACAGGGGAACTTATGTGCTCCTTAATGACCCTCGTGTAGTATACAGGTTTTAAACCTCAGTAATTAACCTGCACGGCAGACTTGTATCATACATGTTTGACCTTCATAGACCCCTAAGGTATAATATTAATAAGATTATTGTTAAATATGTGATGTAAATAGTTTAACAAGTGGCTTCCTCAGTTCGGTATAGAGATGAATGATGGAAGATGAGAAGGAGTTTGAGGTAATCAGTCCCTCAGCTTGGAGTCTGTGTGTTGAGTCCATCAGTCTTGATGCTTGTGAAGGACATTTATTAAAGAAAACATTTCTTCAGGAGCGGCTTCGTCAGTCCTATGACATCCCGAAGAAGGTATTCACGGAGAAAAATTTATTTCAACAAATGTCCTGAAATGTACACAAGTGTCCTCGTCCACAGGACATTTACAAACAATAACATTAACATGGTAACTCACGAAATCGTAATGACACGATTACAAACAAGCCATACCACGGGTGGGGTTCGAACCCGCGGTCAGAGTCTCAAAACTCCAGTGGCTTACGCGACGGTCTGGAGTTTAGAGACTCTCTGACCGCGGATTCGAACCCCACCCGTGGTATGTTTTTTTAACATGGTAAGAGGCGCAGTAGGCACCTTGAGGGTTGGCGCTCGTATGTTGCTCAGAATTATATTATTTCAGTCAAGAATTGGCATCCAGTATAAAAGCAGCATTAAGTAAGATCAAGTCCCCAAGGCAATATGCTATTCCCAGAGAGATATTGCTGCAATAAGGTCTGAGCTTTCTAAACTTAAGATAAAAGCTTTCTAAACTTATATATAATACTGACTCCCAGAGGAGCTATGTTGCCAGAGACTCAAATTCGCTGCTACTGTACTCTGATCTTCTTTGTATCCATGAGAAGCACTAAAGCAGTAAGGGTTATACAGCGCCTGGGGAATGGTAGATAAGATTGGTTTGATGCCAGGAATAGAAGGATTGCTCCCATTCCTTGGGTGAAGAGCACATTAAGGGGCACCAGGACTCTAATAACGTGGGTTGAGAGGAACTTTTGCAGTGATGGTAAGCCGGGTCTTGGATTACTAGCGGGGAACTTTTAATACCTGAACACTTGCATGTTAGAAGAGCAGTTGAGGTGATCAGTCCCCAGCCTTGATAGATGGTGGTCAGACCCCCAGTCTTGATAGAAGGTGATCAGTCCCTCAGCCTTGATAAAAGGTGATCAGTCCCTCACACTTGATAGATGGTGATCAGTCCCTCAGCCTTGATAGACGGTGATCAGTCCCTCAGATTTGATAGATGGTGATGAGTCCCTGAACCTTCAGAGAAGGTGGTTAGTCCCTTAGTCTTGATAGATAGTGGTCTCAGTCACTCCAAAACTGAGGGACTGATCTTCCATCAAAACTGTTTCAGGGTATACGACAAATTCTAAAGATACAATAGAGCGAAAAAGTAATGTGAAGGACCTGGGAGAGATAATGTCAGAGGATCTCGCCTTCAAAGACCACAACAATGTATCACCGCATCTGCTAGGAAAATGATAGGATGGATAATGAGAACCTTCAAAAGTAGGGACGCCAAGCCCATGATGATTCTCTTCAAATCGCTTGTTCTCTCTAGGCTGGAATACTGCTGTACACTAACTGCCCCCGGCACACATGAGTACGATAAGGCACCTAAATTACTAGGAATAGTTGAAGTCCCTTGATCTGTATTCCCTGGAACGCAGGCGAGAGAGATACATGATAATATACACTTGGAAAATCCTAGAGGGATTAGTACCAAACTGAGGGACTGACTCCAAGGCACCTCAAGGCTGAGGTGATATGTCCATTAGAGTGCACTCAGATACCTGAGTGTATATGAAGGTGCACTCAGATACCTGAGTGTATATGAAGGTGCACTCAGATACCTGAGTGTATAGAAGGTGCACTCAGATACCTGAGTGTATATGAAGGTGCACTCAGATACCTGAGTGTATATGAAGGTGCACTCAGATACCTGAGTGTATATGAAGGTGCACTCAGATACCTGAGTGTATATGAAGGTGCACTCAGATACCTGAGTGTATATGAAGGTGCACTCAGATACCTGAGTGTATATGAAGGTGCACTCAGATATCTGAGTGTATATGAAGGTGCACTCAGATATCTGAGTGTATATGAAGGTGCACTCAGATATCTGGGTGTATATGAGAGGTATACTCAGATATCTGAGTGTATATGAGTGGTACACTCATATATCTGAGTGAATATAAGTGGTACACTCAGATATCTGAGTGAATATAAGTGGTACACTCAGATATGTGAGTGTATATAAGTGGTACACTCAGATATCTGAGTGTATATAAGTGGTACACTCAGATATCAGAACGTACATGAGTGGTACATTCAGACATTTGTGTATATGAGAGGTATACTCAGATATCTGAATGTATATGAGAGGTATACTCAGATATCTGAATGTATATGAGAGGTATACTCAGATATCTGAATGTATATGAGAGGTATACTCAGATATCTGAATGTATATGAGAGGTATACTCAGATATCTGAATGTATATGAGAGGTATACTCAGATATCTGATTGTATATGAGAGGTACACTCAGATATCCGATTATATAACAGTGGTACACTCAGATATCCGAGGACATACTAGCAGTACACTCAGACATCATGATGTTACAACAGTAACATATTGCTAGAAGCTGGTACACACTGTATGGCTTACCAACAGCCATGTTAAGCCATGTTAAGCCATGGTACCATCACACCTGGGCTCAACATTGGGAAAATATTGAAATAAGTACTAGAGTGTATGTACGCTCTTACTCAGGTACAAAGTACTACGTTAAGTACTAATATTGCCATGACGAGAATGCGTGTTACCATGACAGGTGAGCTTGTTACTATAACAGGTTCGTGTGTTACCATGATGAATACGCGTGTTACCATGATAAGTATGTGTTACCATGATAAGTATGTGTGTTACCATAATAAGTATGTGTGTTACCATGATAAGTATGTGTGTTACCATGATAAGTATGTGTGTTACCATGATAAGTATGTGTGTTACCCTGATAAGTATGTGTGTTACCATGATAAGTATGTGTTACCAGGATAAGTATGTGTGTTACCATGATAAGTATGTGTGTTACCATAAGTATGTGTTACCAGGATAAGTATGTGTGTTACCATGATAAGTATGTGTTATCATGATAAGTATGTGTTATCATGATAAGTATGCATGTTACCACGATAAGTATGTGTGTTACCATGATAAATGCGTCTGTTAATTGGATAAATGCGCACGTTACCATGATAAATGCTCACGTTACCATGATAAATGCGCATGTTACCAGGATAAATGCGCCGTTACCTGGATAAATGCGCACGTTACCTGGATAAATGCGCATGTTACCAGGATAAATGCGCCGTTACCTGGATAAATGCGCACGCTACCTGGATAAATGCGCACGTTACCTGGATAAATGCGCACGTTACCTGGATAAATGCGCATGTTACCAGAATAAATGCGCATGTTACCAGGATAAATGCGCACGTTACATGGATAAATGCGAACGTTACCTGGATAAATGCGCATGTTACCTGGATAAATGCGCATACAAGGATAAATACGCACGTTACCTGGATAAATGCGCATGTTACCTAGATAAATGCGCATGTTACCAGGATAAATGCGCACGTTACCTGGATAAATGCGCATGTTACCTGGATAAATGCGCACGTTACCTGGATAAATGCGCACGTTACCTGGATAAATGCGCATGTTACCAGGATAAATACGCACGTTACCAGGATAAATGCGCACGTTACCTGGATAAATGCGCATGTTACCAGAATAAATGCGCATGTTACCAGGATAAATGCGCACGTTACCTGGATAAATGCGCATGTTACCTGGATAAATGCGCATGTTACCTAGATAAATGCGCATGTTACCAGGATAAATGCGCACGTTACCTGGATAAATGCGCATGTTACCTGGATAAATGCGCATGTTACCTGGATAAATGCGCATGTTACCAGGATAAATACGCACGTTACCAGGATAAATACGCACGTTACCTGGATAAATGCGCATGTTACCGGGATAAATGCACACGTTACCTGGATAAATGCGCATGTTACCTAGATAAATGCGCACGTTACCCGGATAAATGCGCACGTTACCTGGATAAATGCGCACGTTACCTGGATAAATGCGCATGTTACCTGGATAAATGCGCACGTTACCTGGATAAATGCGCATGTTACCTGGATAAATGCGCATGTTACCTGGATAAATGCGCACGTTACCTGGATAAATGCGCATGTTACCTGGATAAATGTGCACGTTACCAGGATAAATGCGCATGTTACCTGGATAAATACGCACGTTACCAGGATAAATACGCACGTTACCTGGATAAATGCGCATGTTACCTAGATAAATGCGCACGTTACCTGGATAAATGCGCCTCTTACCTGGATAAATGCGCATGTTACCTGGATAAATGCGCATGTTACCAGGATAACTACGTCTATCTGGAGGTCGTTCCGAGAGGTCAACGACCCCTGCGCCTAGTCCCAGACCGGACCTCCCGGTAAACAGCCCGATCAACCAGGCTGTTGGTGCTGGTCCAAACAAAGTTCTGAGCTTAACTCAGATGCGACTTTAAAAAAAAAAAGTTTACATGAAAAAAGTAAATATTTGTGTAGAGCTTTATCATTAACGTCGTCACGACGTGAGGAAGCTCTACAGGGGCGAAACATCGCCACAGGAGAAGCTTGAGCAGTCTTCCTGACTTGCATTAATGACTTGTCAACAGACTGCTGCTGTATCCAGGGTCATTAGGGTTGCAATACACGTGTGTACCACAACGTTGCAATACACGTGTGTACCACAACGTTGCAATACACGTGTGTACCACAACGTTGCAATACACGTGTGTACCACAACGTTGCAATACACGTGTACCACAACGTTGCAATACACTGTGTACCACAACGTTGCAATACACGTGTGTACCACAACGTTGCATTACACGTGTGACCACAACGTTGCAATACACGTGGACCACAACGTTGCAATACACGTGTACCACAACGTTGCAATACACGGTGTACCACAACGTTGCATACACGTGTACCACAACGTTGCAATACACGTGTGTACCACAACGTTGCAATACACGTGTGTACCACAACGTTGCAATACACGTGTGTACCACAACGTTGCAATACACGTGTGTACCACAACGTTGCAATACACGTGTGTACCACAACGTTGCAATACACGTGTGTACCACAACGTTGCAATACACGTGTGTACCACAACGTTGCATTACACGTGTGCACCACAACGTTGCAATACACGTGTGCACCACAACGTTGCAATACACGTGTGTACCACAACGTTGCAATACACGTGTGTACCACAACGTTGCATTACACGTGTGTACCACAACGTTGCAATACACGTGTGTACCACAACGTTGCAATACACGTGTGTACCACAACGTTGCAATACACGTGTGTACCACAACGTTGCAATACACGTGTGTACCACAACGTTGCAATACACGTGTGTACCACAACGTTGCAATACACGTGTGTAACACAACGCTAGAATATCACAACACGGATTAAAATAATCTTTCATTGTATATACACTCTGTATTTACTAGGGGATATACACCTCTCACTCTGTATTTACTAGGGGATATACACCTCTCACTCTGTATTTACTAGGGGATATACACCTCTCACTCTGTATTTACTAGGGGATATACACCTCTCACTCTGTATTTACTAGGGATATACACCTCTCACTCTGTATTTACTAGGGGATATACACCTCTCACTCTGTATTTACTAGGGATATACACTCTCACTCTGTATTTACTAGGGATATACTCCTCTCACTCTGTATTTACTAGGGATATACTCCTCTCACTCTGTATTTACTAGGGATATACACCTCTCACTCTGTATTTACTAGGGATATACACCTCTCACTCTGTATTTACTAGGGGATATACACCTCTCACTCTGTATTTACTAGGGGATATACACCTCTCACTCTGTATTTACTAGGGGATATACTCCTCTCACTCTGTATTTACTAGGGGATATACACCTCTCACTCTGTATTTACTAGGGGATATACACCTCTCACTCTGTATTTACTAGGGGATATACACCTCTCACTCTGTATTTACTAGGGGATATACACCTCTCACTCTGTATTTACTAGGGATATACACCTCCACCTGTATTTACTGGGGATATACACCTCTCACTCTGTATTTACTAGGGGGTATACACCTCTCACCTGATTTACTGTATACACCTTCACCTGTTTACGGGATATACACCTCTCACTCTGTATTTACTGGGGATATACACCTCTCACTCTGTATTTACTGGGGATATACACCTCTCACTCTGTATTTACTAGGGATATACACTCTCACTCTGTATTTACTGGGGATATACACCTCTCACTCTGTATTTACTGGGGGATATACACCTCTCACTCTGTATTTACTAGGGGATATACACCTCTCACTCTGTATTTACTAGGGGATATACACCTCTCACTCTGTATTTACTAGGGGATATACACCTCTCACTCTGTATTTACTAGGGGATATACACCTCTCACGCTGTATTTACTAGGGGATATACACCTCTCACTCTGTATTTACTAGGGGATATACACCTCTCACTCTGTATTTACTAGGGATATACACCTCTCACTCTGTATTTACTAGGGATATACACCTCTCACTCTGTATTTACTAGGGATATACACCTCTCACTCTGTATTTACTAGGGATATACACCTCTCACTCTGTATTTACTAGGGATATACACCTCTCACTCTGTATTTACTAGGGATATACACCTCTCACTCTGTATTTACTAGGGATATACACCTCTCACTCTGTATTTACTAGGGATATACACCTCTCACTCTGTATTTACTAGGGGATATACACCTCTTACTCTGTATTTACTAGGGGATATACACCTCTCACTATGTATTTACTAGGGGATATACACCTCTCACTATGTATTTACTAGGGGATATACACCTCTCACTCTGTATTTACTAGGGGATATACACCTCTCACTCTATATTTACTGGGGGATATACACCTCTCACTCTATATTTACTGAGGGATATACACCTCTCTCTCTATATATTTACTGAGGGATATACACCTCTCTCTCTATATATTTACTGAGGGATATACACCTCTCTCTATATTTACTGAGAGATATACACCTCACTGTATATTTACTGGGGGATATACACCTCACTATATTTACTGGGGGATATACACCTCTCACTCTATATTTACTGAGGGATATACACCTCTCACTATTTACTGAGGGATATACACCTCTCACTCTATATTTACTGGGGGATATACACCTCACTGTATATTTACTGGGGGATATACACCTCTTCCCCACACAAGAATCACAAAGTTTGTATATCACCTGTACTCTACTGGTCATCAACACTTTAATTCCTAATAGTGTGTTTAGAAACTCTCAGCCAACATACACACAGGTATACACCTCTTGGTATATATCATATATCATTAACGGTTTAAAGTTAATACCGCAGTAGCAAGAACAATTAAAATCACATTTAAAATGCCACTAATTTGATACCATCCACAAGCACCGAGTCGACCTGAAGACTATTTAATCAACTAACTATTTGCTGCTACTAACTACCGGACTACTGGTTTCAGTGGTAGTGCCACATTACGATCACAGGTAATAATGACCTGTGACCTGGTCGTAATGGGTTGGAGCAAAACAAACTCAGCAGTAATATTTAACTTGTATTTCCTTCACCAAATGTTTATATACAGTTATGTACACTATGTACACTTATGTACACTATGTACAGGAGTTGAATATAAGTGTAACACACGGTGGTAAAGGCAAAGACAGAAGCCAGAGAGAGAGCACTGTGCTTCAACCAGCCAGAGGCAAGTCTGGCAAATGCTGACCGTGAGTGAACCACGTCACCTCAGCACTTGCAGGGCGGCTCGCCTATGACTGGTCAATGAACCAAGGTACTGATTTAATGATGGGTACCCTTACCGTTAAACCTTTAGCACCTGGTTCGCTGGCTGGGAGGCAGCCTATATCGGAGTGTGTTCATATGCTGAATAAAGTATAACACATACGCTGAATAAAGTGTAATGTACTCTTTGTATGCCACATACCAGGAGTTAGGAATAATATCAGAAGGCAGGGAAAAAAAATGACTGGGTGGATAATGAGAACTTTCAAAACAAGAACAATGATGTCACTGATGATAAAGTTTAAATCACTTGTGTTCTCACGTCTAGAATATTAAAAAAAAAAAAATCAAGGAATGGATGAGGGTTTGAACGCATGGCAAGTGAGTGCTGAAACTGACAGGCCAGTGCGTTAACCGCTGGGCCAGCTGGCTCTAATAAGATTCAGTCAACTAGGTATATTTCTATACACCATAGTGAGGCTGTGGCTTAAGTCACTCACGACATTGTATTTGGAAGCTCACAACTGTACTAACAGCTGTACTATCACAGCAGTTCTGAGCTTTGAGTACATAGAGTTACAAGTGGAGAGGGTAACAGGAGTAGAATGGGAAAAGCCAAACTATAAAAGGGGGGACTACACAGGTATGAGGAACTTCCTGCAGGAGGTTCAGTGGGACAGAGAATTGGTAGGAAAGTCAGTAAACGAAATGATGGAATACGTAACAACAAAATGCAAGGAAGCAGAGGAAAGGTTTGTTCCCAAGGGCAACATAAATAATGGGAAGACCAGAATAAGCCACTGGTTTACCCGAAGGTGTAGGGAGGCAAAGACTAAGTGCACTAGAGAATGGAAAAAGTACAGAAGGCAAAGGACCCAGGAAAATAAGGAAATCAGTCGATGAGCCAGAAACGTGTATGCATATATAAGGAGGGAGGCCCAGCGACAGTACGAAAACGACATAGCATCGAAAGTCAAGTTTGACCCGAAACTGTTGTATAGTCACATTAGGAGGAAGACAACAGTCAAAGACCAGGTGATCAGGCTGAGGAAAGTAGGTGGGGAACTTACAAGAAATTACTAAGATGTATGTGAAGAGCTCAACACGAATTTTAAGGAGGTATTTACAGTGGAGACAGGAAGGACTCTTGGAAGACAGAACAGAGTGTGACACCAACAAGGAATATACCAACAAGTGTTGGATGACGTAAACACAATTGAGGAGGAGGTGAAGAAGCTGCTCAGTGACCTTGATACATCAAAGGCGATGGGACCGGACATCTGCCCGTGGGTCCTTAGAGAGGGAGCAGAGACGCTGTGTGCGCCACTAACAACAATCTTCAACACATCCCTTGAAACTGGGCAGCTACCTGAGGTATGGAAGACGGCAAATGTAGTTCCCATTTTTAAGAAAGGAGACAGACCCGAGGCACTAAAACTATAGACCAGTGTCACTGATGTGTATAGTGTGCAAAGTCATGGAGAAGATTATCAGGAGGAGAGTGGTGGAGCACCTGGAACGGAACAAGATTATAAACGACAACCAGCACGGATTTATGGAAGGCAAATCCTGTGTGACAAACCTTCTGAAGTTCTATGACAAAGTAACAGAAGTAAGACACGAGAAAGAGGGGTGGGTCGATTGCATTTTCTTGGACTGCAGGAAGGCCTTCGACACAGTTCCTCACAAGAGATTAGTGCAGAAGCTAGAGGATCAGGAGTGTATAACAGGAAGGGCACTGCAATGGATCAGAGAATACCTGACAGGGAGGCAACAACGGGTCATGGTACGTGATGAGGTATCACAGTGGGCGCCTGTGACGAGCGGGGTCCCACAGGGGTCAGTCCTACGACCAGTGCTATTCTTGATATATGTGAATGACATGACGGACGGGATAGACTCAGAAGTGTCCCTGTTCTCAGATGATGTGAAGTTAATGAGGAGAATTAAATCAGATGAGGATCAGGCAGGACTTCAAAGAGACCTGGACATGCTGGACACATGGTCCAGCAACTGGCTTCTCCAATTTAACCCCGCCAAATGCAAAGTCATGAAGATCGGGGAAGGGCAAAGAAGACCGCAGACAGAGTATAGGCTAGGTGGCCAAAGACTGCAAACCTCGCCCAAGGAGAAAGATCTTGGGGTGAGTATAACACCGAGCACGTCTCCGGAAGCCCACATCAATAATATAACTGCTGCAGCATGAGAGCCTGGCAAACCTGAGAATAGCGTTCCGATACCTTAGTAAGGAATCGTTCAAGACACTGTACACCGTGTACGTCAGGCCCATACTAGATATGCAGCACCAGTTTGGAACACACACCTGGTCAAGCACGTCAATAAATTAGAGAAAGTGCAAAAGTTTGCGACAAGGTTAGTTCCAGAGCTAAGGGGAATGTCCTACGAAGAAAGGTTAAGGGAAATCGGCCTGATAACACTAGAGGACAGAAGGGTTAGGGGAGACATGATAACGACATACAAAATACTGCGTGGAATAGACAAGGTGGACAGAGACAGGATGTTCCAGAGAGGGGACACAGAAACAAGGGGTCACAATTGGAAGTTGACGACTCAGATGAGTCAAAGGGATGTTAGGAAGTATTTCTTCAGCCTAGCAAGTGATGTAGTGGATGCAGGAACCATACATAGCTTTAAGACGAGGTATGATAAAGCTCATGGAGCAGGGAGAGAGAGGACCCAGTAGCGATCAATGAAGAGGCGGGGGCCATGAGCTGAGTCTCGACCCTTGCAACCACAATTAGGTGCGTACAGCAGTACTAACACACCTATATTATCACAGCTATGCCAACACAGCAGTACCAACGCAGCCACAGAATGCACACATAATTACTGCACTTTTATTCGTTAGTGAGAGCGGAGATGTTTACCAGCAGCAGCCCGGGGAGTGGCACTCTGGTCTTGGCACTCACTCACAAACAAGCACATGAACCCAAGGTGCCTAACACGCCACCACACTAACTGACCACCTATCATCTACACTAACTCCAAACTAATTTACACTATAGCTCCAATTTTACTTTAAGCTAGGACAGAGTGCCTAGTTAATCACCTTAACGAGGCACTGTGTTCCACTTTAATCACCTTAACCAGGTTTATTTCCTAGTTCAATCAGTTTAACCAGGTTCTATGCCCCAGCTCTTCCACTTAAACCACTCTCTATGATTTATCTCAGTAGTACCAAATTTTTTTTCGAGTACCATGACCCATTTTTAAATTAAAAAAAATAGCGAATGCCGCTAATCGTAAATTTTTGCTTCCTTGAAAGTTGAGGATGAACAAGCCAGTTGAGGATGAACAAGCCAGTTGAGGATGAACAAGCCAGTTGAGGATGAACAAGCCAGTTGAGGATGAACAAGCCAGTTGAGGATGAACAAGCCAGTTGAGGATGAACAAGCCAGTTGAGGATGAACAAGCCAGTTGAGGATGAACAAGCCAGTTGAGGATGAACAAGCCAGTTGAGGATGAACAAGCCAGTTGAGGATGAACAAGCCAGTTGAGGATGAACAAGCCAGTTGAGGGACTTGTAGCTGTACTCTCACATGGTGATGAGTAAGACACAGGGGCAACAGTTGGGTATCTTCATTAATGAAACGTTTCGCCCACACCGTAGACTTCTTCAGTAAGACTCCCTTCTCATGCTTTGTATCGTTCCAGACCATGGAACTGAACTCTTCTCCAGGCTGAGGGACTGACCACCTTGTTACAGTCCATGGAACTGAACTCTTCTCCAGGCTGAGGCACTGACCACCTTGTTCCAGACCATGGAGCTGAACTCTTCTCCAGGCTGAGGGACAGACAACCTTGTTCCAGACCATGGAACTGAACTCTTCTCCAGGCTGAGGGACTGACCACCTTGTTCCAGACCATGGAACTGAACTCTTCTCCAGGCTGAGGCACTGACCACCTTGTTCCAGACCATGGAACTGAACTCTTCTCCAGGCTGAGGCACTGACCACCTTGTTCCAGACCATGGAACTGAACTCTTCTCCAGGCTGAGGCACTGACCACCTTGTTCCAGACCATGGAGCTGAACTCTTCTCCAAGCTGAGGGACAGACAACCTTGTTCCAGACCATGGAACTGAACTCTTCTCCAGGCTGAGGGACTGACCACCTTGTTCCAGACCATGGAACTGAACTCCTCTCCAGGCTGAGGGACAGACCACCTTGTTCCAGACCATGGAACTGAACTCTTCTCCAAGCTGAGGGACAGACCACCTTGTTCCAGACCATTGAACTGAACTCTTCTCCAGGCTGAGGGACAGACCACCTTGTTCCAGACCATTGAACTGAACTCTTCTCCAGGCTGAGGCACTGACCACCTTGTTCCAGACCATGGAACTGAACTCTTCTCCAGGCTTAGGGACAGACCACCTTGTTCCAGACCATGGAACTGAAGTCTTCTCCAGGCTGAGGGACTGACCACCTTGTTCCAGACCATGGAACTGAACTCTTCTCCAGGCTGAGGGACAGACCACCTTGTTCCAGACCATGGAACTGAACTCTTCTCCAGGCTGAGGGACTGACCACCTTGTTCCAGACCATAGAACTGAACTCTTCTCCAGGCTGAAGGACTGACCACCTTGTTCCAGACCATGGAATTGAACTCTTCTCCATGCTGAGGGACTGACCACCTTGTTCCAGACCATGGAACTGAACTCTTCTCCAGGCTGAGGGACAGACCACCTTGTTCCAGACCATGGAGCTGAACTCTTCTCCAGGCTGAGGCACTGACCACCTTGTTCCAGACCATGGAACTGAACTCTTATCCAGGCTGAGGCACTGACCACCTTGTTCCAGACCATGGAGCTGAACTCTTCTCCAGGCTGAGGGACAGGCAACCTTGTTCCAGACCATGGAACTGAACTCTTCTCCAGGCTGAGGGACTGACCACCTTGTTCCAGACCATGGAACTGAAGTCTTCTCCAGGGTGAGGGACAGACCACCTTGTTCCAGACCATGGAACTGAACTCTTCTCCAGGCTGAGGCACTGACCACCTTGTTCCAGACCATGGAACTGAACTCTTCTTCAGGCTGAGGGACAGACCACCTTGTTCCAGACCATGGAACAGAACTCTTCTCCAGGCTGAGGCACTGACCACCTTGTTCCAGACCATGGAGCTGAACTCTTCTCCAGGCTGAGGGACAGACAACCTTGTTCCAGACCATGGAACTGAACTCTTCTCCAGGCTGAGGGACTGACCACCTTGTTCCAGACCATGGAACTGAAGTCTTCTCCAGGGTGAGGGACAGACCACCTTGTTCCAGACCATGGAACTGAACTCTTCTCCAGGCTGAGGGACAGACCACCTTGTTCCAGACCATGGAACTGAACTCTTCTCCAGGCTGAGGGACAGACCACCTTGTTCCAGACCATGGAACAGAACTCTTCTCCAGACTGAGGGACAGACCACCTTGTTCTAGACCATGGAACTGAACTTTTCTCCAGGCTGAGGGACAGACCACCTTTTTCCAGACCATGGAACTGAACTCTTCTCCAGGCTGAGGGACAGACCACCTTGTTCCAGACCATGGAACTGAACTCTTCTCCAGGCTGAGGGACTGACCACCTTGTTAGAGACCATGGAGCTGAACTCTTCTCCAGGCTGAGGGACTGACCACCTTGTTCCAGACCATGGAGCTGAACTCTTCTCCAGGCTGAGGGACTGACCACTTTGTTCCAGACCATGGAGCTGAACTCATCTAAAGGCTGAGGGACTGACCACCTCAAATACTATTTTCTGCAATGGTGCTGGACTGATTACATCATCTTTACTTCGCCACTACTCCTGTATTTGACTGAAGACTACTCCACAGGCGAAACGTTTCATCACTAAAGATACCCAACTGTTCCACATAAGAAACATAAGAACATAAGAAATAAGGAACACTGCAGCAGGCCTACTGGCCCATGCGAGGCAGATCCAAGTCTCCCACCGGCTTAAGCCAATGCCCCGACCCAGCCAGGTCAGGTTACATTCACTTAAGGAAGGAGCACGGCATCTGACCTAGTAGCACAAACTAGTCAGGACCAACTCACACCCACCCGCACCCACTCATATATTTATCTAGCCTATTTTTAAAACTACACAACGTTTTAGCTTCTATGACGGTACTCGGGAGTTTATTCCACTCATCGACAACTCTATTACCAAACCAATGCTTTCCTATATCCCTTCTGAATCTGAATTTATCCAACTTAAAACCATTGCTGCGAGTCCTGTCTTGGCTGGATATTTTCAGCACGCTATTTACATCACCTTTAATAATTCCTGTTTTCCATTTATACACCTCAATCATATCTCCCCTAATTCTACGTCTTTCTAGAGAGTGCAGATTCAGGGCCTCAGTCTATCCTTATCATCAACTTGTCGGTATTTTATACTATTTTCAACACAACTATCCCACAGTACACTATTATTGCCAGAGTTCCAGGTAGACGAGAGGTTAACCAAGCGTTAAGTTGGCTGGAGGAGCAAGTGCTTGCTGGCAAGCAATAGCGCAGTTCTACCTCCAGTGGACTGCCCAATATGACCCTAAACCCCCGTCACCAGACTGTCAAAATCATCATCACTGGATCTATTAGGTGCCAGTATGACCTCAAAAGATGTCACTAGCTTAGTTTTACTTTACATATGAATACCTAGCAACACAACATCTGATAGATTATTCTAAACACCTTTATTATATTTTTGTAAATAGTTCAGAGATGGAGTGTCATACTTCCATTGCTTCGTTTCCATACCCCCAAGGGTATGGATACCCAAGGTTAAGAACCCCTGAGGTTTAAGGGATTTCCCCGCCGGGGCTCTGAGTTATTCTAGCACTCGTAGTGCTAGAATTTTGTGTTTAATCTACACGAATGTCACTGGTGATGTCAGATCTGAATGTTTACACATCATTGGTGGTGTCAGGTCAAGAGTCCTAGTGTGCTGGTAGACACCTGTCACCAGGTTCCACGGGAGGTCGACTGGTAGACACCTGTCACCAGGTTCCACGGGAGGTCGACTGGTAGACACTTGTCACCAGGTTCCATGGGAGGTCGACTGGTAGACACTTGTCACCAGGTTCCACGGGAGGTCGACTGGTAGACACCTGTCACCAGGTTCCACGGGAGGTCGACTGGTAGACACTTGTCACCAGGTTCCATGGGAGGTCGACTGGTAGACACCTGTCACCAGGTTCCACGGGAGGTCGACTGGTAGACACTTGTCACCAGGTTCCACGGGAGGTCGACTGGTAGACACTTGTCACCAGGTTCCATGGGAGGTCGACTGGTAGACACTTGTCACCAGGTTCCACGGGAGGTCGACTGGTAGACACTTGTCACCAGGTTCCACGGGAGGTCGACTGGTAGACACTTGTCACCAGGTTCCATTGGAGGTCGACTGGTAGACACTTGTCACCAGGTTCCATGGGAGGTCGACTGGTAGACACTTGTCACCAGGTTCCACGGGAGGTCGACTGGTAGACACCTGTCACCAGGTTCCATGGGAGGTCGACTGGTAGACACTTGTCACTAGGTTCCACGGGAGGTCGACTGGTAGACACTTGTCACCAGGTTCCACGGGAGGTCGACTGGTAGACACTTGTCACCAGGTTCCATGGGAGGTCGACTGGTAGACACTTGTCACCAGGTTCCACGGGAGGTCGACTGGTAGACACCTGTCACCAGGTTCCATGGGAGGTCGACTGGTAGACACTTGTCACCAGGTTCCACGGGAGGTCGACTGGTAGACACTTGTCACCAGGTTCCACGGGAGGTCGACTGGTAGACACTTGTCACCAGGTTTCACGGGAGGTCGACTGGTAGACACTTGTCACCAGGTTCCATGGGAGGTCGACTGGTAGACACTTGTCACCAGGTTCCACGGGAGGTCGACTGGTAGACACTTGTCACCAGGTTCCATGGGAGGTCGACTGGTAGACACTTGTCACCAGGTTCCATGGGAGGTCGACTGGTAGACACTTGTCACCAGGTTCCACGGGAGGTCGACTGGTAGACACTTGTCACCAGGTTCCACGGGAGGTCGACTGGTAGACACTTGTCACCAGGTTCCATGGGAGGTCGACTGGTAGACACTTGTCACCAGGTTCCACGGGAGGTCGACTGGTAGACACTTGTCACCAGGTTCCATGGGAGGTCGACTGGTAGACACTTGTCACCAGGTTCCATGGGAGGTCGACTGGTAGACACTTGTCACCAGGTTCCATGGGAGGTCGACTGGTAGACACTTGTCACCAGGTTCCATAGGAGGTCGACTGGTAGACACTTGTCACCAGGTTCCATGGGAGGTCGACTGGTAGACACTTGTCACCAGGTTCCATGGGAGGTCGACTGGTAGACACCTGTCACCAGGTTCCACGGGAGGTCGACTGGTAGACACTTGTCACCAGGTTCCATGGGAGGTCGACTGGTAGACACCTGTCACCAGGTTCCACGGGAGGTCGACTGGTAGACACTTGTCACCAGGTTCCATGGGAGGTCGACTGGTAGACACTTGTCACCAGGTTCCATGGGAGGTCGACTGGTAGACACTTGTCACCAGGTTCCATGGGAGGTCGACTAGTAGACACCTGTCACCAGGTTCCACGGGAGGTCGACTGGTAGACACTTGTCACCAGGTTCCATGGAAGGTCGACTGGTAGACACCTGTCACCAGGTTCCACGGGAGGTCGACTGGTAGACACTTGTCACCAGGTTCCACGGGAGGTCGACTGGTAGACACTTGTCACCAGGTTCCACGGGAGGTCGACTGGTAGACACTTGTCACCAGGTTCCACGGGAGGTCGACTGGTAGACACTTGTCACCAGGTTCCACGGGAGGTCGACTGGTAGACACTTGTCACCAGGTTCCATGGGAGGTCGACTGGTAGACACTTGTCACCAGGTTACTCGCTACACTCCACTATCTCATTCTTATGTCACTACCCACCATCACCACCACTTCGTCTACCACCACCACATCTACCACCATCACCACCACCACTACCCACCATCACCACCACTTCCTTTACCACTACCCACTATCACCACCACTTCCTTTACCACTACCCACCATCACCACCACTACCACCACCACTACCACTTCCTCTACCACCACCACCCACCATCACCACCACTTCCTCTACCACCACTACCACCATCACCACCAGTTCCTCTACCACCACTACCACCATCACCACCACTACCACCATCATCACTACCACCATCACCACTACTTTCATTTCGTTATTACTTCTGCCTCTCTTGTTCCGTCCTCTCCTATATATACTGGCTCCCTTACCTTCGTGCTCCTGCGTTACTAGTTAATGATCCAGGTCGGTCCCAAACGTCGTCATAAGCGTCGTTCTATGTGTGGGTTATTTGTGTATTGTTCCAGTCACGGTATTGTGACTTTGTTCCCTCCACTGGGAGGGGACTGACTGGGGGACTGACTGCACCAGGTTCCACTGGGAGGGGACTGACTGCACCAGGTTCCACTGGGAGGGGACTGACTGCACCAGGTTCCACTGGGAGGGGACTGACTGCACCAGGTTCCACTGGGAGGGGACTGACTGCACCAGGTTCCACTGGGAGGGGACTGACTGCACCAGGTTCCACTGGGAGGGGACTGACTGCACCAGGTTCCACTGGGAGGGGACTGACTGCACCAGGTTCCACTGGGAGGGGACTGACTGGAAAACATTAGGGACGTGTTTCCATAAGACACCTACTGTCCATGTTAACCCATCAGTAAAATGGGTACCTGGGTGTTAGTCGACTGGTGTGGGTCGCATCCTGGGACAAAACTAACCAAATTTCCGGGAAATGCTCAGCATAACAAGCGGCTTTCTATATAGTAGTATGTCATTGATGTCAGCTATGGTCTGTGTTACGAACCTGGCTTGTAGACCACTTTGTTTAGTGCTTTCTCGTAACAACCATGTGGATACGAAGAACATATCACTAGTTTCTTTAGTTCTTTCAGGAATAGGTATACGGCAAGGAATAGTTTATCTGGTATTTATTTAGTATTTACCAAGTTTTAGACAACACTTAGTAAGTTAAATAGTTTATAAAATACCTTCCACACTAGTACGGTAACTATACATCACAGATCTCGTCAACCATTGAATTAAGTAACGTCTTACTTATTAATTATTTATACTTAGCACTTCGCAAGCACTGAAATAAGAGACTTCTTCATGCCAACTTAGCAAATTTACAACATAGTCTCTCTTCACAATTGCTCCGCACTTATAGGAGTAATCCACAAGGTATTCCAGTAGAGAACTCACTGATCTCTCGACTCCAATAAAGAGATTCAGGTCCAAACGTTCTGGAGTTTGAATAGAGAGGTAAAGACTGCCTCAGATCTGGTGCTTCCTCAACCGTAGTTGAGAATGGACTGCCCAAAACACAACACACAGGTATAACCTCAGCTCGGTCAAGGGGGACAGGGTAGAGAGGTAATTTTGTGTATGCAATAATTTCGCAAAAATCATTCTGAACATAACGAAAAAAATATATTTCATTGTATTTGTTTATTATTAAATTAATGTTAACGTATCTAAAATATATTTAGTTGGGTTAGGCTAAATTAAATTGAGCTTGTTGTAATAAGGTTAGGTAGGTTTTCAAAGTTTATCTTGGTACAAAATTATAAATTCTTACATTAACATAAATGAAAAAAATATATCTTTAAACGTATAAGAGAAAATTTTAGAAAGGACTTAATTTTAGATGAGTTCTTCCTAATTGACCAGTTTTACCTAATCGGCACGACATATACACATACATCATACCCGGGTATAACACATATCCGAAAGCCAAATAATATTATAAACTAATGGAATCTTTAATTAGCTTTATTAAAGAAACCTTGATTATGACGAGGAGCGTAACAACCTTGTACATGTAATTGTAACAAATAAATATATTATTATTATTATTATTATTATTATTATTATTGCTGATTACTTCAAAATTACCTTTCTACTTCAACTGTCTCAAGTATTGTAATTACCTCTGAATTTAACTGAGGGAGCCTGATATTCAGGCGACGTTTCTACAACGAAGATATTTTAGTGTTGCATATACGTCTTAAACATCAAGTGGACAGACAAGTGTCTACCATATCAGGTCTGGTGAAGCCTTTGTAAATTGACCTCTGCACCTGTGTAGCACCACTACTACTGTCTCACAAGCAGGGTAGCACCACTACTACTGTCTCACAAGCAGGTAGCACCGCCACTACTATCTCACAAGCAGGGTAGCACCGCCACTACTGTCTCACAAGCAGGGTAGCACCGCCACTACTGTCTCACAAGCAGAGTAGCACCACTACTACTGTCTCACAAGCAGGGTAGCACCGCCACTACTGTCTCACAAGCAGGGTAGCACCGCCACTACTGTCTCACAAGCAGGGTAGCACCACAACTACTGTCTCACAAGCAGGGTAGCACCACCACTACTGTCTCACAAGCAGGGTAGCACCACTACTACTGTCTCACAAGCAGAGTAGCACCACCACTACTGTCTCACAAGCAGAGTAGCACCACCACTACTGTCTCACAAGCAGAGTAGCACCACCACTACTGTCTCACAAGCAGAGTAGCACCACCACTACTGTCTCACAAGCAGAGTAGCACCACCACTACTGTCTCACAAGCAGAGTAGCACCACTACTACTGTCTCACAAGCAGGGTAGCACCACACTACTGTCTCACAAGCAGGGTAACACCACTACTACTGTCTCACAAGCAGGGTAACACCACTACTACTGTCTCACAAGCAGGGTAGCACCACAACTACTGTCTCACAAGCAGGGTAACACCACCACTACTGTCTCACAAGCAGAGTAGCACCACCACTACTGTCTCACAAGCAGGGTAGCACCACCACTACTGTCTCACAAGCAGGGTAGCACCACCACTAGTCTCACAAGCAGGGTAGCACCACCACTACTGTCTCACAAGCAGAGTAACACCACTACTACCGTCTCACAAGCAGAGTAACACCACCACTACTGTCTCACAAGCAGAGTAGCACCACCACTACTGTCTCACAAGCAGAGTAGCACCACCACTACTGTCTCACAAGCAGAGTAGCACCACCACTACTGTCTCACAAGCAGGTGCACCCACTACTGTCTCACAAGCAGGGTAAGCACCACACTACTGTCTCACAAGCAGGGTAGCACCACCTACTGTCTCACAAGCAGGGTGAAGCACCACTACTACTGTCTCAAAGCAGGTAGACCCCACTAGTGTCTCACAAGCAGGGAGTAGCACCACTAGTGCCTCACAAGCAGGGTGAGTACACCACTAGTGCCTCACAAGCAGGGTGAGTACCACCACTAGTGCCTCACAAGCAGGGTGAGTAGCACCACTAGTGCCTCACAAGCAGGGTGAGACACCACTAGTGCCTCACAAGCAGGGTATAGCACCACTAGTGCCTCACAAGCAGGGTGAGTAGCACCACTAGTGCCTCACAAGCAGGGTGAGTAGCACCACTAGTGCCTCACAAGCAGGGTGAGTAGCACCACTAGTGCCTCACAAGCAGGGTGAGTAGCACCACTAGTGCCTCACAAGCAGGGTGAGACACCACTACGTGCTCACAAGCAGGGTGGAGCACCACTACTGTCTCACAAGCAGGGTAGAGCACCACTACTGTCTCACAAGCAGGGGTAGCACCACCTCTGCCTCACAAGCAGGGTGAGTGGCACCACTATCTGCTCACAAGCAGGAGTGGCCAGGTGCACCACTATGTCTCTAAGCAGGATGCACTGGCACTACTGTCTCACAAGATCTGGCACCTACTGCTCACAAGCGAGCTCTACCACCAACATCCACACAGATAACATTCCTAACACTGTGTGTCTTTGAGGTGGTCTTAGTTCCAGGTTGTCATCTACACTGGTGGACTTAAGTCCCTGAGAGCATAGGACCCGTGTGGACTCGTGGTCTAAGTGAGGAGTCACACCACTGAGGACTCAGCCCCTGAACAGTTTCTGAATAATGCCGTTTTGTTGATTTAGTTTTATGTTAAGTAGACCAGATCTGGGACCGGGCCAGGAGGCAGTGACCAGAGGACTGGAATTCTATTCAGGTACCGCCTTCTTCTTAAGTAATATTTATACGTATTTTTTATATTTATGACATAACTGTCTGCTGTGGAACAGGTTATATATATATATATATATATATATATATATATATATATATATATATATATATATATATATATATATATATATATATATATATATATAATACGTAAAACGCGATTTTTGGCTTAAATAGCTACACTCTTCTTGCCGAATAAGGCAAGCGAAAATTTTGTATGCAATAATTTCGCAATAATTATTCTAAAACTAACAAAAAAATATATTTCATTGTGTTTGTTTATTATTAAATTATTGTAAACTTATCTAAAATATTTTTAGTTGGATTAGGCTAAATTAAGTTGCGCTTGTTATAATAAGGTTAGGTAAGTTTTCTAAGGTTCTTCTGACACAAAATTATTAACTTTTACATTAACATTAATGAAAATAAATATATCTTTAAACGTTTAAGAGAAAATTTTAGAAAAGACTTAATTTTAAATGAGTTCTTGATAATTGACCAATTTTACCTATTAGCCACGTACCTGACCAGCCGGGCTATGGTTCGTACGTCGGACTGCGTGCGGCCAGCAGTAACAGCGTGGTTGATCAGACTCTGATCCACAATGAGGCCTGGTCACAGACCGGGCAGCGGGGGCGTTGACCCCCGGAACTCTCTCCAGGTAAACTCTGGCCGAAGGAGACTGGAACCTACGAACCTTGCAACAAGGTTCGCAGTGCTTTACCGACCCTACAACACTGGTCCAATACCTTGGCGTCCAGCTCACGCTAGACGTTTTTTGATCCAAGGCAGCCAGCTTTCAGGCAGGTGGCTTACAGCTTTCTTCGATGCATCAGGGGATGAGATGAAAAGCTGAAGCCACCTGCACTAAGCTGCAGATCAACGTCTAGCGTGGCTGGATCTGGTATTGGACCAGTGGCCTGACATCGGAAAGCACTGCGTACTTGTCATGAGGTTCGTAGGTTCTCTTCGGCCAGAGATCAGTGTTATATATATATATATATATATATATATATATATATATATATATATATATATATGAGTGAGGTGAAAGTGTTGAATGAGGATGAAAGTATTTTCTTTTGGGTCACCCTGCACTCGGTGGGAGACGTGACTTGTTTAAAAATCAATAAAATAATATATATATATATATATATTATTTTATTGATTTTAAACAAGTCGTTCCCACCGAGCAGTACAAAGAAATACTTTCATCCTCATTCAACACTCCTCACTCATATATATATATATATATATATATATATATATATATATATATATATATATATATATATATATATATATATATATATATATATATATATATATAACACTGATCTCTGGCCGAGGGACTCGAACCTACGAACCTCATGACAAGGTACCAGTCTTGCCGACCGTACCACACTGGTCCAATACCTTGGCATCCAGCTCACGCTAGACGTTTTTGATCCAAGGCAGCCAGCTTTCAGGCAGGTGGCTTACAGCTTTTCATCTCATCCCTGGATATATATATATATATATATATATATATATATATATATATATATATATATATATATATATATATATATATATATATATATACGCTTCAGGAAAGGACAAAGCTCGTCTCCTAGCGGTGAAGGCACCACACTCAGGAGATTTCCTTCTTGCTGTTCCCAATTCCACTCTGGGCACTCGACTCGACCCACAGGCCATTCGGAATGGTGTTGCTCTTCGCCTAGCCGCCCCATACTCACCGAACATAGGTGTATTTGCGGCAGGGCGACGGCTGATCAATTCGGACTTCATGGTCTAGTGTGTCACACATCAGAAGGGAGTATGCTAGACATGGGAGGTCAATGACATCATAAAGAGAAGCCTCGCTACAGCCCGTTGCCCAGCTCAGCAGGAACCCCAAGTGCAGAGGTCTGATGGAAGTCAAAAGCGTCCTGATGGAGCCACTATGCTACCCTGGAAGGATGGTAAGCAGATTGCTTGGGACTACACCTGTGCTGCCACATTGGCAGACAACTACCTGCCACACTCCTTAGCCGAAGGTGGTGGAGCTGCCAGCCACAGGGAGACCCAGAAGACCCGCAAATATGAAGACCTTCCCTCTTGCTATAACTTCATCCCAATAGGGTCGGAGACCATGGAGCATGGGGCAAGTGTGCTCTAAAGTTTCTCAAGGAGCTGGGTGGAAAACTCATCATAGAAACCAAGGACCACAGGGCGACCAGCTTCCTCTTTCAGAGACTCAGTGTTGCGATCCAGAGGGAAATGCCTGCAGTATTCTGGGCACGCGGCCCACTGCCGGGGAGTTGGACGAAGTATTTGACATGTAGCTCTGAGTTGTTATCTATGTTGTTTTACTCCCCATTATATATATATATATATATATATATATATATATATATATATATATATATATATATATATATATATATATATATATATATATATATGTGTGTGTGTGTGTATGTGTGTACTCACCTAGTTGTGGTTGCAGGGGTCGAGTCATAGCTCCTGGCCACCTCTTCACTGGCCGCTACTGGGTCACTCTCCTGCCATGAGCTTTATCATACCTCTTCTTAAAGCTATGTATGGACTGCCCCCACTACGTCACTTCCAAAACTATTCCACTTCCCGACCACTCTGTGACTGAAGAAATACTTTCTAACATCTCTGTGATTCATCTGAGTCTTCAACTTCCAACTGTGTCCCCTTGTTGCTGTGTCCCATCTCTGGAACATTCTGTCACTGTCCACTTTGTCAATTCCTCTCAGTATCTTATATGTTGTTATCATGTCCCCCTATCTCTCCTGTCCTCCAGTGTCGTCAGGTCGATTTCCCTTTAACCCCCTCCTCGTAGGACATACCCCTTAGCTCCCGGGGCTAGTCTTGTTGCAAACCTTTGCACTTTCTCGAGCTTCTTCACGTGCTTGGCTAGGTGTGGGTTCCAAACTGGTGCTGCATACTCCAGTATGGGCCTAACGTACACAGTGTAAGGGTCCTGAACGATTCTTTATCAACAACTGATGATAGAACACACCAGTGTTGGGACACCCATCAACAACATGATGAAACACACCAGTGTTGGGACACCCATCAACAACTGATGATAGAACCACACCAGTGTTGGGACACCCATCAACAACTGATTACAGAAACACACCAGTGTTGGGACACCCATCAACAACTGATGATAGAAACACACCAGTGTTGGGACACCCATCAACAACTGATGATAGAAACACACCAGTGTTGGGACACCCATCAACAACGATGATAGAAACACACCAGTGTTGGGACACCCATCAACAACTGATGATAGAAACACACCAGTGTTGGGACACCCATCAACAACTGATGATAGAAACACACCAGTGTTGGGACACCCATCAACAACTGATGAAACACACCAGTGTTGGGACACCCATCAACAACTGATGATAGAAACACACCAGTGTTGGGACACCCATCAACAACTGATGATGAAACACACCAGTGTTGGGACACCCATCAACAACTGATGATAGAAACACACCAGTGTTGGGACACCCATCAACAACTGATGAGAACACACCAGTGTTGGGACACCATCAACAACTGATGATAGAAACCACACCAGTGTTGGGACACCCAACAACAACTGATGATAGAAACACACCAGTGTTGGGACACCCATCAACAACTGAGTAGAAACACACCAGTGTTAAGGACACCCATCAACAACTGTGATAGAAACACACCAGTGTTGGGACACCCATCAACAACTGATGATAGAAACATCACAGTGTTGGGACACCCATCAACAACTGATGAAACACACCAGTGTTGGGACACCCATCAACAACTGATGATAGAAACACACCAGTGTTGGGACACCCATCAACAACTGATGATAGAAACACACCAGTGTTGGGACACCCATCAACAACTGATGATAGAAACACACCAGTGTTGGGACACCCATCAACAACTGATGATAGAAACACACCAGTGTTGGGACACCCATCAACAACTGATGACAGAAACACACCAGGGTTGGGACACCCATCAACAACTGATGATAGAAACACACCAGGGTTGGGACACCCATCAACAACTGATGAAACACACTGCAGTTTGGGACACCCATCAACAACTGATGCACACACACCAGTGTTGGGACACCCATCAACAACTGATGATAGAAACACACCAGTGTTGGGACACCATCAACAACTGATGATTAAACACACCAGTGTTGGGACACCCATCAACAGCGATGATGAAACACACCAGTGTTGGGACACCCATCAACAACTGATGTAAGAAACACACCAGTGTTGGGACATTTTCCACAACACCCATCAACATGATGATAGAAACACACCAGTGTTGGGACACCCATCAACAACTGATGATAGAAACACACCAGGGTTGGGACACCCATCAACAACTGATGAAACACACCAGTGTTGGGACACCCATCAACAACTGATGAAACACACCAGGGTTGGGACACCCATCAACAACTGATGATAGAAACACACCAGGGTTGGGACACCCATCAACAACTGATGAAACACACCAGTGTTGGGACACCCATCAACAACTGATGATAGAAACACACCAGGGTTGGGACACCCATCAACAACTGATGATAGAAACACACCAGGGTTGGGACACCATCAACAACTGATGAGAAACACACCAGTGTTGGGACACCCATCAACAACTGATGATAGAAACACACCAGGTTGGGACACCCATCAACAACTGATGAAACACACCAGTGTTGGGACACCCATCAACAACTGATGATAGAAACACACCAGTGTTGGGACACCCATCAACAACTGATGAAACACACCAGGGTTGGGACACCCATCAACAACTGATGATAGAAACACACCAGTGTTGGGACACCCATCAACAACTGATGATAGAAACACACCAGGGTTGGGACACCCATCAACAACTGATGAAACACACCAGTGTTGGGACACCCATCAACAACTGATGATAGAAACACACCAGTGTTGGGACACCCATCAACAACTGATGAAACACACCAGTGTTGGGACACCCATCAACAACTGATGATAGAAACACACCAGGGTTGGGACACCCATCAACAACTGATGATGAAACACACCAGGTTGGGACACCATCAACAACTGATGAAACACACCAGGGTTGGGACACCCATCAACAACTGATGAAACACACCAGTGTTGGGACACCCATCAACAACTGATGATAGAAACACACCAGGTTGGGACACCCATCAACAACTGATGATAGAAACACACCAGTGTTGGGACACCCATCAACAACTGATGATAGAAACACACCAGTGTTGGGACACCCATCAACAACTGATGATAGAAACACACCAGTGTTGGGACACCCATCAACAACTGATGATAGAAACACACCAGGGTTGGGACACCCATCAACAACTGATGATAGAAACACACCAGTGTTGGGACACCCATCAACAACTGATGATAGAAACACACCAGGGTTGGGACACCCATCAACAACTGATAAGAAACACACCAGTGTTGGTCCTGGTGGTGGTGGTCCTGGTGGTGGTGGTCCTGGTGGTTGTGGTCCTGGAATTATCCTAGTGATGGTATTGGTTGGAATAGTGATCGTAGCTGGCGTAGTGATCGTGGTTGGAGTAAATGTAGTGGTTTCTATGGTTGGTGTAGTGGTGGTAGAAGTGGTTGGTGAAGTGGTGGTAGTAGTGTTGAAGTGGTGGTAGTAGTGGTTGATGTAGGGTGGCAGTAGTGGTTGGTGTAGAGGTTGTAGTAGTGGTTGGTGTAGAGGTGGTAGTAGTGGTAGCAGTGGTTGGTGTAGAAGCTGTAGTAGTGGTTAGTGTAGAGGCTGTGGTATGGTTGCAGTGGTGGTAATAGTGAGTTGGTGTAGAAATGGTGGTAGTTAACGAAATGTTGTTCGTTGGTATAATGGTTGTAGTTGGTATAGTGGTGGTAGTAGTTGGTGGTGGTGGTGGTGGTGTAGTTGGTGGTGGTTGTAGTTGGTGGTGGTTGTAGTTGGTGGTGGTTGTAGTTGGTGGTGGTTGTAGTTGGGTGGTTGTAGTTGGCGGTGGTTGTAGTTGGGGGTGGTAGTAGTTGGGGGTGGTGGTAGTTGGGTGGTGGTAGTTGGGGGTGGTGGTAGTTGGGGGTGGTAGTTGGTGGTGGTAGTTAGTGGAGGTAGTGGTGGTTGGTAGCGGGGGAAGGTGGTGGTGGCAGGTTTTGTCAATTATGGTAGAAGTGAGAATAGTGGTAGAAGTACCACCAAAGATTGTAGTGTTGGCAACGATGGCAGGAGTGACACTGGTGGCAGGTAGCGGCAACTGGTGGCAGTGTACATGACGGGAGGAGGAGGAGGAGGGGTGAAGGAGGGGGAGGAGAGGTGAAGGAGGGGGAGGGAAGGAAGGGGGAAGGATGTTTGAACTAAGGAATCAATACATGTTTTGTACACTGCAGTGTCAAGGTCGTGCCTGTCCGTGGCAGTGTCAGGGTCGTGCCTGTCCGTGGCGGACGTGTCAGGATCATGCCTGTCCGTGGCGGATGTGTCAGGGCCGTGCCTGTCCGTGGCGGACGTGGCAGTATCAGGGTCGTGCCTGTCCCTGGCGGACGTGGCAGTATCAGGGTCGTGCCTGTCCGTGGCGGACGTGGCAGTATCAGGGGTCGTGTCTCTCCGTGGCGGACGTGGCAGTATCAGGGGTCGTGCTTGTCCGTGGCGGACGTGGCAGTGTCAGGGTTATGCATGTCTGTGGCGGACATGGCAGTGCCAAGGTCGTGCCTGTCCGTGGCGGAGGTGGCAGTATCAAGGTTGTGCCTGTCCTTGGCGGAGGTGGCAGAGTCAAGATTGTGCCTGTTGTCTTTGGCGGACGTGGCAGTGTCAAGGTCGTACCTGTCCGTGGCAGACGTAGCTGACCTACCTGGCCTCACACCTGAGTGCAGGTCATGAAGAGACATAACTACGACGTAAAAAATACTCCTTGGACATATCAAGGGTCCAAGATGAGATGTAGACCATGTTAAATGAAGGTTTTACACGCTGACTCAATACGCGGCTCAGAGAACACTCACACACAAACACGGACACACAGATAGAGGGATGTTAGGAAATACTTCAGCCTTAGAGGTCAGGAAAGCGGAGTGGTCGAGGCAGGACCCAAACATAGTTGTAAAAACAGGTCCGATAGAGATCAAGAAGCCAAGAGTCAACCCAATAGTGAATAGCGGGGCCAGGAGCTGAGAATCGACAGCTGCATCCACAAATATATCATATATCAGCTACGGTACTAGTAAAGATAATGAGAGAGAGAATAGTTGAACACCTTGAAAGAAATAAACACAAACAACAAGGGTTTAGCGCTCTTTGAAGAGGGAGTTTATATTTAGGTAAGATCTCAGAGGCTTTAAAAAGTGCAAATACAGCCACTCTTCACGAAGAGACCACTAGAACTACAACTAAATTCTAAACAAAACAAAAAAAAAATACAATAGCACTGATGTCTTACATAAAATCTTTGAAAGGTTAGGTTAGGTTAGGTTAGCTTGTCAGGAAACACAAGTGCTTCCTGACGCGGGTCTCAGTCATGTTTTGTACACTGCAGTGTCAAGGTCGTGCCTGTCCGTGGCAGACGTGGCAGTGTCAGGGTCGCGTCTGTCCGTGGCGGACGTGGCAGTGTCAGGGTCGTGCCTGTCCGTGACGGACATGTCAGGGCCGTGCCTGTCCGTGGCGAACGTGTCAGGGCCATGCCTGTCCGTGGCGGATGTGTCAGGGCCGTGCGTGTCCGTGGCGGACGTGGCAGTGTCAGGGGTCCTGCCTGTCCTTAGCAGACATGGCAGTGTCACCGCCACCGCAGATTTTGGTCATATAACTGAGCCTTTCTGCTGGCTTACCAGTCCACCTCTTTAAAAATTAAGGCAATTTTGATGTGCATGTTTCTGAGACACGAAATTTCTGACTATGGATCAACAAGAACAACAGAACCCAAATCAACATGACTTTAGAACAGGAAGAACTTCCCTATGACAACTATTAGATCACTACGACTAAATTACAGAGACAATGGAAGGGAAGCCAAATGTTAATGCAATTTGCAAGAATTTTGCAAAGTTATTTGACAAACATGACAGTGGAGCGACAGATCATAAAATAAAGTAAAAAGGCACAACAGAAAAAGTAAGAACGTTTATATTCTAATTTCTAACACACAAACTATAGGCAAATTACTAGAGCCAATTATAGCTATTATAAGAAGTCATCTTGATAAGCATAGTTTGATTTATGGTAGTCAATATGGATTCACGAGGAGTCATAGTGAAGTATTCTGTACCACGGTTTTGATGAATCTGCTAGAGAGTCATCAAAACCACAGTGATGAATACCTTCATCTAGGTTAAGGGACTGATTACCTCTTCTTCTACTGTCTCCAGCTTCAACAACTTCAAACACCTCTGTATTGAAGCCACTGGTTGGCGAAACGTTTGCAAAATAAAGATACCCAGATGCTGCATAAGTGCATTATTAAGAAACTTATTCAACATATGGGAATCTTTATTGAAGAAACGTTTCGCCACACAGTGGCTTCATCAGTCCAATACAAAGCAGGAAGGTATAAGGAGAGGAGTAGTTTGAGGTAATCAGTCCCTCAGCCTGGTTACCTCAAACTCCTCGTTTGTATTGGACTGATGAAACCATTGTGTGGAGAAACGTTTCTTCAACAAAGATTCCCATATGTTGCTTAAGTGTCTCAATTCTTCAACTTATCGGTTTTCAAAACCATTTATCACACTCATCAACGTGTTGGTATTCATACCATAATACGAACACAGGTGTAGTCTAGTGACCCTTCTCGTAGCACGATTAACGAAGGTAGGAATGAAGAACTAGCTAAACTTACCAGTGAGTACTCAATATATTTCCTTCACTAAATACGTGTGTAAATATATGTGCAATGTATATACACTATGTACAAATAATAAGCCTACAAGAGAGAGAGGGAGAGTGAGAACTGGGCGACCTCACTCGAGGTACCTCGGCCAATGTTACCTCAACAAGTCTCCCACATCGCTTCACAAATTTGACGAGCTTGTGATTGGCTGGGTTGAAGCAGACAGTTTTAGCATAGCAGTGGGACCCCGACTACTGTACCCTTAAAGTGTTGGTTCGCTGGTCGGGAGGGAATGCCTGTATGGGCGTGTGACACACGTCGAATACAATGTAAAGTACCCTAGTATGCCACATAAAATTACTTATACCATATACAGCAACAACATGGACTCTTGGTACAGAGGATATCTTCAACCTGTTTCCCTAACCTTTGGCCCAACCCCTGGGCATTACTAGTGGGTCCCGCCCACGGTGACGATGTCTTCAACTGCTGCACCTCATCTGACTCCTATATGAGTGACCACCTTCTTGTCCATGCTTTATATTTATCGAACCTACGGTGAACACCATCTAGGCTAACAGACTGATTACCTCATCTTCTACTTTCCTCAGTTTCATCTTCACGTACCTCTGTACTGAACTGATAAATCCACTGGTTGTTGAAACGTCTTTAGGATGAAGATAAGAGGGGTGTTGTGCATGTGTCTTATTCATCTTCAGAACAGACATAACCAAAAACACTAACCACAGCTTCGTATCGTCTTTTGCAGAAGATACTAAAATAAGGCACCTCAGTAGGTGCAGAAAAAATAACGATATAACAAAGTCTTCCATTGAATAAGTAAAAATAACATGTTCAATGGTGACTAATTTCAACTGGTCAGCTATGGAAGAACAGAGACCAAAACGATCACAGTTCACAAAACGCAAATAAACCATCTCGTAGAGTGATAGGCACAGGTCTTCAACGCAGTAGGTACGAACCAATGACCTCCTACAAGGTCACCGAGACAGTCTCGACCTGGTTCATAGATGCCGTCAAAGACGGCATTTGGAAAACACAAGACACATGCAGCAATGACACGGAAAATGAGTGGGTGTCTTATAAGAACTTTCAAAACAAGTGAAGCAATGCTATACTATCTTGGGTTCTAACATGATGTGGTGTGACCCTTATGTGTTTAGCGCTTTCCCATGAAAATAATAATTATACTCTCAGGATCTGAATACTGTTTTGTGGCCACAACGACTTTCAAAGCAGGAGAGAGAGAGAGAGACAGAGAGAAAGAGAGAGCGAGAGAGCTCAGAGATGGAATATATACTGAGGTCGTATACTGTCAGCAAAGTCAATAAAGCATCTAGAGTATTGGGGACGCCTAACAGCAGTTAGATTCTCTCTGGAACGGAGAAGAGAGCATGGGTACAATTATAAAACACTGTGTCAACATGCGTGGTCCAAGACTCTTCAACATATTACAATAATACTGACATACTGTCAGAATAAATAGATTTTATAAAGAAAACAAATCTGGACAGCTTTCTTCTACAAGTACCATATCAGCTGAGTTGTGCTGACTGTATGTGCCTGGGTAGATACAAGACCCTCGAAGCTGATCACGGGTATAACATAGACACAAGGAGGGGACGCAGATGTAACCTAAATACCAAAATAAGCCATATAATCATTAATAAATTTCTGGAGTAAGGGAGGTAAGCAAGTGGAACTTTAGCAAGAGATAATGGGGACATTCAGCCTACATACATAGTTATAAACCATTGTAACAGATAATGACAATTTGGTTTAGAAAAACACATAAGCAAACGCTAGATATTCCGAACACAGGTATAGTGTGGCCTGTGTACCTGGTTGTAATGGAATTAAAGTGGAGCAAACAAAACAAAATAGTATATGACTTGTTTTTTCCTTCAAGTATTAACAAGCCTGTATTTACATGTACACTATGTACAGTGGTGGAATATTTAGTGTACAACACTAAGAGGGCAAAAGCCAGAGAATGCACAGCTTGACCAGCAGCCCAGACAAGTCTGTCAATTCGCTTGGCACTAATGAACCAAGGTACTAATTTACCACCTGGTTCACTGGTTGGGAGGCAGCCTATATGGGAGTGTGACATACTCAGAATAAAATGTAACATACTCGTCACTAGGACATATTTATTAGAAAACGTTTCGGTCCTGGCACCTTGGTCACTTTTAATGTTCGCCAGTGCACGGCCTTGCACGGGTCTTAATCAAAAGATGAACCGTGCCAGGCCGTGTACTGGCGAACATTAAACAACAAACAACAACTCTGTGTTAGAAGTAATCAAGGTCCCAGGACCGAAACTCTAAACCAGCCTACCTACCTGGAGTCTACCTGGAGGGTATTCCGGGTATCAACGCCCCCGCGGCCCGGTCCACGACCAGGCCTCCCGGTGGATCAGGGCCTGATCAACCAGGCTGTTACTGCTGGCCGCATGTAGTCCAATGTACGAACCACAGCCCGGCTGATCCAGCACCGACTTTAAGTATCTGTCCAGCTCCCTCTTGAAGGCAGGAAGAAGCCTATTGGTAATTCCCCTTATGCATGATGGGAGACTGTTGAACAGTCTTGGGCCCCAGACACTTATGGTGTTTTCTCTTAGTGTGCCAATGGCGCCCCTACTTTTCATTGGGGGTACTTTGCACTCCCTGCCCATCTTTTACTTTCGTAGGGAGTGATTTCTGTGCTCAGATTCGGGACCAAAACTTCTAGGATTTTTCAAGTGTAGATTATGATATATCTCTCTCGCCTGCATTCCAGCGAGTACAAGCCTACACGTATATTACATACATACAGCCGATGCCTTCCTAAATCTTCCCATCTGGATTCATTTATTTACCCACAAATGACCTAATTAATATTTACAGTTCTACTAAATATCAAACCACACACCTCCACCCTCAGTACCAACACACCCACTAACCCCTCAATATCAAACAAACAGGCAAAACCAGAATAATGGGAGAGAAAGTTGTCACTATCCAAAGAGATGAGGTAAAAGAACGAACATCAGCAAAATAACTAGGCACTCTAGCCCTTATTTAGATGAAACTAAGGAAGGTAATAAATGCTATTTTCTCTGGGGGGTATCACATCATGAGAAAAGAAAAGAAAATCGGGAAAGAAGGGCACTGACAATAAAGATTCAGTGGATATTTCAAGGAGTTGAAAAACTTATACACCAGGTGAATCAAAGACCACGTTGCAGGAACACTGTTGTGGCCAGATGGCATCAGATGGTAATGACTGTGCAATACAGCCCTCTCTTCCCCCCCTCCTCACTCAACAGGAAGCAGAGGATTACGAACGAGGAAAACAGCAGAGCAACAATAAATATCGTCGAGATAGCAAAATGGAGTGTAAGATTATGGGTGATTTTAAGAGAGACAATACCCAAACTTACAAAGATTTTACGACCAGGACTCACGTGATATTGAAAATAGTATAAAATACCGAAAAGTTGATGAAAAAGACATATGTGCAACAGTTGGGTATCTTTATTGTTGAAACGTTTCGTCTACGCAGCGGGCAAAACGTTTCAACACATGTCTTTCTCATTATCATTTATGTGACCCAACTGTGTGTTCTGAGAGTCCCGTCAAAGCCACTCACAGCATAAACTGTTGATGTTATTCACATGGAAGTCTGAAGACGTTGAGAGTCAAGTCTGGGGGGAGGAAATATTGAAAAAAAAAAAAACTTATTTGTTTGTCCTCATCCCAAACCTGTAGGTTACCTGAAGTCGATTCCAGGGGTCACCGCCCCCGCTGCCCGAACCCAGAATATGCCTTGTTGTTAATGGCCTGATCAATAAAGCTGTTGACTCTAGCAGTGCGCAGTCCAATGTGGACAATACATTATTATTACCATAGTTATGGGAAGTATTAAACCCGTAGGGGTCATGTAGCGCCTCCTGCATCATCATTTAACGGAAATTTCTCAAAACACAAAATTCAAAACATGTATATTTGATGAAGAAATAAAAGCTGTGTGAACACAGATTATAAGACGAGAATTAATATATTTTTATAAAGTTTTTCTTCTCTTTTTTAGTAAATGTGTACAGGAGAAGGGGTTACTGTCCCATTGCTCCCGGCATTTTAGTCGCCACATACGACACGCATGACTTACGGAGGAAAGATTCTTTTCCACTTCCCCATGGACAATAGAGGGAATAAAGAAGAACAAGAACTATTAAGAAAGAGAAGAAAAACCTAGATGTGTATATGTATATATATATATGCATGTGCATGCCTGTGTAGTGTGACCTGAGTGTAAGTAGAAGTAGCTAGATATACCTGTTATCCAGCGTGTTTATGAGACAGAAAAAAGACACCAGCAATCCTACCATCATGTAAAACAGTTTCAGGTTTCTGTTTCACAGTCACCTGAAGGAGGGGTGTTAATGTTGCAGTTTTATAACTGTAGTGTAAAGCACCGCTCTAGCAAGACAGTGATGGAGTGAATGATGATGAAAGTTTTTCTTTTCGGGCCACCCTGCCTTGGTGGGAATCGGCCGATGTGTTAATAATATAAAATAATTAATGTATTTATTTTTTCATCTTCCGGCTTTCAAATTACTTTTTTTCCACAAGGAAGATGAAAGTAGTGACTGAAATAACGTTCAGGGAGACACCCATGACTGATTCATCAGTGACTGAAATAACGTTCAGGGAGACACCCATGACTGATTCATCAGTGACTGAAATAACGTTCAGGGAGACACCAATGACTGATTCAACAGTGACTGAAATAACGTTCAGGGAGACACCCATGACTGATTCATCAGTGACTGAGATAACGTTCAGGGAGACACCCATGACTGATTCATCAGTGACTGAGATAACGTTCAGGGAGACACCCATGACTGATTCATCAGTGACTGAGATAACGTTCATGGAGACTCCCATGACTGATTCATCAGTGACTGAGATAACGTTCAGGGAGACTCCCATGACTGATTCATCAGTGACTGAAATAACGTTCAGGGAGACTCAAATGGCTGATTCATCAATGACTGAGATAACGTTCATGGAGACTCCCACGGCTGATTCATCAGTGACTGAAATAACGTTCATGGAGACTCCCATGGCTGATTCATCAGTGACAGAGATAACGTTCATGGAGACTCCCATGGCTGATTCATCAGTGACTGAGATAACGTTCATGGAGACTCCCATGGCAGATTCATCAGTGACTGAAATAACGTTCAGGGAGACACCCATGACTGATTCATCAGTGACTGAAATAACGTTCATGGAGACTCCCATGGCTGATTCATCAGTGACTGAGATAACGTTCATGGAGACTCCCATGGCTGATTCATCAGTGACTGAAATAACGTTCAGGGAGACTCCCATGGCTGATTCATCAGTGACTGAGATAACGTTCAGGGAGACTCCCATGACTGATTCATCAGTGACTGAGATAACGTTCATGGAGACTCCCATGGCTGATTCATCAGTGACTGAAATAACGTTCAGGGAGACACCCATGACTGATTCATCAGTGACTGAGATAACGTTCAGGGAGACTCCCATGGCTGATTCATCAGTGACTGCAATACCGTTCAGGGAGACACCCATGGCTGATTCATCAGTGACTGAGATAACGTTCAGGGAGACTCCCATGGCTGATTCATCAGTGACTGAGATAACGTTCATGGAGACTCCCATGGCTGATTCATCAGTGACTGAGATAACGTTCATGGAGACTCCCATGGCTGATTCATCAGTGACTGAGATAACGTTCAGGGAGACTCCCATGGCTGATTCATCAGTGACTGAGATAACGTTCAGGGAGACTCCCATGGCTGATTCATCTCTCAAATTTGATCATTTAAGTAATATCTCTTAAAATATCGTTCCAGTGTAATTAATATTGACAGAAAACAAGAGGATTTGAAGGAGGAGAGATATGGGGTAACCACGGTAAGGGTGGGGTTAGAACTCGCGGCAAGTGAGTCCTAAAACTCCAGGCCAGTGTGTAAGTCACTGGGCCAGCTGGCTACAATAAGATTAATCCAACTTGGTATATATATATATATATATATATATATATATATATATATATATATATATATATATATATATATATATGGGCTGTTATCCTACCTCAGTTCGCTTCAAAACCCAACACAATTCAAGATATATATTTTCACCACCCACTGGATACCACCCACAACAGTCGCCTAACACCCAGGCACCTAAGTACACCTAGGTGAACAAGGGACAACAGGTGCGAGAAAATATGCCCAATGTTTGCAACTGTGCAGGATCGAACCCAGGTCGCTCAGTTGTGAATGAAGGAGCTGCCACTTGAGGTACGAAACTTTCAGGGTGCAAAATACACCAAGTTTCAGGTCACCTACCTGGACCTGTGGTAAGTTCCAGCAGCTGATATTGACACCAAAATAACGCACAAGGATCAATGCCTTATTGAAATAGGCAGAATTTTTGAATTTAGACAATACTAACCATACCACGGTGGGGTTCGAACCCGCGGCCACAGAGTCTCAAAACTCCAGACCGTCGCGTAAGCCACTGGGCCAGCTAGCCAGTGGCTTACGCGACGGTCTGGAGTTTTGAGACTTTGTGACCGCGGGTTCGAACCCCACCCGTGTTATGGTTTGTTTGCAATCGTGTCATTACGATTTCGTGATTCATGTAGACAATACTAATTTGTATTTACCACACTAACGTGAAGTTGCCACACTCACCTGAAGTTGCCACACTCACCTGAAGTTGCCACACTCACCTGAAGTTGCCACACTCACGTGAAGTTGCCACACTCACCTGAAGTTGCCACACTCACCTGAAGTTGCCACACTCACCTGAAGTTGCCACACTCACCTGAAGTTGCCACACTCACCTGAAGTTGCCACACTCACCTGAAGTTGCCACACTCACCTGAAGTTGCCACACTCACCTGAAGTTGCCACACTCACCTGAAGTTGCCACACTCACCTGAAGTTGCCACACTCACCTGAAGTTGCCACACTCACCTGAAGTTGCCACACTCACTCGAAGTTGCCACACTCACCTGAAGTTGCCATCCTCACCTGAAGTTGCCACACTCAAAGAAGAATAAGGCACAATACCGTGACTGGAACAATACACACATATAACACATACATAGGAGAGGGAAACTAATAATCTTTATCACCTACTCATCTTACCTCTCCTCCTTTCCTATATATTCTTTCCCTTTCCTTTCTTCTGTCTAGGTGTGTTCTGTTCAAAAAAATTTTCCCGTGTGTTTTTTATTCTACCCTCGTGGACCATTAGTTCTCCTGCTTTTTTATTTTTGTTCCTAGACTGTGGCGTGCTATGAGTATGTTACATTTATTCAGCGTATGTCAGACTCCCATATAGGCTGCCTCCCAACCAGCAAACCGGGTGCTAAGGGTTTAACGATCAATAGGGTACCCGTCGTTAAATCAGTGCCTTGGTTCATTGGCTAATCACAGACAAGGCCGCTAAACCTAAAGCAACGTGGTTCACTTGTGCCAAGTGAACTGACAGACTTTCCTGGGCTGCTGGTTGAGACTACCTCTGCTACTACTGTTACTACCATCACCACTACTATTACTACTACTTATGCTTCACTAACACTCCACTTACTGACTTGTATCACTACCACTGCTCCCTTATTACCACCTCTCACTGTTTCACTACTTATATTACTACTACAACTATTACTACTTCTTCTACCACTATATTTACCACTACCACCACTACTTCTACCTATATACTACTACTTCCTCTTGTTCTTCCGGTGCCGCCCTCTTCGCACTTGTGTGTGCTAGTTAATGATCCAAGTCGGACAGAAACGTCGCTATAAGTTTCATTCACCTCTGTGCGGGTTATTTGTGTAATGTCACACTCACCTGAAGTTGTCACACTCACCTGAAGTTGTAACACTCGTCTGAAGTTGCCACACTCACCTGAAGTTGCAACACTCACCTGAAGTTGTAACACTCGTCTGAAGTTGCAACACTCACCTGAAGTTGCCACACTCACCTGAAGTTGCCACACTCACCTGAAGTTGCCACACTCACCTGAAGTTGCCACACTCACCTGAAGTTGCCACACTCACCTGAAGTTGCAACACTCGTCTGAAGTTGCAACACTCACCTGAAGTTGCCACACTCACCTGAAGTTGCCACACTCACCTGAAGTTGCCACACTCACCTGAAGTTGCCACACTCACCTGAAGTTGCAACACTCGTCTGAAGTTGCAACACTCACCTGAAGTTGCCACACTCACCTGAAGTTGCCACACTCACCTGAAGTTGCAACACTCGTCTGAAGTTGCAACACTCACCTGAAGTCGCCACACTCACCTGAAGTTGTCACACTCACCTACAGAGGAGAAAAATATAACCTATTAATTGGACTTTAAGTCACTACTACTACTGCTTTATACATCATTAGTAAGGCCTTAACTAGATTACGCAGCTCAGTTCTGGTCTCCATATTACAAAATGGACATAAATTCATTAGAAAACATTCAGTGAAGAATGACAAAATTAATATATAACATTAGAAATCCTCCATATGAAGAGCGATTGAAGTCCATTAAATTACATTCACTTGTAAGACGAAGAATGAGGGGAGACATGATTGAGGTATATAAGTGGAAGTGTCACATATATCATATGTAATATACCAGCCTTTATATTGTGAGATCCCTTGATACTTGTGACGTCATAGACCAGCACCATGTGAGCGCAGCGTCAGAGGCATTCGTCTCATTCCCGCACTAGGCATACGACTGAACAGAAGTGGCTAGGTACTACTCTTCTCTTACTCAATATAGCTACTCCACCATCCATCCGTGTGTATCTATAAACCAGTATTACTCTCCCGATACCCACACGACAAGTGGTAGCAGCAGTGGGCCCTTAATTCTTTCGATTATGGAGATTCAGGGAGATAAAATTCACAAAGCCAGAAGACACCTCGTGTGCCAGATGCTACCTACCAATACTCCAAGCCAGCATTTGTCAACCTGTCTACCCTATTTTCTGGTCAGCTAAGTGCCTTATCTCTTATTTGTTAAAACCTACGAGGGGTAGACCCGGGTTTTGCAAATTAAACTACGAGATAAGCCAGTCTGTGAGGGGGAGAGTGCCTAAGCCAGCAAGCCATACAACCTATTTAAGCCAGCAAGACTAACCCAGCTGAGCGTGTGTATTTAAGCCAGCAAGCCAACCCAGCAGACTCTGAGAAGCCAGCAAGCCACGTGAGTCCCCGCATTCCCTTCGTCTTTGTGCTCCAGTGTATCGCTAATACCATCCCTGTCGTATTCTGGGTTGTTCCAAGCCACCCTAGCTTAAATTCATGTGCCTTGTATAAACGGCGAAAGCGGCAGGCGAGTGTGACGCCGTCAGCCACTCACCAAGCTGCACCCTGCTCATCCAGCCACCCACGCAAACACACCGCCATTACCCATGTGTGTCTTATTTCACCCTTATACTGGGTCCTACAGGCATTTTTATTGGCTACGAATCGGGTCAAGAGTCCTGAGTGTGTTTCTTCGTACCTGTGCGCCAAAGATGTAAAAACCTAGATTCGTAGTTCTTCGTAGTTAAGCGCAAATTCTTCGAGAGTCACAGAGTGTAGTGGAGCAGACGAGACCAGACTCAAACGAGAATATCTCCACTCACTACAACCTACTGCAGCTTCAATCAATGCTATCAACGTTCTATAGCCTAGAGACATTTAATTTTTTTTTTTCCATATCATTAGAGACATTTGCGAGTGCTTGAAACATTTTGCTCATTATAGTGAACTTTTGTGTTATCCTGAGACTTGTGATTTCATTGTAGACTGTGTTAAGATTCTCTGCTTGCAATAATTATTTTCTAGTGTTATCTGTTTATTTTGTGTCTCTTATTTTCCATATAGTGTTGTGTTTTATCCCATCTGAACGAAATATCGCTTTACTGATTATTGTGTGCATTTTAAATCAGTTACCCCCTTTGTGAAATTTTCGTTAATTTCATTATTGTGTTCCAATATTTTTTTTTTCCAGAATTGTCCCTGTGTTTTCCTGTTAATTCTTGTGTTGAATTAAGTGTTCTATCCCAGAGTTATTATTCAGTCATTTACCCTTGTTTTGTTATTGTTTGTGTAATTAATTTTGCTTGTCCCAGTAACTATATATAATTTTTTTTTGAGCTATTATTTCTATGCCAGTGTCTCATTTATTCTACTTCCACAGACCTTGATATATCTCCTATGTCAAGATATATAGTATTTATGTTATATTATCATAACGAGTTTACTCATTGATTCCACCTGTGATTTACCTTTGATGTTTGTACTCCAGGTCCTTTAAGTGTTAATTTTTTTCTTGTCAATAATTTTTATTTGTTTTGAAGTGTTGTTTGAACAAGTTCACTCTTGAGTTTGATTAAAGTCAGTGTTCTTAGTGAATTGCTTCACTACTTGTTCCATTAAGTTACCTTGCTTTACTTCCAATTAAGAGTAAGAGTGTTATTTTTTTTTTTTTTTTATTTAAACCATTACAGATACATATACCTTGATCAATACATATATAACAATCGCACGGACATACTGTATATTACAATACCATTATCAATACCTTGATCCCAGTCCGCCTCATGACACTATACATTATTTCCCTTACACATCCTGCACACCATACTGCTAATTACATAGGTGATACCCATCTTTGACTTAATTAAGCTGGAACATCACAAAACCACAATATTATATCCTATTTCCCAAATCCCCAAAACCCCTAACCAATCCCAAATCATCGTTACATTTTCCTAAAATACCATATATGTGGAAACTTTTCGGGTCACTCGAGTTCCACAGGGTAAGTGAGCTGTTAGGAGCCTTAAACATACCGTGGATCGGTCCTCAGAGTTTATGAACCCACACACCCAACAAAACATACGCACATTCGAGCTAACGAAGGTAACTATTATGTACATTTTTGTTGATAGATTTATCCACCTAGACACACCTAGACAAGTTTGTACAGTTCGCAACTAATAGTAGGATTATTAAGGCAACGTTAGATATTAATACTGTAGCTCTAGCACCCTAATATAGGTAGTTATAGGCCTGAATAGGCAAGCATTAGGTTATGTTAGCTAGAGACAACTGGCAGCCCACACTAGAATCTAGGCAGTGTGGCGGTCACGAATCGTGACCTACGTCCCTACCAGACCAGACTTTGACAGAACAAGACGTGCTGAGATCAAGCAGCACCCCCCACGTGACCCAACATCTGTCCTGGGGCCCTGGAGGAGATCCCGAAGTACTGTGGAAATCTGCCTCCATCCAGACCCATTACAGTAAGACTAGGCTTTCTTTCTCTCAGTATCTGGCCAGTTTTCTGGGGGAAACGTTAGTGAGTTATATGTGGGTCTTAAGCAGACGGACGCCTTTGTGTTGGTATGTACCAGCGTCGTCTCTTAAGTTCAGTCTGGAAGCTAGTGTTACTTACTGCATATATTACTCAAGGGACATCCTAGGAACCAGGGAACTCTGAGGTGCAGGCAGGACACTAATTACCCCATCTTTTGCAGACAAAGTTTCTCCACTGCACATGGTGTTAGGAGGGGTTATATATAAGGAAGGCCAGGACACATAGCCACCCTTTTTTTTCAAGTAAGTAAACCCCCTTCCAGTATTGTGTAGGCAGTGTGGGATTCCCCTTACTGCAATTAGCTAGAAATTTGTACCATAGCCACTTGTAAGTCTGAGAGAAGTGTCTCAGAGTGTCGGTGTCAACAGTGCTTGCCCTAAGTGCAGCTTACAAGGAGGCAGTCCCAAACAAGTTTCTATAATATATGTCTGTGGTATTAAGTACCACACAAACTAATATTAAAACAGAATACAAATTGTTCTGCAAGCTCAAAATGGGACCTATTTATTATAGGAAAATCCCCCCCCATACACCCCTCCAATGCTTCTCCTACATTACATAATACATAATATCCCTACATACACAACATCATTATTACTAAACACCATACAAATAAGTGATTTTGGCAAACCATACATGCTTCATCAATGATTATAAAACCAGGCTCCACAAAGACCTGAAAACATAACCCTAACCATATATTTAACATTATGTATGAAAGTAGTCAAAACAAAAACTACAGATACTTCCAGCTTGGCCTGTAACCTTCTTACAACATATTTTAGATCATCCAAGCAAATTGTCCATAGGTACAAAATATAAACCCTTTGTATTGTGCATCTCAGGTGACATACCCGATCGTCTTAGGCCTCATAAGCCCCATATCTGCTCGCCACCATCATTCTACATGCACTAATCAATTAAATTAAAAATATATTTTTGTTGTTTGAACTGATCAATCCTACCTCCTCCTATTAAGCTCAGATCTATCCCCAGGCGACCACCCAGCCAGAAGGGAAAACCACACACTTCACCTTCCCACCTTACCATACTCAATCTAACACCCAAACCCCTGATTATATAACATAGGAAATCTTAACCTGAAACCCCCTAAGCCTAACCCCCTCCCACATCACCTTCAAAGATCTACCCCCCCTTCCCTACCCTTACAGCTCCCTTAAACTCCCTATTGACATGTCCCTATATTCCTTCACAAAGGATATCTTCCAATCCCTACCATACACCTCCCTATTCTTACACTTGGTCCTATACATACCTGCTCCCAAAGCGCTGACCCGACGGTTCCCACGCAAATCCCTAACTGCCCACGAAATGAAAATGAAATCTAAAATCAAGTACGAAATCCCCCTGCATATAACTGACTCCACACCATCCAAATCTAAACACAAGGCCCTTAAGGGAGACATTCTCCCTCCTCCTACTAATCTCAATACCTTCCCAACCAATCCCTCACTGAACACAAACCCTCGCAAAAGTACACTACATGATATGCTGTTTCCAAGCCACCACATGTGGCACATTGCCCATCCCCCACCAACCCCATCACATGTATCTGTTCCCTGGATGCCAAAATGCCCTGATAAAAACGATAACCCGTATCCCTTACCTTTGGGTGTACCCTTAATTTCCCAAACCACTTCAAAATGAAATTCCAATTATACAGAGGCCAAGCCTCATAACCCCTCACCTCCCCACCACCCATACCAATCCTATCTAACCTTCGTACCTTACACCTATGTGGATCTGTCATTATCAACATTGCTCTCAGCATCGCCTCACAATGCAAAACATCCCCTCCAACCCACCACCTTCGTACCTCTCTCATAACTAAACCCACCCGCTTCCCTCGTTCCCCTCCCCTTGTCAGGTATTCATTCTGTACAAACACACTTTTTAACCTATTCCGTAAAGGCACCAATCCTACCCCACCCCTACAGACCCCTAATTCTACTATCTCTCTACGCAACCAATGTCTTCCCTGTCCCCACACAAAATCCAACACCCTTTTCAACAAACGCTTCACATCTACCTCTACTAACGGATACACCACCGCCTTAAACCATAACTTAGGATATACCAAGGTATTACAACCACTGCCCTCTGTAATAAAGTGACCTCCCCCACCCCCCAACCTTTCATTCTAGCTAACGCCCTATCCACCACAATCTGCGAGTTTACCCTACGTGCCTCCACCGCATCTGCACAAAAAGTAATGCCACAAATAGTTATGTTATTCATGCAAGTCCAACCCTCTCTTACTCCCAACATTCCTTCCACCCATTTCCCTACCTCCAACAATTTCGATTTTCCCCTATTAACCTTCATCCCTGTTGCTTCCCCAAAATATTCCACTAACTTATTCACTCCTTCCAACTGCCCCTCCTCTGTTACCAAAATCGTTGTGTCATCTACATACCCCAGAATGCAATCTACCTCCCCCACCCTCTCTACTCTATTCCTTAACTGTTCCTCTACCAATCTATAGAAAGGATCCTGTAGCAAAGCAAACAGAATCTGAGAGAGTGGACAACCTTGCCGTAATACCCTATGCATACCAACCCCATTACTCAACCTCCCATTTATTTGAACTTTCATCAAAGCCCCATCATACAAAGTCCTAACCCAGTCCACCATTGCTGACCCAAACCCCTGCCTTAACATGATTTCCCTTAACATATCCCTATCTACCCTATCATATGCACTTTGCCAATCTATTCCCAAGACCCTCCTTTTGCGACTCCTCTATAAATTGCCTAATCTGCCTATGCCCCTTCTAATACTCCTCCCCGGCACCCCAGTTGACCCCTATGCAAACAACTCTTTAGCCCGACTTTATCCTATTTGCCAATACCTTTGCAAAGATTTTATAATCTGTTGTCATTAAAGCTATGCTGCGATAATCCTGGAGGCCCACCTTTGTCCCTGACTTCTCCACCAGCACTATAACCCCTGTTCGCATCGACTCCCCCATTTGTTCACCCCTTCTTAATTCATTCATGAGCCGAACTAAAACTTCCTTCAAAACCTGCCAATGCGAAACATAAAAATCTCCTGGTAACCCATCGATTCCCGGAGATTTCCCCAAATTTAAACCTTTCACCGCCTCCCATACCTCCTCTTCCGTAATCCGCACCTCAAACATGTTTCTCTCCTCAACCCCAATAAAACTATGAATTCCCTCCAAAATCCCCTTTTTCACCTCCAAATAACCCTCCTGAGCCGCGAATTTTTCTCTGAACCAAAATTCCGCATACCCCACCATACCTTCCATTGTCCGTAGTATACTACCCACCTGATATCCCCCCTCCTTATCCACCTTCAACGACTCTATCAGCATCCGTTTTCTCCTCGACTGAAAATTCCTCAGGACCTTATTCCCCCACAATACCTCCTCCATACCACTCCGCACCTGTAATGCCTGAAACCGTTCTAACTGTATTTCCAACTGTATTTCAACTTGTCTCGTAATTCCCGAACTTCACTTCCATGCCTACCATCCCAAGCCCCTCCTAAATACCCTTCTAACAATCCCTCCAGGTACCTTTGATAACCAAACCTCATCCTCACGTCCTCCCTCCCTACCCTCCCATAAACTTTTTTTATTTCTTCCTTACCTACCTCATTCCACCATTTCACCACACTTCCTTGCAACCTCCTCCCTCCCCCACAAAGACCCCACCAACCCTGGAAAACTCCTCCCCTCTCTACCCAACAAAGCTACATTCAGCTTCCAAAACCCTTTAAAAACACAAACTACCCCCTCCCATACCCCTTCAAACAATACACCTCGGTGGTCTGAAAACCCAAAATCCACGTACTGCACCTTCGTAATCTCCACTACCCGAGACGTATAGATCCTATCCAACCTCGCCGCATAATTATGCCTAAAATACGTGAACTCGGCCATTCCCTCCCTCCACCTACCACATCTATCAGACCCGCCGCCCCCAACACATTCCTAAGGGATTCTAAAACACTCCCCTCACCTCTTGGCTCCACATCCCTAATCCTTATCACGCTATTCTAATCCTCCCCTACTATCACCACATTTGCTAAACCCCTCAAACTATATGTCAAATCAGTATTTACAAACTCATTCTTAACCCTCCTATTCGTTACCGCAGGCATGTATACCCCTACGAAACTAACCTGCAACCCTCCCCACACCCCATCTACCCTCACTACTCTAAAACCTACCACTTCCCATGAGGACAAGTGAAAAGGGCAACCCTCCCTGATTCCCACCAGAACCCCACCTTTTAGAGCCCCGGCATCACTAGCATACACCTTATAACCTTTGAGGACCATCTCCCTACCCCTTCGATAATTATGTTCCTGGATAAATATCACATCTACATTCCATCTCAACAATGACACTGCTACCCAATCTCTTTTGGCCTCATTCCTGAGGCCATTAACATTGAACGTTAAACACCTGAATAATACGCGGGTGGTTTTCCCTTCTGCTTCGCTGATCTTATTTCACCCTTGACATATGGCCTCCCATCTCTTAATTTTCCCTCATTCTTCATTATTTTTCCAAAACAATCTTCCTTCCCTTTATGCCCTTTTCCTTGAGCCACCTCTGACCACATCTTCTTGCCAATCCTCTGCCCTGCCGTCAAAACCTCATCATCTTAATCCTCCCCTGCTCGCTTCCTAGCCCCCCTTTATCACCTAATACCTCCATCTCCTCCTCCTCCTCCTCCTCCCTATGCACTTCCACCTCCACCACCGAGATCTCTCTCCTGTGTCCCATGCCTTGCACCTCAAGCACTGGTGGCTGACACTCCACCGCCTCACCTGCTATGGAGTCTCCTTCTTGCTTCCCGAGGGTCTCACCCTGTCGGTCCGATAGGAGTGAGGTATCACCTTCCAAAAATGCATTTAAATCCTCCAAAAGGCCCGACTCCACCTGACACACCTTCTCCTCCGTACACACTGTAACCTCCTGCGCTCCTTCCATATCCACCTGCAGATGCTGCTCCCAGACCTCACGTCCCTCCTCCTCTCTATCAACCTCTTCACTCCAAGCACGTCGCACCACACCCTCCTGCGCTCCTATAACCACATCGCCCTCATCACCAACATTCTGCATCCCATCCTGCTCCTCCGCACGGCGCTGCATACTCTGCTTCTTTCTGTCCCCTGATCTGCTGCTCACACAGTCCACAGAAACATGTCCCGGTCCACCACACAACCGACACGTCCGGACCTGACCCACGTATGTCACATATACCTGCGACCGGAAATCTTGCATTAGGATATATGAGGGAATTGGTGAACGCAATGACATCTTTACAGAATATGTTCCTTCGAGTGTGCCGGTATATAACCCAGACGACCATCTGCCAATCGTAACTGCGTGCACCACCCCATACTTCTGCAACTCTTGCATGATGTCGCATTCTCCCGCCTCAAAAGGAATATTCCTAAGCTTGATCCATTTAAACAACGCGGAGACATCCCAAACACATACCTCCAATCCTTGCCTCACCTGTAGTCATTGGTCTTGAAACTTATCAACCATTCTCTGGTACGCCGATGAACATGCAAATTTGATGAACAGTCGTTTTGCCCCATTTAAGGCTATCCCGTAGACTTCAGAGTGCTCCACTCCCAATGTATCTCGTATTATAGCTGGTAAGACGATATCTGCATTTGCCGAATAGACTGCTCCCTGAAGAATCTCAACCCCGATCATATTAACACGACGTCTGTACCCATCCGCCATGGTCAAACAACTGAGCAGGCACCACCGTGCACCAGGGGTCTCCACCAACCACCCGCACTCCACTCCATGAAGGCTGGGTGTGGAATGTGTTCAAACTAGTTCATTTTATTGAGTATTGATAATTCCTGCAACTGATTTTGTGCTATTCCATTTTTGCAGTATTCCATTTTGCTTTCATAAAATTCTTATATTGTTTACTTATGTGTTAAAGTAATTGTTTAATTTTGCAAGAGTGATAATTAGTATTCAAGTGCAATTTTCTCAGTGATTTAAGAAGTAACTTTATTTAGATTGTTGTTAGTGAATATTTTAATTGTTTTGTGCAATTCTCCTTTTATTTTGCCTTGTTTTATCAGTTTGTTCCTCTTTGCATAAGAATTATTGATTTTATATAATTATTTTTGCATTGAATTATTAATTTCTTATTGCAATTCTTGTTGAAATTAAAAGTAAAGAAAACTCACCTTGTAGTTAATTCAAATTAAAGTAAGATTTTTTAATATTAAAGTGTTATTTTTCTTGCCAAGTCAATTTTCAGTGAGTTATCTTTTCTTAAAGTGTGTATCTCTTGCAATTTTTGTTACTTATGCAGATTAGTTAACATCGTTAATCCCAGTTAAGCTATATTGTGCTGTATACTTTCTTTTATTTTTTTATTTTTAAATTCTCATTCATTTGTCTGAAATCATGTCTCAAGTAAATTCAGGCGATAACCTTGTGTATGCTGCCAGTAAAAGCCATAATGATGAGTCAGTAAACAGTCCTCATAGTCCCTTAGTGACTGAAAGACCGTATTTAGCTTTTGAGCAATGTGCTTGTTCTCCCAGTTTGTATCAGAGATTTGTTACAGTGATGCGGAATGTGAAGTTCAGATTAACTTCTTGTAGACTTGTGAGTTATTTGTTAACGTAGCCGAGCGGTCAGGCACCAGTAAACTGTCATTCCTGTGTTCTACCTACAACTTCAGGCATGCAAGATAGCGTTCAAATGCCTAGGGTGTCTGAAGTACCCCAGACTACCTTGAGTGCTGAGCCTATCCTTGCAATGTCGCTAGTTCAAGTAGTAGTTCTTCTCCAGGGGACGCTTTGTTGAAGAAAGACTACTTGAATGAGTTATACCATCTCTCGCTGATGCACAAGCAATTGCAGAAAGCCATTTCTGTTGCTAGTGTATTCACTAGAGTGCCAGTTGTTGTCCCTCATGTTCCAGATAGTGATCTTATCCCAGTTGACAGTAAAACCTTGAAGAGTAAAGTGTTGTATATCGAGCATTTGTAACCTGCTGTAAGAGATAGTAAGAGACGCTCTCCTTTGCTCATATTTTGTGTTATAAAGTTAACTATTTCAGCCGGGGAGAGTTCAATCCACTCCACCGAGCCTGTTCATTCCTTCAGTAGGAAAGTGATAGAAATCAGAAAATCCAGTTTAGAACTGAAGTTATTGACTGTGTGAAAAAATAAACATATAAGCAGTATAATGTGATCCTTTATTGACAACGTTTCGCCCACGCAGTGGGCTTTATCGAGTCACAAACAGATAAGAACATAAGAAAGGAGGAACACTGCAGCAGGCCTGTTGGCCCATACTAGGCAGGTCCTTTACAATCCGTCCCACTAACAGAATATTTGCTCAACCCAATTTTCAATGCTACCCAAGAAATAAGCTTTGACAATTTTACCCACTCATGCGCGAGTCCCACTCAAATCCAACCCCTCTCACTCATGAATTTATCCAACCTAAATTTGAAACTACCCAAGGTCCTAGCTTCAATAACCCTACTAGGCAGACTGTTCCACTCATCAACTACCCTATTTCCAAACCAATACTTTCCTATATCCTTTCTAAATCTAAACTTATCTAACTTGAATCCATTATTGCGGGTTCTCTCTTGGAGAGATATCCTCAAGACCTTATTTATATCCCCTTTGTTAATACCCATTTTCCACTTGTATACCTCGATCATGTCTCCCTCATTCTACGTCTTACAAGTGAATGTAATTTTAGGGTCTTCAATCTTTCTTCGTAAGGAAGATTTCTAATGCTATGTATTAATTTAGTCATTCTACGCTGAATGTTTTCTAACGAATTTATGTCCATTCTGTAATATGGAGACCAGAACTGAGCTGCGTAATCTAGGTGAGGCCTTACTAATGATGAATAAAGCTGTAATATAACCTCTGGACTTCTGTTGCTAACACTTCTTGATATAAATCCCAGTAATCTATTTGCCTTATTACGTACGCTTAGGCATTGCTGTCTTGGTTTAAGGTTGCTGCTTACCATCACCCCCAAGTCCTTCTCGCAATCTGTATGGCTAAGTTCTACGTTATTTAACTTATAAGTGCTTGGGTTATGGACACTCCCAAGCTTCAGAACCTTGCATTTATCTACATTGAACTGCATCTGCCACTTTTCTGACCACGAATTAAGTTTGTCTAAATCTTCCTGAAGTTCTATGACATCTATGTTTGAATCAATTATCCAACCTATCTTCGTGTCGTCGGCGAATTTGCTCATATCACTAGTAATTCCTCATCAAGGTCATTGATATATATTATAAATAACAATGGGCCTAAGACTGATCCCTGTGGAACACCACTTGTTACAAGTCCCCATTCGGATTTAACCCCATTTATGCACACTCTCTGCTTCCTATTGGTGAGCCATGACTCGATCCATGACAGCACTTTTCCCCAATGCCATGAGCTGCCACTTTCTTTAACAGTCTCTGGTGCGGTACTCTATCAAAAGCCTTACTAAAGTCTAAATAAACAATATCGAATTCTTTATCGTGATCAACAGCCTCAAAAGCTTTACTGAAGAAGGTTAATAAATTAGATAGGCAGGAACGGCCCCTCGTGAATCCATGCTGGGTATCATTAATCAAATTATGGTTAGCTAGATGGCTTCTAATAATATCAGCTATAATTGACTCTAGTAATTTGCCTACAATTGAGGTCAGGCTTATTGGGCGGTAGTTTGACGGTAGTGACTTGTCCCCTGCTTTAAAAATAGGAATTACATTAGCTATCTTCCACATATCAGACACTACACCTGTTTGAAGAGATAAATTAAAAATGTTAGATATTGGTTCACAGAGTTCCATTTTGCATTCCTTAAGAACCCTTGCAAAAAGCTCATCAGGACCCGGCGATTTATTTTGTTTCAGTCAAGATACATGAGTATTTATAGGATTTAGTCAGGTGGAGAATGCTGAGTCAGGTGGAGAATGCTGCATGTGACAGTCTTCAGAGTAGTGTGATGGAGTCTTAAACCTTGGGAAGCTTTAAAAAGAGATTGGACAAGTATATGAGTAAACCTTTTGCAGTGTTCCATTTTTAAGTGCTTATGTGGGAAAGCGATGATGACGTTTCTTGGCAATAGGTTCAGCTATGTTGTAGAAGCCGTTGTTCTGGTTGAAGTTGTTGGATATACAGATAAGTGATGATTCCAGGATTCTTCGGTATTGAGTGTTGTCTTCTCTGGCGATGAGTCTTGAGTTTCTGTAGTTGATTAAATGGTTGTGTGAATTTCGGTGTTGAACACCGGCATTCCTTGAGTCGTCAGATCTGCCTGCGTACTGGTGTTCTGAAATACGTGTTTGTAGGTCTCTGGATGTTTCGCCGACGTATAATTTGCTGCAGTCATTACAAGGGATTGTGTATACCCCTGCAGTGGATTGAAGCTTGTCCTGTCTGTTACTGGTAATGTCCTTGATGGTGGTGGATGTGGAGGTAGATACTCGGAATGAGGTATTGGAAAAAATGTTGGAAACGTGTTTGGCAATGGAGTTGGTGGGGAGGACTATGTATCTCTTCTCAGCAGTGTCTTCTCTGGGTGTGTTAAAGATGTCTCTAATGAAGTGACGAGGATAGTGAAGTTTAGAAAAAACTTGTTCAATGAGGGAGCATTCTTCCTCAAGGAAGAACACTGACGATTACAGGAACAAAATGCTTAATCTAGTAAAGTAAATTTTATTTCATTGCAATTTTACATAGATATTGGTAGTTACAATCATAAACTGAAGTGCAAGGAGAGCCACTGACATGCCATGGCATTAGGGGCAGCTTAATCTAATGACTTATAGACTATGTACTGAATGGAAAAATAAACACATAAGCAGTATAATGTGATCCTTTATTGACAACGTTTCGCCCACGCAGTGGGCTTTATCGAGTCACAGACAGATCTACGATATAAAATACCGACACAATGGAAAAATAAACACATAAGCAGTATAATGTGATCCTTTATTGACAACGTTTCGCCCATGCAGTGGGCTTTATCAAGTCCAGACTATGTACATAATATTAGAGAAATTGAGTTTATTCTAGTTATATATTTGATTTCAAATTACAATATGATGATATTATACTGTTAAAATTACAATATGATGATATTACATTGTAACAAGTGTTTAGGAGGATGGTAATATAAAATTGAGATCTTAAGGAAAATAACATTGAGCATTTTTTATAGTAATTTATAGTATGAGTATTTAGTTTAGGGTGAGTAGGTGGTAACATAATAGAAACATATTAGTAAAAATTGAAATTACGTATCTTATTCCTACAAACCTCTCACAACTAACCAAGTGGACAACCTCACCAAAACATTTCTTCATAAGACTCGCCGCATTCTGAGGGACTCAGAATAGGGAAAAAAACTTCTACACACCATTCCCAGCAACCCCAGACCTGCCAGAATGTACGCTCTGCCAAAGACGCCCAAACCAGGTATCCCATCGAGGCCCATATCCTCGGGAATAGGCAGTGATCCCCACCATCTCTCAGGAATTCTCGCTAAACACCTCTCTAAACTTTTGGGCACCATCAGTCCAGCACATCTCAAACACTCTGGTGACCTTCTCAATCGCATTCGCAACATCAACATCAGGAACAAGAAACTCTCCAGCCTTGATGTAACATCCCTATTCACCAAAGTACCTACTACACAAGCTATCGATCTCTTGCGCAGGAAAATTGACGACTCACTTGATCTTCCTCTTCCAGCCAGCGATTTCATCGACCTTGTTGAACTATGTGTGGGCTTTACATGTTTCTCTTTCGAAAATCCAACTCTTTCAGCAAACTTTTAGACTACCCATGGGATCGCCACTTAGTGCCGTCCTTGCGAACCTATATATGGAACATTTGGAAGCCGAGCGTTTTTCCACTATTATTCCCTCTTTGTCACCTGGCTTCGTTATGTTGACGACATTCTCATCATTACTCCCAGACGCTTCAACGTTCAAGCTCTCCAACACAAGCTCAACCAGGTTGAGCCATCAATCCAGTTCACACTAGAAGAAGAAGTCGACAACACTCTTCCTTTCCATGATGTTCTTCTCTGCAAAGCTGACCATGAACTTCGTTTTAAAGTCTATCGAAAACCTACCAATCAACACGATCTTCTCCACTTCTACTCTCACCACGACACCAAGACTAAACGTGGTATAATTATAGGCTTTTTCCTGCGCGCACTCAGAATCTGCAGCAGTGAGTTCCTTGAGGAAGAATGCGCCCTACGTCTGCGGAAACTAATTTCCGCAGACGCAAGTGCCTTCAATCAGCACTTATCGCAGTTTCTAACACAATTAAACAAAACAAAGGCAGCTTCACCATCTCTGAAGTCTTAGCAAGAATCATCCTGAAAACAGTAAACTCTACCTTCACATAGTCTCTCCTGCTAATACCACACAAGCACATCGCAGATGTGGAGCACTCCTACAGGCCTTCTCTATTCCAACCTCCTACAGAAATATTTGTCTAACCTATTTTTATACTACCCAAGTAATTGCTTTTATCACCTTTTACTCATGTGCAAGTTGATTGTTCTACCTTATTGTATTACAACTTATATCACTACTACTTCTACCACCACTAGTATTACACCTCACTCTGAGCCTATATATACCCTCTGTGTCCATGTATTGTTTGTAACGGCTTGACAAAGCTCCTGGAGAGCGAAACGTTGCCACAATAAAATGTCACATTAGTTGCATTTGCGTCCTTTTACTTAACATATTGTCGGTAATTCTACCAATATTTATACATGGTAGCTGTGGATGATTGCTGTGGATGGTTGCTATGGATGGTTCCTATGGATGGTTCCTATAGATGGTTGCTGTGGATGGTTGTTGTGGATGGTTGTTGTGGATGGTTGCTGTGGATGGTTGTTGTGGATGGTTGTTGTGGATGGTTGCTGTGGATGGTTGTTGTGGATGGTTGCTGTGGATGGTTGTTGTGGATGGTTGTTGTGGATGGTTGCTGTGGATGGTTGTTGTGGATAGTTGTGGATGGTTGCTGTGGATGGTTGTTGTGGATGGTTGTTGTGGATGGTTGCTGTGGATGGTTGCTGTGGATGGTTGCTGTGGATGGTTGCTGTGGATGGTTGCTGTGGATGGTTGCTGTGGATGGTTGCTGTGGATGGTTGTTGTGGATGGTTGTTGTGGATAGTTGTTGTGGATGGTTGTTGTGGATGGTTGTTGTGGATGGTTGCTGTGGATGGTTGCTGTGGATGGTTGCTGTGGATGGTTGCTGTGGATGGTTGTTGTGGATGGTTGCTGTGGATGGTTGCTGTGGATGGTTGCTGTGGATGGTTGCTGTGGATGGTTGCTGTGGATGGTTGTTGTGGATGGTTGTTGTGGATGGTTGTTGTGGATGGTTGTTGTGGATGGTTGTTGTGGATGGTTGCTGTGGATGGTTGCTGTGGATGGTTGCTGTGGATGGTTGCTGTGGATGGTTGCTGTGGGTGTCACTGAGAACTGCAACTGGGAAAAAGTGGAATGGGAAATGTCATACGTCATGTTTGCGGAGGAGGCACATCTATGACATTGTGGCACTGAAAACACACACACAGAAGAGGCGGGGCCAGGAGCTATGAATCGACCCCTGCAACCACAACTGAGTACACACACATGGAACACAGGAACAAAAACTCCGATGAGTCATAGGGATGTTAGGAAGTACTTCTTCAGCCTTAGAGCTGTCAGGAAGTGGAACAATCTGGAGAGTGAAGATGTGGAGACAGGATCCATACATAGCTTTAAGAGGTACGTTAAGGCTCTTAGAGAAGAGTGGACCTAGTAGCGACTAGCAAAGAGGCGAGGTCAGGAGCTAGGACTCGACCCCTGCAACCACAAACAGGTGAGTACACATGGAAAGGTAAATCCGAGACAAACTTGCTATACATTTACATCACCTAAAGACAACTGTCAAGGATGAGGTAATAAGATTAAAGGAAGGAAGGAGGAGAGCTCACTAGGAATGTGTTGTGGGGTTCAACACAGGTCTTTAAATGTCACTAAGAAAATTCACTGCTTAAATGTCTCACACACACGAATGTCTATAATAGAATAGAGTCTAATGATGAATGAACGACGAGTGTTGGTGGCGAGAATATATTCCTGGTCGTTGACTGCTGAGTCTTGTAGAAATGCGCTTTCACCGAAGAACTCACACAGCAAGCTTTTACGTTGGCGCTCTGGGATGAAGGAAGACACTCTCGACTTGCTATGTGAGCCAGAAACAATGCTGCTGGTACCCCAGATAGGGTAGAAAATACCACAAAGTATTGGCTGGTAGTGGAAGTGTGAGCGGGTGGTTGTTTACACTCCAGAGTGAGCGGCGCTCATGGGATGACGTCACGGCTGCTCGACTCGCTGGGACACCCGCGCTGAGATGACGTCACGGCGTTCGGCCAGTACACTAAGTTCTCACGGCCTTGGGACTACTAACCCAGGTGGCTTTTTGCACAATAAGCCACAGGAATGGTGAATATCACTCTGACAAGCGTCCAACTTGTAGCACAGAGCGATTGGAGACAATACTGCAAGGAACTGGCTTGCTGAAGAAACGACTGGCTTACTTGTATAACTGGCTTTCTGGAAGAGGCTGGCTTAGCTCTCTGGACTGTGAACCTGAATTCTCTTACTTGCACACAGCAGTGAAGAATTGGGTGGATGGCAGGGGACACTGGATGACTGTAGGCTGGCTTAGGCTCTTCCCATAAACTGGCTTACTTGTTGGCTTAATTGCAAAACCCAGATCAACTCTTCGGAGGTTTACTTGCAATTAGAAGCCAGAAGACTGGAGACACTGCTTCAGAAGAGTCTTGGATGACGACACGGGTGAGGGGAAGGTGAGTCGCTGGCGACGGTTGATATTGACGCCCGCGGCGGTACTCTCTCACACCGGCTTCTTCTTTCTCTCAATTCCGCTCAAAATACTCAAAATCTACGCCCACGAGCTGCCACCATTTGTGTTGTGGGGTTCTTTTCATAGATTTGGTAATATTAACAGACGATGAGCTTGGTTTTTGGTAGCGTTTAATGAGGCGTTGGATATATGGGAGCTGAGAGCCTATGCCTGTGTCCGTCTCGTATGCCTACTCCGGATGATACTGATCTACTCGGCCGCCCGGCACTGAGGCATTCAAAAGGCAGGCCTCTGATTGGCTAATGCCAGATCACATGGGCAGAGGTTGGAAATCACGTGAACAGCCGTGGTGCAGCGGTTAGAAATACTAACCGCACAGGAATGTTCAGGAAGTCTGCAAAGAACTGAACTAAAAATTTAAGGAAGTGTTCTCATAGGGAACAAGAGCATTAGCGGACAGTCTAAATGGAAGAGTACACCAACGAGTACATGACACAATGCACACAACAGGGTAAGAGGTAAAGAAACTACTCAGTGAGCCAGATACACTGCTGAGACACTGAACAGTAGAACCGTGTGAACCACTAGCCACCATCTTCAACAAGTCAACTGAAACAGGGCAGCTGCAGAGGTATAATATGCTGTAAATGTAGTCCCCATATTTAAAAGAGAGAGAGAGAAGAGGGAGAGAGAGAGAGAGAGAGAGAGAGAGAGAGAGAGAGAGAGAGAGAGAGAGAGAGAGAGAGAGAGAGAGAGGTAGCATTAAGCTGCAGACCAGTATCACTGAACCATAATTTTTAAAGGGGTGGACCGGTAAGCTAGTGGAAGGCCTCGGTCAGATGACCAGAAGCTCCAGCTGCGAGTCATCACATGACTAACACCCGCGTCAGGAAACACCTGTCCTGTTTCCTGACAAACCTTACCTAACTTGGTGTCACTGACATAATATGAAGGGAGAAAATTATCAGAAGAGTACTGGAGGGCCAGGGAAGGAGTTCGTAAAGAAGAACCAGCACGGTTTTAGAGATTATAAATCCTGTCTCACAAATCAGCTGGAGTTCCATATAAAAGGTATCTAAAATTAGGTAGAGGAGAGAATGGGTGGACTGCATATTTGTGAACTGAACGATGACTTCTGACGAAGTACCGCGCAAGAGATCAAGACGAAAACTAGAGGAACAGCCATGAATAATGAAAACAACAGGTGACCAGGAAAAACTTAACAGTAACGAAACAATCTGGGGGATACCTGAAGGATGTTTCCGGGGGGTCAACGCCCCACCGGCCCGATCCCAGACCAAAAAAAAAGCACAATACCGTGACTGGAACAATACACAAATAAACCGCAAATAGCAGAGAGGAGCCTTTCCTATATTTCCAGTCTCTCTAATCTCAACAACTCTCTCCGTTCCTTAAACATCAAACTTACTTTTCGCCAGATTAACACTTCACACCAATCTAGTTCATTAACGAGCCTGGCCCATGGCCGGGCTCCAAGAGTAGCTAAACTCTCGAAACTCTTCAAAAGTAAAGGCATACCTCTCCTCCCTCTACAGATGCTCCTGGTGTCTATTTCCTGTTCCTCCTGTCCTCTTCAGTACTTTGGAGAAACTGGCCGTTCTCTTTCTGTCAGACTTAGGGAGCACAAAAGTAGTGTTAGGCTTGTCGACACCAACAATGCTCTTTTCTGTCATGTCAGAGATCACAGTCATCCTATTGACTGGTCGTCTGCTAAAACTGTCTACCATACTTCAAACTTTCACAGTCGCCGTCTGGTTGAATCCTCCCTTATACACAAGTTTCCTTGTATGAATCTTAGCCCTGGCCTTGTCTCTGATGCTTTTCTCTCCCATTACATTGTAAAATGCTGCAAACTTCAGAACACCCGTGACTTAACCTGATTCTTTTTTCTCTTTCTCCCTCTTCCCCTTTCCTCTTTCTCCTTTGTTTTTTTTCTGTTTTGGGTGTTTGGTCCTTTATTTATTTTTCTCCGCTCTGTGATTTTGTTCCTACCCTTTGTGGGCCACTAGCTCCCTTGTGAGCCACTAGCTCCCTCGTGGTCCCCTAGCTCCCTCGTGGTCCCCTAGCTCCCTTGTGGGCTCCTACCTCCCTTGTGGGCTCCTACCTCCCTTGCAGTGCTCCTCTTTCTTAGTCTTTGACTCCACTACTACTACCTCTCTACTTCCTATCCTACTACCCCTCTTGTCCCGTCCCTGTCTGCTAGCCTATATATACTGCCTCCTTCTCTCCTTTCTGTTAGTGTGACTTTGTAAATGGTCCAAGTCGGACCACGTCGTCGTAAGCTCCCGTCTCCTATGTGCGGGTTATTTGTGTATTAGAGAGAGATGTTAGTACACAGCAGTATTGTTGTGTACTAATCAACATTAGCTCAGCATATCTTGTCTTAAAAGTCCTAGTTATCCGGCCTGTTATCTTCTTTGTGGCAGTAACAGCAACATTGATATGATCTTTGAATGTGAAAGCTTCTCAAGTCATCCACACGGAACTTCTGTTTTACTAAATACTTTGAGTTTGTTTTGTACTCTGTTTCAGTCATTATTTCCTCTATTCTTCCATAGAAGAATAACTGAAACTTGTCTTCACTGATCATGTTGTCTGAGGTCAACTGGAAGACTTTATATCTTTTGTAGATTCACTGTCTTCGATATACACTATTCTCATTGAGCTTCTAGTGTCATCAGTGTTACGTTGCCTTCAGGTCCCTCTCGCTTTATGTTTTGGTCTAAGATAGCTCACTAATACCCAAAAAGGTCTAGGGGGATTCTTACATTTGTAAGTCCGATCCTCTGAAACATATCCTGACTCCAGTTCAGACAAAATGTTCAAGTTAAACCACAAACATTGGTACGAGTCACATGGTAACTCATCTGAAAACAATTACTCCATTGTTCCTTCCTGGTGGCCTTAACTTAAATATTCTGATCAGATCCACACAGACTTCACGATCATTTCTTGTGACCTCCTCTACTTCCTTCTTCAGTCTTATTACCTGGTTATTTACTGTTGTCTTCTTCCTTCTTCAGTCTTATTACCTGGTTATTTACTGTTGTTTAATTCCTTCTTCAGTCTTATTACCTGGTTATTTACTGTTGTCTCCTTCCATAAGTTCAGAATTCTTAAACTAAGGGTCAGCCTCTCCATTTGCACATTTCGCTCTTTTCTGTTGATAAATTAGACACACGTGAAATATCTGGGCATCTTTACTTGGTAGAAGTTTCGCCATCCAATGTTTTTTTTCAATACATGGGCATAAGACTGGAAATATACACACAAGACAATTTTCTACTGTTTTCTTGATAAAAATGCATCATCTCGTTCGTTTTCTGTTCTTCTAATTCTCTTCAAAAAATCTCTCATCGCTGGTCAACAATTTTTGAAAAGTTGTTTGCTTCTTAAATGAGATTAATTAATTATTATGTATTTTCATGTTCTGAATCCACATATCACCTTGAAAAAATGCTTATTGGTTATAGGTTTAAAGATACGAGACATGTAATATTTGATTTTATTATAACGTACAATATGTGTCAGTATGTTTTAAACTCTAATCCGTACCTACTCTCTGCCTTTTTGCCAGACACTTATAGTGGGTTGAAGAATCATCTCTTGCCAATGTCCAGCAATAGTCTGCAAGCATTCTTGTGCCCCATTTGCCCTGGTAACATTTTTTCATGGTTAAAATATCTTGGTGAAACCTTTCACCATGTTCGTCACTAACTGCCCCACAGTTCGCTGAAAAAAAGTCTAAATGTGAGTACAAAAAGTGGATTTTAAGTGACATGTTACATCCCATGTTCTTGTAAGCCTTGATGAGGTTTTCCACCAATTCTTCATAGTTACCTTCCCTTCTGTTTCCCAGAAATCCCTTCGCCACTAACTTGAATGCTTCCCAAGCAGCTTTCTCCTCCCCATGAAGGTCTGATTCAAAGTCACCATCTTTAAGAAGCTCTGGAATCTGAGGACCATTGAAGACTCCCTCTCTTATCTTAGCGTCGCTCAGTGAGGGGAATTTTGATGTTAAATACTTGAATCCCTGACCGGATTTGTCCATAGCTTTTACAAAGTTTTTCATGAGCCCCAGTTTTATGTGTTGTGGTGGTAGCAAAATTTTGTTTGGTTCAATGAGAGGTGGATGTTGAACATTGTTCATCCCAGACTCCAATGATTGACGAGGTGGCCAGTCTCTCCTGATGTAGTGGGAACCTCTTACACAGCTGTCCCATTCACATAGAAAGCAGCAGTACTTGGTGTATCCGCCCTGCAAGCCCATCACAAGAGCAACAACCTTTCTCACCAATGATCTGCCATTGATGTTCATCATATTTCATGCATTGCAACATATGCTTTATATTCTCATAAGTTTCTTTCATATGTGTTACATAGCCCACAGGACCTGATGGTCTACTATTGCCGTTATGCAGCAAGACAACTTTCAGACTCGTTTTTGATGAATCTATGAACCACCTCCAGTGACTGGGGTCGTAGTCGATGCCAAGTGCTTCCATCACACCATTAATATTGTTGCACCCCACTAAATCACCTTCCATTACGAAGAAAAACACTGCCGCAAGCCTGTTGAAACCTGTTGTGACACGTAGGTGTACATTGAAAAGTGGCCCGTGGCCTGGTGGCAAAAGCTCTCGCTTCACACGGTGAGGGTCCGGGTTCGCTTCCCGGTGAAGGGGTAGAAACATCGGACGTGTTTCCTTACACCGGTTGTCTATGTTCCCCATCAGTAAAATGGGTACCTGGGTGTTAGTCGACTGGTGTGGGTCGCATCCTGGGACAACACTGACCTAATTTGCGGGAAATGCTCAGCATAACAAGTGACTTTCTATATAGTAGTATGTCATTGATGTCAGCTAGGACTGTATACCTTGTACATGTACTTGTAGAAATAAAGATATTATTATTATTATTATTATTATTATTATTATTATTATTAGAGTTAACAAACAATTTTAACCATGATATTCATTATCAGTGACCTAAAATTAATTAGAAATTGTTACTCTGGTCTCGGAAGCATTGTGGTTGTTGACCAGTGATACCTGTGTAGTCTACATTTCCATCCCCGATGTTTCTCTCCATATTGATCTCCACGAGGTTGCCAGCACCCAGAGACCTGTCGTATTCAATTTTACATTCAGCTTTTTCGCTAAGGTAAATATTAGGTCCAGCCTTGCTGGTTGACTCACTCACTCACTCTCTCTCTCTCTCTCTCTCTCTCTCTCTCTCTCTCTCTCTCTCTCTCTCTCTCTCTCTCTCTCTCTCGCTCTCTCTCTCTCTCTCTCTCTCCTCTCCTCTCTCTCTCTCTCTCTCGTAGTATTCCTGAGACGTCTCCACAATATATTCCATTACCACCTCCATCTTAACCTTCCATGTTACTTCTTTCCAAATTTGTACTCAAATTCTTCGTTTATTTCCACGAGTAGAAGCTTTGCATTAGTTATACGGCTTCTCCTTGTTACTTCTGTTATGGTGTCCCCATCACCTTACTGGTGTTGTATTCCTGTCTGGGTCTCCTGTTATTTAGTGGTGGATAGTACAGTATTATCACCACCTTGGGTCCAGGAGTCTTCACTGACGACTGTTTAGTCACTTAACTCCTCTTTGTTTATCTCTCTAATCTCCTCAAAACTCAAGCAGTTTATGACTAACAGTGCTACTTGTTTTAAAGAAAACTCTGTTATCTATTGGTAGAAAACAAACTTTTCAGAGTCCATTAGTTGTTTGGTATGTGTTGAGGTAAGGTGCTTCCAAGTACCTACGTCGCTACTCTTCACCAGATTCCATTTCACATCTGGAAGGTTGAAATCACTCAGGAGGATAATATTTCTTGTGGGATTTTCAAGATTATTAAGGTAGTTACCAATTTTTCTTATCTGTTCCATAAATTCCTCCGTCTCTGTTGACTGTACTCTTTTCCTAAACTCTAATACCTAGAATTTCTACTGTATCATTTGACGAATAACATTACGTTATTTTACACTCGCATCTCACCCTCCAAACTATTCCTTGTAAGTTTCTTCAAACACTCTTGCTTTTGTGAGGAAGCCATTTATACAGCTAACTTTGTGACTCATGTGTTTCAGATATTGAATGTTGGTAAAAAGAGGATTTACCACATATGGGATGATTGGGTTTACTGAATGTGTGTACTCATCTGTTTATTTGTGGGTCCCATGTGTGTGTGTGTGTGTGTGTGTGTGTGTGTGTGTGTGAATACCTATATGTATACATCTATATGCTGTTGCAGGGCTGGAGTCTTAACTCAGGCACACTGTCCTAGGATGCTGTTTTGACTTATATATAACCAGAGGTAAGTCTGAGTGAGCACTGCCATGTGTACTATCTCTTCTTTTTCTTCTATGCACCCAATGAGCATTGTTATCTCACACTCCTTATTATCCCATCTATTTCCTGAGTCTCCTTCAGCTTCCGTAAGTTCTCACATCATCAGGGATCTCTCTCTTTCTTCCTCTCCTTGTCTCTTCCTACAGATTTTTTACGTTTTCACCATTCCCATCACTGCTTCTCTTGTCACCTCCTTGGCCTCCCCACCCTCAGAGAACATCTCTCCTAGAGACACTTTCATGACTCAACAAATCGTAACAACACGATCGCAAAGAAACCACGGTGCTAGTGGGGTTTAAACCCATGGAAAGTGGGTCCTAAAACTCCAAACCAGGAGTTTTCCGACTCGCTTGTCATTGGTTCTAACCCTACCCATACCGTGGTTTAACACTTTCATTCTTTGTCTTTTCTGGATCCCTCTGCTCTGTCTCTCTCTCTCTCTTCGTTCATTGTCTCCTCCCCTACGTGGTCTCCTTCAGCATTTTCATCTCCATGTTTTTGGCTTCTTTTTTTGTGTAATGTCTACTATTGTTTTGTTATATATTGCCACAGTTCCCTTCCAAAGGGAACTGATCGCCCCTTCAAACCCTTCCCTTAGTTGGTTCTTCACTCCATCTATTATAGTTCACTATTAATACCATTCACCACATTCATGTCTGTCCTGCCCCACTGTCCTGCCCCACTGTCCTGCCCCACTGTCCTGCCCCACTGTTCTGCCCCACTGTCCTGCCCCACTGTCCTGCCCCACTGTCCTGCCCCACTGTCCTGCCCCACTGTCCTGCCCCACTGTCCTGCCCCACTGTCCTGCCACACTGTCCTTCCCCACGGTTCTGCCCCACTGTCCTGCCCCACTGTCCTGCCCCACTGTTCTGCCCCACTGTCCTGCCCCACTGTTTTGCCCCACTGTCCTGGCCCACTGTTCTGCCACACTGTCCTGCCCCACGGTTCTGCCCCACTGTCCTGCCCCACTGTTCTGCCACACTGTCCTGCCCCACTGTTCTGCCCCACTGTTCTGCCCCACTGTCCTACCCCACTGTTCTACCCCACTGTCCTGACCCACGGTTCTGCCCCACTGTCCTGCCCCACTGTTCTGCCACACTGTCCTGCCCCACTGTTCTGCCCCACTGTTCTGCCCCACTGTCCTACCCCACTGTTCTACCCCACTGTCCTGCCCCACTGTTCTGCCCCACTGTTCTGCCCCACTGTCCTGCCCCACTGTCCTGCCCCACTGTCCTGCCCCACTGTCCAGCCCCACTGTCCTGCTCCACTGTTCAGCCCCACTGTCCTGCCCCACTGTCCTGCCCCACTGTTCTGCCCCACTGTCCTGCCCACTGTTCAGCCTTACTGTCCTGCCCCACTGTCCAGCCCCACTGTCCTGCTTTACTGTTCAGCCCCACTGTCCTGCCCTACTGTTCTGCCCCACTGTCCTGCTCCACTGTTCTGCCCTACTGTCCAGCCCCACTGTCCTGCCCCACTGTCCAGCCCCACTGTCCTGCTCCACTGTTCAGCCCACTGTCCTGCCCCACTGTCCAGCCCACTGTCCTGCCCACTGTCCTGCCCCACTGTCCAGCCCACTGTCCTGCCCCACTGTCCTGCCCCACTGTCCAGCCACACTGTCCTGCCCACTGTCCAGCCCACTGTCCTGCCCCACTGTCCAGCCCCACTGTCCTGCCCCACTGTTCTGCCCCACTGTCCAGCCCCACTGTCCAGCCCCACTGTCCTGCCCCACTGTCCTGCCCCACTGTCCTGCCCCACTGTCCTGCCTCACTGTCCTGCCCCACTGTCCAGCCCCACTGTCCAGCCCCACTGTCCAGCCCCACTGTCCTGCCCCACTGTCCAGCCCCACTGTCCAGCCCCACTGTCCAGCCCCACTGTCCTGCCCCACTGTCCTGCCCCACTGTCCTGCCCCACTGTCCTGCCCCACTGTCCTGCCCACTGTCCAGCCCACTGTCCTGCCCCACTGTCCTGCCCCACTGTCCTGCCCCACTGTCCTGCCCACTGTCCTGCCCCACTGTCCTGCCCCACTGTCCTGCCCACTGTCCTGCCCCTGTCCAGCCCCACTGTCCTGCCCCACTGTCCTGCCCCACTGTCCAGCCCCACTGTCCTGCCCCACTGTCCTGCCCCACTGTCTTGCCCCACTGATTGAAAACTTCCCTGATTGCCATGTTTTTGCTTGCACAAGAATTGTGTGTAACTGTGTGATTTTTGTTTGTTCATGTATGTGTGCGCGCGCGCGCTCGTGCATCATAACTGTACTCACCTAATTGTTGTTATAGCGTCGAGCCTCAGCCCCTGGTCCCAGCCTCTGTGCTGGCCGCTAATGGTTTCATTTTCACCTGGTTATATCAGCCTTGGCATACCTGTTCTTAAAACTATGTATCGCTACCACCTCTATCATTTTGCAGTCTAATTCCACTTCCTGACCAGTATTTCCTATGACTCATCTGTTTTTAACTATCAGCTGTGCCCTGTGTACGTAAGATCCGCCTCTCAAATAGATTCGCCTTTCTATCATGGTAATTCCTCTCAGTATTTCGTACGTCCTGATCATGTCACCTCTAGTCCTTCTAAGTCCTCTAGTATCGTCAAGTTCAGCTTCTCTAGCTTCTCCTCATATCCCTCAGCTCTAGGACTAGTTTCGCTTCAAATCTTTGCATTTTTCTAGCTTCTTTACAAGCTTTCTCAGATAAGGGTTCCAAACTGGATACTCCAAGATGGTCCTGACATAAGGTAATAAATGCCTCCTTGACATAACTGAAACCTACTCTGAAATTTGCTAGTCTTGAGTATGCAGCGGTTACTGGGTGAGGTTAGGTAAGGATCGTCAGGAAACAGGACAGAGTTTCTTGACGCTGGTCTCAGTCATATGATCCGCCACTGGAGCTTTTGGTCACCTGACCGAGGCCTTCCGGTGGCTTACCAGTCCACCCCTTTAAAAATTATGGTCATAGTTATAAAACAAATTTTGTTAGCGGTTATTAGGCCAACGTCATCCTCAGGCGCAATGTGTGGGTGTGTGTGTACTCACCTATTTGTGGTTGCAGGGGTCGATTCATAGCTCTTGGCCCCGCCTCTTCACTGATTGCTACTAGGTCATCTCTCTCCCTGCTCCATGAGCTTTATCAAACCTCGTCTTAAAACTATGTATGGTTCCTTCCTCCACTACGTCACTTTCTAGACTATTCCACTTCCTGACAACTCTATGACTGAAGAAATACTTCCTAACATCCCTTTGACTCATAGGAGTCTTCAACTTCCAATTGTGACCCCTTGTTTCTGTGTCCCCTCTCTGGAACATCTTGTCTCTGTCCACCTTATCTATTCCTCGCAGTATTTTATATGTCGTTATCATGTCTCCCCTAACCCTCCTGTCCTCTAGTGTCGTCAGGCCGATTTCCCTTAACCTTTCTTCGTAGGACAATCCCCTTAGCTCTGGGACTAGTCTTGTTGCAAACCTCTGCACTTTCTCTAATTTCCTGACGTGCTTGACCAGGTGTGGGTTCCAAACTGGTGCTGCATACTCCAGTATGGGCCTGACGTATATGGTGTACAGAGTCTTGAATGATTCCTTAGTGAGGTATTGGAACGCTATTCTTAGGTTTGCCAGCCGCCCGTATGCTGCAGCAGTTATCTGATTGATGTGTGCCTCAGGAGATGTGCTCGGTATTATACTCACCACAAGATCTTTTTCCTTGAGTGAGGTTTGCAGTCTTTGGCCACCTAGACTATACTCTGTCTGCGGTCTTCTTTGCCCTTCCCCGATCTTCATGACTTTACATTTGGCAGGGTTAAATTCAAGGAGCCAGTTACTGGACCAGGCTTGTAGCCTGTCCAGGTCTCTTTGTATTCCTGCCTGATACTCGACTGATTTAATTCTTCTCATTAACTTCACATCATCTGCAAACAGGGACACTTCTGAGTCTATCCCTTCCGTTATGTCATTCACATATACCAAAAATAGTACAGGTCCTAGGACTGACCCTTGTGGAACCCCACTCGTCACAGGTGCCCACTCTGACACCTCGTCACGTACCATGACTCGTTGTTGCCTCCCTGTCAGATATTCTCTGATCCATTGCAGTGCCTTTCCTGTTACGTGTGCCTGATCCTCTAGCTTTTGCATTAACCTCTTGTGAGGAACTGTGTCGAACGCCTTCTTGCAGTCCAAGAAAATGCCGTCTATCCACCCCTCTCTCTTGTGTGTTACTTCTGTTACCTTGTCCTAAAACTCCAGTAGGTTTGTGACACAGGATTTTCCTTCCCTGAAACCGTGCTGGTTGTCGTTTATAAGCTTGTGTCTTTCTAGGTGCTCCACCACTCTCCTCCTGATGATCTTCTCCATGACTTTGCATACTATACACGTCAGTGACACAGGTCTGTAATTTAATGTGTGTGTATGTGTGTGTGTGTATGCGTGTGTGTGTACTCACCTAGTTGTGGTTGCAGGGGTCGAGTCATAGCTCCTGGCCACGCCTCTTCACTGGCCGCTACTGGGTCACTCTCCCTTCGTCATGAGCCTTATCATATCTCTTCTTGAAGCTATGAATGGATCCTGCTTCCACTACATCACTTCCCAAGCAATTCCACTTCTGTGTGTGTGTGTGTGTGTGTTCCCTGACCTGGTTCATCGCAGTCAGTGTTGAGAGAGGTCACACCATCCTCAAGCTCAATAATTCACAACACCTCTCTCTCTGATCCTCTCTACATCCTCATTCCTCCCTCCTCCTTCCTCCACCTCCCTCCCATCTTCCCCTCCCTCTCCTTCTCTCTCTCTCTCCCCATCAACCACAATCTCTCACAACGTCAGCAACATTATGTGTACTAGACCCACAGATAAGGACCAATCACAACCTTAATACTGAAATAGTTTAATACGAATGTATTTTTTACCCTTCATCAGTACCGTATCTGATGTATGAATTGTGTGTCCAGTGTATGAGTTCTGTATCTGATGTATGAATTGTATGTCCAGTGTATGAGTTGTGTATCTGATGTATGAATTGTGTATCCACTGTTGTTCACTCTTAACCATGTATTAGCCTGGTAACTGACTGAAGGGTTCAGCGTCACGTGACGCAGCCTCGGAGCAGGTCTCCTAGTTTATGGTGTGGTCATTCAGACTGTTGGCTCTAGCAGTACACAGTCCAACTTGTGTACCTGTCCCTAAGAGGGCACAGAAGAACTGCAGTAGGCCTACCGGCAGATTTGAAACAAGAAGCAAAAAAGAGGAAAGTCAAGAGACATGGGAGGCGAAGAATACGCAGAAGACAGGTGAAGAATACGCAGAAGACAGGTGAAGAATACGCAGAAGACAGGCGAAGAATACCCAGAAGACAAGTGAAGAATACGCAGAAGACAGGCGAAGAATACGCAGAAGACAGGCGAAGAATACGCAGAAGACAGGTGAAGAATACGCAGAAGACAGGCGAAGAATACGCAGAAGACAGGCGAAGAATATGCAGAAGACAGGTGAAGAGGTAAAGAGAGGAGGCAGAGATCAGGTCACGAATATTCAGAAGATTACAGCGTTTGAGATTCATGTAAGGAAATCTGTATAAGGGCTGATTCGAAAAGACAGAGTCTGTGAAGGCTATAAATTATGGGGGAGCGCTAAATCCATAGGGATTATACAGCGACTGTAGGGGGGGAGGTTGGATGGAAGGCATTCAGGCTCAATTCAGGGAACTGGAGCACAGATCCAATTCTCTAGATCAAGATCCCCTTGGGGGGAAGGCTGGAAGAGCAGATATTGTTAGCAAATGTTAGCAGATAACTGTGATGTCTGACGTGACGGAAACTAAGATGGTGATGCTGGCAAGGTTAACACATCATGTCTGACGTGACGGAAACTAAGATGGCAATGCTGGCAATGTTAACACATCATGTCTGACGTGACGGAAACTAAGATAGTGATGCTGGCAAGGTTAACACATCATGTCTGACGTGACGGAAACTAAGATGGCAATGCTGGCAATGTTAACACATCATGTCTGACGTGACGGAAACTAAGATGGTGATGCTGGCAATGTTAACACATCATGTCTGACGTGACGGAAACTAAGATGGCAATGCTGGCAATGTTAACACATCATGTCTGACGTGACGGAAACTAAGATGGCAATGCTGGCAATGTTAACACATCATGTCTGACGTGACGGAAACTAAGATGGCAATGCTGGCAATGTTAACACATCATGTCTGACGTGACGGAAACTAAGATGGTGATGCTGGCAATGTTACACATCATGTCTGACGTGACGGAAACTAAGATGGCAATGCTGGCAATGTTAACACATCATGTCTGACGTGACGGAAACTAAGATGGCAATGCTGGCAATGTTAACACATCATGTCTGACGTGACGGAAACTAAGATGGCAATGCTGGCAATGTTAACACATCATGTCTGACGTGACGGAAACTAAGATGGTGATGCTGGCAAGGTTAACACATCATGTCTGACGTGACGGAAACTAAGATGGTGATGCTGGCAAGGTTAACACATCATGTCTGACGTGACGGAAACTAAGATGGTGATGCTGGCAAGGTTAACACATCATGTTTGACGTGACGGAAACTAAGATGGTGATGCTGGCAAGGTTAACACATCATGTCTGACGTGACGGAAACTAAGATGGTGATGCTGGCAAGGTTAACACATCATGTCTGACGTGACGGAAACTAAGATGGTGATGCTGGCAAGGTTAACACATCATGTCTGACGTGACGGAAACTAAGATGGTGATGCTGGCAAGGTTAACACATCTTTTGTCCTTAAAAACAACGTACCATAATCTTGTTTGTGATAAAGGTAGAACTAGATGACTATCCTCCTTCCAGCTATTTTATTTAATTCATAGTTTTTTTCGGTTCTTTTATTTTACAGATAATTTAAATAATTTAATCATGGCCTCCTTGCACCCCCAAGAAATAAAGTTTTCACAGTTGTCTCTCCATGAGAGAGTTACACTTAAGAAGAGGTCGTTCAACACCTGATATACAAATATCTCAGCCAGGAATAAGCAACAACAAGAAGTATATTCGTAGCTTTAACTCTGTATGGTACCAACGGAAAAGTTGGTTTTGCGGCTGTGAAATACATTGTTTTGGTTCCCGTGTTTGGTGTTTGGAGGTGATGTAACGTGAACAAAACACGGTTTTAGAAATATAAACAAAATTAAAGACAAAACTGAAAAACATGAGGAGTCAAAGAAGCGTTGAAAATGTGGTTTCACTGACACTTTTACGAAACGTAAATATTAAGGAGAAACTTAGTGAGGCATATTTTTCTGTTTGTGATTTTATCAAGCTTATGTATAAATTCTCTTTTTATATGTTTGTTTCGTTTTACACAATATTAAAACAATGGCTAAAAATTTTCTGAAGCGGCACCTCCACTAGTGTTAGCTACGAGCCTCCACTGCACCGGAAGTATCAGTGGTAGAAGTATGTATCAGTGGTAGAAGTATGTATCAGTGGTAGAAGTATGTATCAGTGGTAGAAGTATCAGTGGTAGAAGTATCAGTGGTAGAAGTATCAGTGGTAGAAGTATCAGTGGTAGAAGTATCAGTGGTAGAAGTATGTATCAGTGGTAGAAGTATGTATCAGTGGTAGAAGTATGTATCAGTGGTAGAAGTATCAGTGGTAGAAGTATCAGTGGTAGAAGTATGAACAAGATTACCGCCAAGTTTATTAGTTTGACCAAGAGGTCGGAGGTGCTGAAAAGATTTTGAAAAATGGAAATATAGAAAAGAAAAAAAACCGGAAGATTTCGCAGGAAAAGTGAGCTTGGGAGAGAAGAAAGTCCGTTAGCATTATAGTAGGCATAGTTTATGAGACTGGGAGGAGAGCCTAGGTGAGAGGAGCGGCGAGGAGTCGAAATTTCAGAGTCGAGGAACTGAGGGTCTCAGATGAGGACTACCTGGAGTCTACTTGGAGTGTGTTCCAAGGGTCAACGCCCCCCGCTGCCAGGACCCAGACCAGGCCTCCCGGTGGATGGTCTGAACAACAAGGCTGGTGGTGGTAGCCGCACGAAGTCTACGGTAAGCACCACAGCCCGGGTGACTTGAGGAACTTGTCCAGAGCACGGTAAACAAGAACACTGAGTACAGTCTTGCGGTAAACAAGAACACTGAGTACAGTCTTGCGGTAAACAAGAACACTGAGTACAGTCTTGCGGTAAACAAGAACACTGAGTACAGTCTTGCGGTAAACAAGAACACTGAGTACAGTCTTGCGGTAAACAAGAACACTGAGTACAGTCTTGCGGTAAACAAGAACACTGAGTACAGTCTTGCGGTAAACAAGAACACTGAGTACAGTCTTGCGGTAAACAAGAACACTGAGTACAGTCTTGCGGTAAACAAGAACACTGAGTACAGTCTTGCGGTAAACAAGAACACTGAGTACAGTCTTGCGGTAAACAAGAACACTGAGTACAGTCTTGCGGTAAACAAGAACACTGAGTACAGTCTTGCGGTAAACAAGAACACTGAGTACAGTCTTGCGGTAAACAAGAACACTGAGTACAGTCTTGCGGTAAACAAGAACACTGAGTACAGTCTTGCGGTAAACAAGAACACTGAGTACAGTCTTGCGGTAAACAAGAACACTGAGTACAGTCTTGCGGTAAACAAGAACACTGAGTACAGTCTTGCGGTAAACAAGAACACTAGTACAGTCTTGCGGTAAACAAGAACACTGAGTCAGTCTTGCGGTAAACAAGAACACTGAGTACAGTCTTGCGGTAAACAAGAACACTGAGTACAGTCTTGCGGTAAACAAGAACACTGAGTACAGTCTTGCGGTAAACAAGAACACTGAGTACAGTCTTGCGGTAAACAAGAACACTGAGTACAGTCTTGGGTAACAAGAACACTGAGTACAGTCTTGCGGTAAACAAGAACACTGAGTACAGTCTTGCGGTAAACAAGAACACTGAGTACAGTCTTGCGGTAAACAAGAACACTGAGTACAGTCTTGCGGTAAACAAGAACACTGAGTACAGTCTTGCGGTAAACAAGAACACTGAGTACAGTCTTGCGGTAAACAAGAACACTGAGTACAGTCTTGCGGTAAACAACAGGGCAAACCAGTCACACAGCTGTGAACACGAATTTCAAGGAAACGAAGCGAAGAGTTATATTTCCATTCAACTTTGAACTTGATAGGAGAAAGATTGTTAAGGGCCTCAAGAAGGTTGGAAGAATCTAGTATTATGTGGCCAAAGATCAAAGACAGCATTTACAAAGCGTAGCCAGAGAGGACGTTCCCAAATAGTAGGAAGCAGAACAGCTTCAAAATAGTACACAAAAAAACGCCCATAGAAAAACATAAGAACATAGGAAAGAAGGAATACTGCAGCAGGCCTACTGGCCCATGCAATGCAGGTCCAAGTCTCCCACCGGCTTAAGCCAATGCCCCGACCCAGCCAGGTCAAGTCACATTCACTTAAGGAAGGAGCACGGCATCTGACCTAGTAGCACAAGCTAGTCAGGTCCAACTCACACCCACCTGCACCCACTCATGTATTTATCTAACCTATTATTAAAACTACACAACGTTTTAGCCTCTATAACTGTACTCGGGAGTTTGTTCCACTCATCGACAACTCTATTACCAAACCAATGCTTTCCTATATCCTTCCTGAATCTGAATTTATCCAACTTAAAGCCATTGCTGCGAGTCCTGTCAATACTAGATATTTTCAGCACTCTATTTACATCCCCTTTATTTATTCCTGTTGTCCATTTATACACCTCAATCATATCCCCCCTAATTCTACGCCTTTCTAGAGAGTGCAGATTCAGGGCCCTCAGTCTATCCTCATAGGGAAGATTTCTGATACATGGGATCAACTTAGTCATCCTCCTTTGTACGTTTTCCAGAGCATTTATATCCATTCTGTAATACGGTGACCAAAACTGTGCAGCATAATCTAGATGAGGCCTAACCAAGGATATATAGAGTTGAAGAACAACCTGAGGACTCCTATTATTTATGTTTCTTGATATGAAGCCAAGGATTCTGTTCGCTTTATTGCGAACACTTATGCACTGCTGTCTTGGTTTTAGATTACTGTTAACCAGAACTCCTAAATCCTTTTCGCAATCAGTAGTATTAAGATCTACATTATTTAGTTTATATGTGGCATGGTTATTGTCCTGTCCAATATTTAGAACTTTGCATTTGTCTATATTAAACAGCATCTGCCACTTCTCCGACCACTGCATCAGTCTATTCAAATCTTCCTGGAGTGCTCTAATGTCCTCATTTGAATGAATTGGACGGCCTATTTTGGTGTCATCGGCAAACTTGCTTATGTCGCTATTTATTCCCTCATCTATGTCGTTTATGTAGATTGTGAACAACAAGGGGCCCAATACTGACCCCTGTGGAACACCGCTTGTGGCGCTTCCCCACTCTGATTTCTCAGTTTCGGTCCAACTTGGACCCTTTACAAAGTCTTGTATGTGAGGGTTATTTATGTATTGTTCCAGTCACGGTATTGTGCCTTTTTGTTATTTAGCTTAAAAATACTCCACGTTAAGATTAGTAAGAATAAAGGATAGAGGAAAGCCCATAGCTACATCAAAGATTTGAGAATAAAATTTACCTTGAAGGTAAGAAATATGTGAGATTATGGAGACGAAGTTAGCTCTTCGTCGACCTTCACTCTGAGAAAACTAAGAATATAATCAAGAGGAATATTAGTAAAGAGAGAGACATTGTCAAGACTTAGTATATTACAGATCAGTGTAGCTGAACACGTTACATGAAGTTCTGAGAGTGACGGAGATGTACAGGAAAAAAACGAGTAAGATAAAGAGTGAGAGTTTTGGGCAGCCGTTAGCCCAGAGGATAAGAGACGGAATCTCTAGAGGAAATGAAGGGGCGAAGAGGAATACTAGCTTTGTGGGCTTTAAGAAGACCACAGAAATAATATACAGAGGGACAGATTACGCGAAACGTTGAACAAGATGAAAGTCAAGAGGATAAATATTAGAAAGCAACATTTAAGGATAAAAGTTCTCTTGATGCGACCAAGAGGATTGGAAGCGAGAGGTGCGTGAGTCAGAGAGGTGTGTAGGTGCGTGAGTCAGAGAGGTGTGTAGGTGCGTGAGTCAGAGAGGTGTGTAGGTGCGTGAGTCAGAAAGGTGTGTAGGTGCGTGAGTCAGAGAGGTGTGTAGGTGCGTGAGTCAGAGAGGTGTGTAGGTGCGTGAGTCAGAGAGGTGTGTAGGTGCGTGAGTCAGAGAGGTGTGTAGGTGCGTGAGTCAGAGAGGTGTGTAGGTGCGTGAGTCAGAGAGGTGTGTAGGTGCGTGAGTCAGAGAGGTGTGTAGGTGTGTGAGTCAGAGAGCAAACAAGCGGTTTTTGGGAAGTGCAGTAATCTTCACGATTAAGGATAACCACCGAATTGCCTTTGTCAGAAGGAAGGAAACAATGTCAGTAGCGGATCTATGAAAAGAAAGGGCAAATTGATATCAAAAAGGAAGGTGGTGATTCTTAGAAGAAAAAAAAAGCTATAGACATGACCTACTTACACTAGTGGATACGTCCACTGTGACTCCGCCTCCTGCTACTTCAGTTCACCTGTGCAGTATATAAGCCACTTCTCAGAGCATATGCTGTACTTCCTTCAAGACTGATGAGCTGAACACATAGACTCCAGGCTGAGGCACTGATTACCTCTTCTTCTGTATATAGTTCTACTGTCTTCAAATAATGTCCTAGAATTTGTATTGATAAAGCCACTGGATGGCGAAACGTCTACACTAAAGATACCCAGATACGAAGATCGGGTGAAGTAGCAAAAGAAAATCCAAAACCGAAAAATTCAAACTGATGCTGCAAAAGTGTGAGAGAAAAAAAGATTTGAGAATTAGACAAATGTATAACAAACTGGGCATCTTTATATTGTAGACGTTTCGCCCACCAGTGGCTTTATAAACACCGACGATATGTTAAGTGAAAGGACACAAGTGGAACTAATGCAACATTTTATTGTGGCAACGTTTCGCTCCTGGAGAGCGAAACGTTGCCATAATAAAATGAAGCATTAGTTGCAGTCGTGTCCTTTTACTTAATACAGAGGACTGAAGAGGTAGAAGAGGTAATCAGTCCCTCAATCTTGATGAAACTGGAGCACTGGAAGGAAGGACTGGACTTATATACTGGAGTCAGATGAGACGAAGGCATTGTTAGTGGTGGGCTAAACGTTTACATAAAAAAAAATGATACCCAGTTGTTGCGCATGTGTCTAATACTTCAACTCGCTGGTATTACATACCACTGACGTTTATACCTTTGATATACAAGAATGGTATGCAATACCAACAAGATGAAATTAAGACACATGTGCAACATCTGGGTATCTTTATAGTAGACGTTTCGCCATCCAAAATTCTAGGACATAACTTGGAGACAGTAGAACTATATACAAAAGATGAGGTAATCAGTCCCTCGGCCTTGCAGTTGGTGTGTTCAGCACCGTAGTTGTGGAGATTCTGAAGACCAGGTTGTTGTTGTTGTATGTTCGCCGGTACCACCGGTCCGGGTCTTCTCCAAATGGTGACCCGGCATTGGCCCCCTGGGTAGAGGGTGTCATCTTCTTTCTTTCTTGCTGTGGCTCCCCATGATGGGGAGTGTCTTCTGACGTCGCATCTTCATCAGTGAAGACCAGGTAAGGAGGCTTGACCTTAAATAGGCGACACCCGAAGGGACGGGTAGCAGACGAGGGCATAGTCACTGGTAGGCGAGATATTCCCCAGTGGTAGTAGGTCATACTCAAAGAGATGGGTTAGTTGTAGTAGTTGTCGTAGCCGTGAAGAAGGTTATGTACAGGTCCTCAGAATCAAGACTCCATGATGTTGGAGTGTCTGACAAGTTGTACAAGAATAGTTCTGCAGTTTCGCCTGTCTGAAAAGTGGTTGTTAATATACACCAATATTCCAGCGTAGGAAGTTAAAGTAACGTGAAGAGCATCGGCTTAGTCTTTCTTGTAGATGAATGGTTCAGAGAACCGACAAGTTGAAGTTGAAGTTGAGATCTTCTGGTATCATCAGACCTAAACTCACGTTAAACTTTGTTTCCCCAATTTTTCCTTAGCACAGTAACCTAAATGTGTTCTCACTGAACATCATACTACAAGATATCCTCTTAAAGGTTCGATGTGTCCTCAATGAATGTCATTCTCATATAAATTCTAATATTGACTATAAAGGAGGATACATTGCTATGATTTATCTCTGTCTACGTCAGACTGAGAATGAGAAAAAGAAGTGGGGCAAGTACTGTTCCTTGAGGAACAGAGTTTTTCACTGTGGCACACTCGGATTTCACCACGTTCACTATTACCCTTTGGGTTCTCTTTGTTAGGAAGTTAAATATCGATCTACCTACTTTTCAGGTATTCTTTTTTTGCACGCATTTTGTGCTATTACACCTACTGTGGAGAAAATTCTCCAAGAGAGGGGGAAGGGGGTAACAGCCCTTTCTGCCCTTTTCAAGGGCCCAGCCCTTTCTGCTCTTAGAAAGGGCCAGACTGCGTCTCTGGCTTCGACAACAACTTAACTAGTAACAGATGAATGGACCCAAGCAGTACGTCACGTGTCTGACCAGTGTAGCAACGAGGGTATATGAGTTAATAGACATTTGATATAAATGGGACTCTTTGTCATAGCAGGAAAGTTAAAGGAAACTGCTGTATTAGTTTCTACACTTGACATTATAATCATGTGCTTCAGTGATCGAAATATTTAGAGAACACAAGCATTTGAATTGCAAATTGTTGCAGTGTTTTGCAAGTGTTGAAATTGAGCTTAGGTCAGCGAAACAGGGTGAGGGCAGGATCGGAGAAGAGGAGGGCGGCAGATTGAACTCAGCAACGAAAGCGAACGGGCTTACGGCACGATGATTTGACCTGACAAAGGGACATTAGTCGTACGTCTTCGATCCCCTATTCAATCTCCACTAACGTCGGGAAATCGGATAAGAACTCTGTTCCAGCGCGTTTAGTGATAATAATAAAATCGCGGTATATTCAGAAGTGTGCGCAGCTTCTAACTACTACAGAAAGACTGAAATTTGATGAACGTAAAGAGACAGTCATAAGTTAGCTTCGTCTAACAAGGCGGTGTCTCTTCAGCAGTGTTCTTCAATCAAGACAGCATTTCCGCCGTATATGGTGGAGTCAACACCATCGCTCACGTTACAACAAGCAAGGTATGTTTTTTTGTTCTTGCCAGGCAGGGGACTGCGCAGTTCTTGTTAGGCAGGAGCATCAAAATTGATCTATTGACGGCGGTTATGAGTGGACTTTTAAGTCCAAACACGTGAGTTACATCTCAGTCTTTATTTAATGACTGACGATATGGCATACGCTCCTTTGGGGCAATAATATAATACTCATGTGTGCATTTATTCACCCATACAGCCCAGGGGGATGAGACCGTATGCATCAACTAACAACATCTGAGATGGCTGGGGAGTCGTGGATGCATCAACAAGCTAAGTAGTATATTTACAGTCCATCAACTCTGAGGGGTTTATTCCCCCACACCTACCTTATTTATGAAGGTATTGAAAAGTCTTGGTCCCTTCACACTCATTGCATTTTCCCACAGTGTACTCACTACACCCCTGTCTTTCATAGAGGTATTTTACAACGTCAGTCATGCCTCTTACTTGTAAAGGGAATGATTGGTGAGTTCCGATTTGGCACCAATCAGGTGTAGATTATATATTTCGTGCCTGCATTCCAAGGAGTACAGATCAAGGGATTTCAATTATTATTATAATCAAGTTAAGCACTAAACCTTAATCATATAGTGAGAGATTTTAAGCATTTCCATTATTTTATGCGTTTCACTGAATCTATGCGGCAGTAGTATTCCAGCCTGGAGAGAAGAGTATCATCATTGACCTGGCATCACCAGATTATCTTTTTTCTTGCAGTTGTGGTAGTGACACTGTTGTGATTCTTGAAGGTGTGATCTTCAGACATGATCACTCCCAGATCTCTCACATTAGTTTTATGGTCTATCGAGTCATCAGAGTTTGTTTTATACTCCGTTCCTGCCTTTATTTCTTCAATCTTTCCATGACGGAGAAATTGAAACGTGCCCTCATTGAACATCATATTGTTGGCAGTGGCCCAATGAAGTCTTCGATTATATGTGCTTGGTGGATGCAAACACCATACTCAGTTTCAGGAGAAGATACGATAAGACTCGAAAAGCCAGGAACCAATAAAGTGTTTGATATAATTTAAGAGGCAGGTGGGGAAAGGAGCTGAGACTCGACCCCCGTTACCACAACTAGGTTAGTGCCAGTCACACACACACACACACACACACACACACACACACACCTTGTAGAGTTAACGGTGGAGAATGCAGCACCACGAGAAGAACTAGAGAAGCCGAACTTCAATAAAGGGGACTACATAGGCATGAGAAGTTTCCTGCATGAAGTGCAGTGGGAAAGAGAACTATAGGGAAAGACAGTAAATGAAATGATGGAACTAGTGACCACTAAGTGCTGGGAGGCAGAGGAGAAGTTCATACCAAAGGGTAACAGAAAAAATGGTAAGACCAGAGTGAGCCCATGGTTTAACTGGAGGTGTAAAGAGGCCAAAGCCAAGTGTGCTAGAGCATGGAAAAGGTATAGAAGGCAAAGGACTCAAGAAAACAAGGAGTTGAGTAGAAGAACCAGAAACTAATATGCAGGGATAAGGAGAGAGGCCCAGAGGCAATATGAGAACGACATAGCATCAAAAGACAAATCTGAAACAAAGTTGTTATACAGTCACATTAGGAGAAAAACAACAGTCAAGGACCAGGTAATCAGGCTGAGGAAAGAAGGAGGGGAGCTCACGAAGAATGACCAGGAAGTATGTGATGAACTAAACACAAGATTTAGAGAAGTATTTACAAGAGACAGGAATGCTTCCAGCAAACCGTGGAGGTAGGGTGCACCAGCAGGTGCTGGACACAATACACATAACCAAGGTAGAGGTGATGAAACTGCTAGGTGAACTAGATACCTCAAAGGCGGTGGGCCCAGATAACATATCTCCATGGATACTGAGAGAGGGAGCAGAGGAACTGTGTGTCGCTATCAGCAATCTTCAACAAATCTATCGAAACTGGGCAATTGCCTGAGGTGTGGAAGACAGCAAATGTAGTTCCAGTTTTTAAGAAAGGAGACAGACAGGCAGCGTTAAACAACAGACCAGTGTCACTGAAATGTATAGTATGTAAAGTCATGTAAAAGATCATCAGGAGAAGAGTGGTGGAACACATTGAAAAGATTGGGCTCATACATGACAATCAACGTGGCTTCAGGGATGGGAAATCCTGTGTCACAAATCTATTTGAGTTCTACGATAAGGTAACAGAAGTAAGACAGGAGAGAGAGGGATGGGTAGATTGCATCTTTTTGGACTGTAAGAAGGCTTTTGACACAGTACCACACAAGAGACTGGTGCAAAAATTAGAGGAGCAGGCAGGAATAATAGGGAATGTACTGCAATGGATCAGGGAATACCTGACAGGAAGGAAACAAAGTGTGTTGGTACGTGATGAAGTGTCAGAGTGGGCGCATGTGTCGAGTGGGGTTCCACAAGGGTCAGTCCTAGGTCCGGTGCTGTTTCTTATATATGTGAATGACATGATGGAAGGAATAGATTCAGAAGTGTCACTGTTCGCTGATGATGTGAAACTGATGAGGAGAATAAAAGCGGACGAGGATCAGTTAAGATTACAAGGGGATCTGGACAGACTACATGTCTGGTCAAACAAATGGCTCCTGGAGTTTAACCCAAGTAAGTGTAAGGTCATGAGGATTGGGGAAGGACACAGAAGACCGCAGACGGCATACAGGTTAGGGAATCAAAGGCTGCAAACGTCACTTAAAGAAAAGGATCTTGGGGTAAGCATTATAACGAACATGTCTCCTGAGGCACACATCAATCAAATAACTGCTGCAGCATATGGACGCTTGGCAAACCTGAGATTAGCATTTAGACATCTGAGTAAGGAGTCATTCACGACATTGTACACCGTGTACGTCAGGCCTATACAATAGTATGCAGCACCAGTATGCAACCCATACCTAGTCAAACACGTTACGAAATTGGAGAAAGTGCAAAAATTTGCAAAAACATTAGTCCCGGAACTGAGGGGTATGTCTTATGAGGAGAGGCTAAGGGAACTCACGCTGATGACACTAGAGGATAGGAGGGATAGGGGGGACATGATAACAACCTATAAAATACTGAGAGGAATTGACAAGGTGGACAGGGCTCGAATGTTCAGAGATGGGATACAGGAACAAGGGGCCACAAATGGAAGCTGAAAACCCAGATGAGTCATAGGGATATTAGAAAGTATTTCTTTAGCCTTAGAGTTGTCAGGAAGTGGAATAATCTAGAAAGAGAAGTAGTGGAAGCAAGTTCCATACATAGCTTTACGAAAAGGTATGATAAAGCTCATGGAGCAGGGAGAGTGATTTAGTATCGACCAGTGAATAGGCGGGGCCAGGAGCTATGAATCGACCCCTGCAACCACATATAGGTGAGTACACACCCACATATACATACCTGTATTAATAAATACAGGTAAATAAAGATAAAAATATGCTGAATATGAGTGACTAAGATTTACCTGCTTATGCATATATTCACGAGGAAAGAAGAAACCCTTCCAGAGTGCATAACGTTTAACTAGCATTTCACAAAAAAACACAAATACGAGAAAGAAACTTGTTTACCTGGACCATTATCTAGTTAATGGTCCATACACACACAACCCGCACATATAAAAGAGAGGAGCTTACGACGACGTTTCGGCCCGACTTGGACCATTTACAAAGTCACACTAACTTTGTAAATGGTCCAAGTCGGCGAAACGTCGTCGTAAGCTCCTCTCTTTTATATGTGCCGGTTGTGTGTGTATTGTTCCAGTCACGGTATTGTGTCTTTTTGTTATTAATGGTCCAAGTCGGACCGAAACGTCGTCATACGTTTCTCCTATGAGCGAGTTATTTGTGTTTTGTTCCAGTCAATGTATTGTGGCTCTTTGTTCGTTCTGTTTAACTACCATGTGTTTCACATTGATGTGATAAAACAGTAGCACATCCTTAGTTGATACACACACACACACACTGCAACACAGTAGCACCGCCCACTGCAACACAGTAGCACCGCCCACTGCAACACAGTAGCACCGCCCACTGCTGCAGTCTTAAGCCAGCACGCGTGGCAAACTTTTACTAGTGTAGTTATCAAGGTGATCACGTCACCAGCACCGTATGTGTTAGGAATACCGGAGATAATAGTGTGTGTGGGCCAGCAACACCTGTGGCCAGCAACACCTGTGGCCACCAGCACCTGTGGCCACCAGCACCTGTGGCACCTCCACACCCACGTCAGGTCAAGCTTGATATTAATAGGTTTCTAAAGTTTTTCTACTCCCGCAGTCCAAGTCTGGGTCTGGGTTGCTGGTCAACCAGACTGTTGCTGTTGGTGGCCCACTGGCCCACATACCCATCACAGCCTGGTTGATTTAGCACTCGGATGATGTGGCTGTCAAGTCTCCTCTTGAAGGCTTCTACACTTGTCCCAGTAGTGTTTCTCATATCTTCTAATAAGATGTTGAATAGTCTGGGACCACGGATGTTGATACAGTGTTCTCTTATTGTGTCCTTGGCGCCCATTTTAACTGGGTTTATTTTACATTTTTTCTCCCATATCTCTTAATATGTTATGAGACCAGGACCTCAAGTACCTTCCACGTATTATGTATTTTCATGTATCATGTATTATAATGTATCTTCATGTATTATCATGTATTTTCATGTATTAGCCTTTATCTTCATGTATTTTCATGTATCATGTATCTTCATGTGTCTTCATGTACCTTCACGTATTAACATGTATTATCATGTACCTTTACGTATTGCTCTTTCCTGCATCATAATAAAATATACATATAACTTTAATACCGTCGTTCCCAGTACTATAAATACTTGATTGACTGCATAAGATGCTGTCCTGAACGATGCTGTCAACACTGAACAGTATTCTAAACGAGGTATCACATGCTGTGTGAATACTGTCACACGTGGCACTGAATTTGAAAGACCGCATTATCCACCACGTCATTTTCCTCACTGTCGTGGCATTTGCCTCAATGTGTTCTTGGAAAAAAGTCTGCTTATATGATTACTCCCAGATCCTACACGTTCCTTCGTTCTATTTGGTTATTCTCTTGCCTGTTATATAATACTACTACTACTACTACTAATAATAATCATCTTTATTTCTTCAAGTGCCTGATACAGTGTATACAGACCATGGCTGACATCAGTGGCATATTATATAGTAGAAAGCCCCTTGTTAAGCAGAGCATTTCGGGAAAATAACTTTTTTCCCAAGGGTGCGACTCACACCAGTCGACTAACACCCAGGTACCTATATACTACTAGATAACCAGGGACAGCAGGAGTCTTAAGGAAACTCGCCCCTAGGTTTCTACCAGTACCCGGGATCGAACCACGGAACTCAAGTGTGTGAGCTGAGTGCACTACCAACTGAACTACGAGACACCTCAGTGTCCCTTTTGAGTTCCACATTCTCTCTATTTAAGCAGCTGGAATTGTCCACTGCTCACTGAAAAACATTGCATATATCTTCCTGTATTTTTTTCGAGTCTTCTAGGGAGATGATTTTCATGTTTATTTTTGTATCATCAGCAAATGATGTGAAAGTGTGTAGAAAGTTGTGTTTATCTGTGTCTGCTACGATGCCAAGAGTGAAGGTGCCAGCACTGAGCGCTCTACTGTCACAATGCTAGATTTTGACCTGTTAACTACTAGATAACACTAGATCAATCTTGGTTCCCTCCACACACATACACACACTCACACACACATCGTTCAGGACTCTGTACACTGTGTACGTTAGGCCCATACTAGAGTATGCAGCACCAGTTTGGAACCCACATCTAGCCAAGCACGTAAAGAAACTAGAGAAAGTGCAAAGGTTTGCAACAAGACTAGTCCCGGAGCTAAGGGGTATGTCCTACGAGGACAGGTTAAGGGAAATCGACCTGACGACACTGGAGGACAGGAGAGATAGGGGGGACATGACAACGACATATAAGATACTGAGAGGAATTGACAAGGTGGACAGAGACAGAATGTTCCAGAGATGGGACACAGCAACAAGGGGACACAGTTGGAAGTTGAAGACTCAGATGAATCACAGGGATGTTAGGAAGTAATTCTTCAGTCACAGAGTGGTCGGGAAGTGGAATAGTTTGGGAAGCGATGTAGTGGAGGCAGGGTCCATACATAGCTTTAAGAAGAGGTATGATAAAGCTCATGGCGCAGGGAGAGTGCCCCAGTAGCGGCCAGTGAAGAGGCGAGGCCAGGAGCTATGACTCGACCCCTGCAACCACAACTAGGTGAGTACAACTAGGTGAGTACACACACACACACACACACACACACACAAATACACACAGAAACACACACACAAACACACACACACACACACACACACACAAATACACACAGAAACACACAAACACACACACACAAACACACACACACACACACACAAATACACACAGAAACACACACACACACACACACACACAAATACACACACAAACACACACACACACACACAAATACACACAGAAACACACACACAAATACACACACAAAAACACACACAAACACACACACAAACACACACACACACACACACACACACACACACACACACACGGTGGCCTAGTGGGTAAAGCTCTCGCTTCACGCACGGAGGGGCCGGGTTCAATTCCCGGTGGGGCAGAAACATTTCGAAGTGTTTCCTTACACACACCCACACACACATACATACAACAGGCCTAGTGTCTAATTGACATGTGCCTAGGACAAAATGGTAACTAACTGCCGCATCCGATAAAACATGGCATATTTTTTCTGTAATGAGGAACAGTTTAACATCTGTATGTGAAAGAGATAAGTAAAGAGAGAGAGAAAAAAAGAGAGAGAGAGGGAGGCTAGAGAGAGGTAGCTCACTCGGCTCACACAATGAGGTCAGTGGTTCGATTCCCGGTACAGGTGGAAACATTGCTGCCCATGTTCACCTAGTAGAAGGTAGGTACCTGGGTGTTAGTCGACTGGTGTGGGTCGCATCCTGGGGACAAACTTGACATAATTTGCCCGAAAGTCTCTGCCTAACAAATAGTTTTCTATATAGTACGTCACTGATGTATAAGTTGTAGCATGTACTTGTATAAAGATTAATATTACTATTATTTCAAACAGGCAGTGTCCCACCGAGGCAAAGTGACCTGAAAAGAAAAAACGAAAGTTTTTCTTTTTAAATTTAGTAATTTATACAAGAGAAGGGGTTACTAGCCCCTTGCTCCCGGCATTTTAGTCGCCTCTTACGACGCGCATGGCTCACGGAGGAAAGATTATTTTCCGCTTCCCCATGCAGATGAAAGGAAATAAAGAACAAGAACTATTAAGTAGAAGAAAATTCAGATTGGTGCGTATACATATGCATACATGTATACGTAGTGCAGCCTAAGTGTAAGTAGAAATAGCAGGATATACTTGATATCTTGCGAGAGGGGGACAGGCACAGGGAGAAGAGGGGGCCAACCTGTAAAGTTAATTACTACTGGTCTCATAGCAACATGTCGAGATGAGCACTAACACAAGTGGACGGTAGGAGGGGTGGTGGAGGTGGTCAGTGGACGGCAGGAGGGGTGGTGGAGGTGGTCAGTGGACGGCAGGAGGGGTGGTGGTGGTCAGTGGACGGCAGGAGAGGTGGTGGAGGTGGTCAGTGGACGGTATGAGGGATGGTGGTCAGTGGAAAGAAGAAGGGGTGGTGGTCAGAGGAAGGTAGGAGGGGTGGTGGTGGTCAGAGGGAAGGTAGGAGGGGTGGTGGTGGTGGTGGTCAGAGGAAGGTAGGAGGGGTGGTGGTGGTGGTGGTCAGAGGAAGGTAGGAGGGGTGGTGGTGGTGGTGGTCAGTGGAAGGTAGGACGGGTGGTGGTCAGTAAAAGGAAGAAGGGGTGGTGGTGGTGGTCAGAGGAAGGTAGGAGGGGTGGTGGTGGTGGTGGTCAGTGGAAAGTAGGGGGGGTGGTGGTGGTCAGTGGAAGGTAGGGGTGGTGGTGGTGGTCAGTGGAAGGTAGGAGGGATGGTTTAGGGACCAGTCAAGGTTGGAGGGGTGGTGGAGGGTCACTGGAAGGTTGGAGGGTGGTGGAGGGGTCACTGGAAGGTTGGAGGGGTAGTGGAAGGGTCACTGGAAGGTTGGAGGGATGGTGGATGGGTCACTGGAAGGTTGGAGGGGTGGTGGAGTCACTAGATGGTTGGAGGGGTGGTGGAGGGGTCACTGGATGGTTGGAGGGGTGGCGGAGGGGTGGTGGAAGGGTCACTGGATGGTTGGAGGGGTGGTGGAGGGGTCACTGGAAGGTTGGATTAGTGGTGGAGGGGTCACTGGAGGGGTGGTGGAGTGGTCACTGGAAGGTTGGAGGGTGGTGGAGGGGTCACTGGATGGTTGGAGGGGTGGTAGAGTTGTCACTGGATGGTTGTAGGGGTGGTGGAGGGTCACTGGATGGTTGTAGGGGTGGTGGAGGGGTCACTGGATGGTTGGAGGGGTGGTGGAGGTCACTGGATGGTTGGATGGGTGGTGGAGGGGTCACTTGATGGTTGGAGGGTTGGTAAAGGGGTCACTGGATTGTTGGAGGGGTGGTGGAGGGGTCACTGGATGGTTGGAGGGGTGGTGGAGGGGTCACTGGATGGTTGGAGGGTTGGTAGAGGGGTCACTGGATGGTTGGAGGGTTGGTAGAGGGGTCACTGGATGGTTGGAGGGGTCACTGGAAGAATATACTGATCTGACCTAGTGTCTAGATTACTTTTCCATAATAAAGACACAGGTGTTTTACAAGTGTTGCACAGGTGTTGCACAGGTGTTGTTCAGGTGTTGTTCAGGTGTCCACTTCATCAAGCCATAACTTGCTCTGTCACAGTAATTTATTTTTTAATAAAATTAAATTTCCGTATTGAATTTCATATATCCACAAATAACCAACACGTGAGAGAGGAGCTTACGCAGATGTTTCAGTCCGACTTGGACCATTTAAATGGTCCAAGTCGGACAGAAAAGTCGTCGTAAGCTGTCCAACGTGAGAGTTATTTGTGTATTTGTTCTTTAATTTCATATATGTTTTGCAACCAAGTATACATAGTATTCATATCATACCTTTCTTCGGTAACTCAGTCAAATGCACCAGATAGGTACCAAATCTAAATTATTTTATTGTTCTGTGGTACCTTACATACTTTATTATATAAAGTGTGTTGCTAGTAGGTTGGGAAGGCCGTAGGGGCGACACAACACTAGATTTCAAGTGGATGGATTAATTGTAGGAAAGTTAAAAAAGTTCCATGGTGAAGGGATGGCAGAAGTTGTGGCGTTCGTTGTACGTGGTGTCACAGAAATGTCTGGTGCTTTGTCTTAGAGACACACACACCAGGAATCTGGCGAGAGGTTCATTTGATACAGGAGGAACGTCTGACTGCTGTAACGCGTTCTTTACACGTTGAGGAACGTGAGTAGCAGGATGTAGAAACAGTTTGGCTAACAGCTGCAGCAGTAACAATATGAGAAGACAAATAGTCTCTTCCAGCTGCCAAGGAACTCTTCCTCGGCATTGTTGCTGGTCAAAGAGCAGAGGCTATACTTGGCAGAGGACACAACGTTTGCTCAAGAGCTGGAGCAGAGTGACCAGCTGCGGTCTGAAAGAGCAATGAATGATAATAATAATGAAGTAACCGATACCTTGCAACTGAGATTTAATATTTGTGGTGCAGCAGAAATTTAGTGAAGACGACCCTGACCATTATTTCAGTGTGTTCAAACACGTGTCTCCACTAAGTGATCGTCAGTGATGCTGGGTGGCACTGTTCCACACCCATCTGCAAACAAACGTTGAGAAGAAGAGGCGGCTATGTCATCTTTGGAGAATCAAAATTACGATTTCTTAAAAGCAGTTGCCCTAAAAATTTATGCCCCATTCTCGGCAAAATATATCACAGAACGGGTGAGGCTTAAACCTATGGCAGATAAGTTCTAAAGCTCATAGGCCAGTGTTACTTCTTTGCAGTTGTGTTATTGCGTTTCCGTGAGTCATATTAGGAAAATGTCAGCAAAACATTTGTGGCCTCTAGAGAAGGTCCGGTGAAATCCATCGTGAGTTGGAGCAAACCAAAAGGAGTGCCGTAGTCTGCAGGCAGGTACGGAATAGTGAGGGAGGGCTGCGACAACTTGGTAAATCTGCTTGCGTAACCTGTAGGCCTGACCTGCTTCCACTAGGCTTTAGTAATCTAAAGCCAAGACAACAGTGCCTAAGTGTGCGCAATAAGGCTAATAGATTACTAGGATTTATTTCAAGAGTTATGTTACAGCTCTATACATCACTAATGAGGCCTCATTTGGATTATGCAGCTCAGTTATGGTCTCCTTACTACAGGATGGATATAGATTCATTGGAGAACATAGAGAGAACTGACTCACGAAATCGTAATGACACGATTGCAAACAAATCGTAGGGGACTTGAGCTAGAGTTCGTCACGGCCATGCTAGCGGGAGATTCGTCTGTATTTCTACTGGTGTAGAAATATACCTAGTTGGATGAATCTTATTGAAGCTAGCTGGCCCAGTGGCTTACGCGACGATCTGGAGTTTTGAGACTCTCTGACCGCGGGTTCTAACCCCACCCGTGGTATGGTTTAACATACAGAGAAGAATGATTAAAATTATTTACTGTATAAGGAATCTCCCGTAGGAAAAAATAAACACATAATAAACACATATTGACAACGTTTCGCCCACGCAGTGGGCTTTATCGAGTCAACAGATCTACCTGGATAAAAGATACATGAGTATTTATAGGATTTAGTCAGGTGGAGAATGCTGGGTCAGGTGGAGAATGCTGGGTCAGGTGGAGAATGCTGGGTCAGCTGGAGAATGCTGGGTCAGGTGGAGAATGGTGGGTCAGGTGGAGAATGCTGGGTCAGGTGGAGAATGCTGGGTCAGCTGGAGAATGCTGGGTCAGGTGGAGAATGCTGGGTCAGGTGGAGAATGCTGGGTCAGGTGGAGAATGCTGGGTCAGGTGGAGAATGTTGCATGTGACAATCTTCAAAGTAGGGTGATGGAGTCTAAAGAATAAAGCTACTTAATGTTTTAGAGTCCATCACCCTACTTTGAAGACTGTCACATGTAGCATTCTCCACCTGACTAAATCCTATAAATAAACATGTATCTTTTATCCAGGTAGATCTGTTTGTGACTCGATAAAGCCCACTGTGTGGGCGAAACGTTGTCAATAAAGGATCACATTATACTGCTTATGTGTTTATTTTTCCATTGTGTCGGTATTTTATACCATTTATTTCCATAGACTTAGAGCGTTGAATCTTCACTCTCTGGAGAGACGTAGAATGAGGGGAGATATCGAAGTGGATGATGGGCATAAACAAAGGTGATAATAATAAAATACTGAGGATGTCGAACCAGTTAAGAACCAGAAATGACGGAATTAAGGTAGATAAATTTAGATTAAGAAAAGACATAGGTAAGTATTGGTTTTCGAACAGAGTTGTAGATGCGTGGAACAATCTTCCGAGTAGGTGATAGAGGCTAGGACCTTGGGTGGCTTTAAAAAGAGATTGGACAGATATATGAGTGAGAGGGGCTGGGTTTGATTGGTGTCGTGGGTACGGAAGTAAATCCCTGGGTAGCTTTGGGTAGTGGTGGTTTTGATAAGACCTGCCTTGTATAGACCAGTAGGCCTTCTGCAGTGTTCCTCCATTTTTATGTTTTTAGTGAGTTTTTCCAGCAATGACTCCGCCTACCACTGCTCCACCTCATCTCCGCGAATATGCTGCACTTTTAGCAAGACTAATGGACTGAACACAGACTCCAAGCTGAGGGACTGATTACCTCAAACACCTCCCTATCTTCCACAGTTTCTCTGCACTGGACTGAAGAAGCCACTGGCTGGCGAAACGTTTCCAGAATAAAGATACCCAGATGTTGCACAAGTGTCTTATTAACTTGTCAGCATTATAAACCATTTATTGAAACAACTGATGATGCTCAGTATTACGCAGGTTTCTCTTCTATTGTATATAATGTAAGGATTTAAAAAAAAATCCTCTATAAAAATAGTGTAAGTGCTTAAGTGGACGTGAGTTGAACGGCCAGTGGAACATGTATTAGACGTGAACACTGGTTGTGTGGCGTCACTAGTGGAGCAGTGGCTGGGAAGATGTGCTGGAGTTAAGTGGCTGGGAAGATGTGCTGGAGTTAAGTGGCTGGGAAGATGTGCTGGAGTTAAGTGGCTGGGAAGATGTGCTGGAGTTAAGTGGCTGGGAAGATGTGCTGGAGTTAGTAACTGGGAAGATGTGCTGGAGTTAAGTGGCTGGGAAGATGTGCTGGAGTTAAGTGGCTGGGAAGATGTGCTGGAGTTAAGTGGCTGGGAAGATGTGCTGGAGTTAAGTGGCTGGGAAGATGTGCTGGAGTTAGGTGGCTGGGAAGATGTGCTGGAGTTAAGTGGCTGGGAAGATGTGCTGGAGTTAAGTGGCTGGGAAGATGTGCTGGAGTTAAGTGGCTGGGAAGATGTGCTGGAGTTAAGTGGCTGGGAAGATGTGCTGGAGTTAAGTGGCTGGGAAGATGTGCTGGAGTTAAGTGGCTGGGAAGATGTGCTGGAGTTAAGTGGCTGGGAAGATGTGCTGGAGTTAAGTGGCTGGGAAGATGTGCTGGAGTTAAGTGGCTGGGAAGATGTGCTGGAGTTAAGTGGCTGGGAAGATGTGCTGGAGTTAAGTGGCTGGGAAGATGTGCTGGAGTTAAGTGGCTGGGAAGATGAGCTGGAGTTAAGTGGCTGGGAAGATGTGCTGGAGTTAGGTGGCTGGGAAGATGTGCTGGAGTTAAGTGGCTGGGAAGATGTGCTGGAGTTAAGTGGCTGGGAAGATGTGCTGGAGTTAAGTGGCTGGGAAGATGTGCTGGAGTTAAGTGGCTGGGAAGATGTGCTGGAGTTAAGTGGCTGGGAAGATGTGCTGGAGTTAAGTGGCTGGGAAGATGTGCTGGAGTTAAGTGGCTGGGAAGATGGGCTGGAGTTAAGTGGCTGGGAAGATGTGCTGGAGTTAAGTGGCTGGGAAGATGTGCTGGAGTTTAGTGGCTGGGAAGATGTGCTGGAGTTAAGTGGCTGGGAAGATGTGCTGGAGTTAAGTGGCTGGGAAGATGTGCTGGAGTTAAGTGGCTGGGAAGATGTGCTGGAGTTAAGTGGCTGGGAAGATGTGCTGGAGTTAAGTGGCTGGGAAGATGGCTGGAGTTAAGTGGCTGGGAAGATGGGCTGGAGTTAAGTGGCTGGGAAGATGTGCTGGAGTTAGTGGCTGGGAAGATGTGCTGGAGTTTAGTGGCTGGGAAGATGTGCTGGAGTTAAGTGGCTGGGAAGATGTGCTGGAGTTAAGTGGCTGGGAAGATGTGCTGGAGTTAAGTGGCTGGGAAGATGTGCTGGAGTTAAGTGGCTGGGAAGATATGCTGGAGTTAAGTGGCTGGGAAGATATGCTGGAGTTAGGTGGCTGGGAAGATGTGCTGGAGTTAGGTGGCTGGGAAGATGTGCTGGAGTTAAGTGGCTGGGAAGATGTGCTGGAGTTAGGTGGCTGGGAAGATGTGCTGGAGTTAAGTGGCTGGGAAGATGTGCTGGAGTTAAGTGGCTGGGAAGATGTGCTGGAGTTAAGTGGCTGGGAAGATGTGCTGGAGTTAAGTGGCTGGGAAGATGTGCTGGAGTTAAGTGGCTGGGAAGATGTGCTGGAGTTAAGGTTGCAGCAAGCATGGTGATCTACAGGCGCCATTAATGTGATTTTTTTTATATAACCTATGACTTGTGGGTTTAGCGCTTGGTTTTAATTATAATAATAATACGGCTTAACTTTGAGCTAATTACAAAGGTCTACTACATTATTGCAATGATTATATATATATATATATATATATATATATATATATATATATATATATATATATATATATATATTGTTTATTTTTATAAAGGTGAGTTATCTGCCCTTCCTGTTAATTAAACCTTAAGTATTAACCACATTTTAAACATTTTGTGTAGTTTACGAAGCATGAGGCTTAGGGTGATTTATTTTTATATAACTTTATACATACATACACTTAGACAAGGTATATTTACTCCCCCTCCCTTCCATGTTAATTTCGTAACATTCAGGATTATGTTGATCAAGTTAACAGACAACTACGAGGTGTGGGCCAATATTTCAAATTTGGCAACCGGAGGCAAGATACAGGTGAAACAATAACAACAAGTGTGTCCTTGGCAGCACAGGTGGCTGGGATACCTGTTGCTAGACGATTGACTGGCCAGGAAAACCCACAAAACCAGCTTCAATTGAGGTAGACCACAACATCTGGCCACACAGAGGTTAGGTGCAATTACTGCAACCAGCTGGGTTCCAAAATGAGCATAACACTCTATGGCAGCAACAAGATCATACCCCCTGACCTTAGCCAGTTCAGGCCAGGGGGCACAGAGAACATGTCGGCAAAAAGAGGCGCAGGTTAGTCGCTAGTGCAGCAATTCATCCTCGAGATTAATTTAACTTTCCATAAAAGCTGATTTTAACAGCAAGCATATGTACAACCTATCAGAGAAATAGTTCAGGTGTCATTTGCGACGTTTTCATGGCACTGCTAGTGGCAGTATCTTACACACACTCTAACTAAAGTTTGTCACTCTCAGGGACTGGGACGTATTGTCCTTCCTTTAGTCCTAAATATTAAGTGGGCTAGACAAGTACAGGATTATATGGTTAATTTTTTATTCGTTTCACACAATTACTGGTCCGTTGTGATGCATTAATGTTAAGTGCCTTTCATTCCCAATGAAAAGGTTCAGGATCGAGCAAAGGATTCGTTACCAAAATTATTTCTTAAAGATGTGATGCGGCCAGTGCATGGATGAATTGCCTGTCTGACGGGAATCAGGTAGAGCCACGCCTCCCTCGGCAGAAAACCTGTCCCCAGATCCAGTCCACTTAAAACTCACAAGTAGTGGTTTTCAGTGCTCCGGAGCTTGTTGTCGATATAATAATGGAGCAACGGTATAATTATACGCTTGAGGGGAACACTTTATTGTACTACCCGCTCCTGTATACTAATGGAGGAGGATATGCCAGCTGGTGTGAAAAACACCAGGTATAAAAAGAATAAAAGTATCCTGGTACCTCCACTGTGCTGGAGACAAAGGTGATGGTGCACATGGTAGCCTCTGAGTTTTAAGACTCGCTGGCCATGAGTTCAAACCCCATCGCAAATAGCGGCAATTTTAATTAAAAAACTGTTAATAGCCCAAAATTTGGCCAATCCGTTAATTTTATACTGAAACGCCGTTCTATGCACAGTGGTGCTTTACGTTCCCTACATATAAAACACGTATCCCTGCGTTTTATTGGGCGTTTGGACATGTATACATCAATAGATCATCTCTGGTCTGTTGCAGGAAGTGGGTCTCCTGGCTACCCTCCTGGCGTCAGCACTGGCTGACGCCAACACGTCCCCTAAAAATACACTTACAGTGTAGTCAGTGATCATACCTCAAACGAGAGGGTGTTCTGTGACAGGTAAGGAAGCGCATGTGTTTTCCAGGTGTTGTGGCCTGATATTACTGCTATTGTCTAATGACAAACACAAGTTGGCATGGCGGTCTGTTTCCAGGCTTGACCTGGTACATATTGTATGCTACCTTTACCTTTGATATACCTTTGAAGAGTTTCGAGAGTTTCTCTGCTCTCTGAGCCCGGCCATGGGCCAGGCTCGTCTGGTGCTTGCCTGGTCAACCAGGTTGTTGCTACTGGAGGCCCGCTGCCCCACATCCATCACAGCCAGGTTGATCTGGCACCCAGTGAAGATACTTGTCCAGTTTCCTCTTGAAGGCTTCTACACTGGTTCCAGCCGTGTTTCGGATATCTTCTGGTAAGATTTTGAATAGTCTGGGACCCCGGATGTTAATACAGTGCTCCCGTATTGTCCCCACCGCACCCCTGCTCCTCACTGGGTTTATTTTACACTTCCTCCCATATCTCTCACTCCAGTATGTTGTTATGGCAGTGTGCAGATTTGGGACCAGGCCCTCAAGTACTTTCCAGGTATATATTATCATGTATCTCTCTCTCCTCCGCTCCAATGAGTACATGTTCAAGACTTGAAGGCGTTCCCAATAATTTAGATGTTTCAATGGCTCAATGTGAGCCGTAAACGATCTCTGTATTTGTTCCAGCTCTGATATTTCTCCTGCCCTGAACTGGGCCGTCAGCACTGAGCAGTATTCTAAGTGAGGGAGCACTAGCGATTTGAAGAGTGTCACCATCGGCATTATTTCCCTTGTTTTGAAAGTTCTCAATATCCACTCCGTCATCTTCCTGGCTGTTGTGATCTTTATATTGTTATGGAAAAGACCATAACAAGATCTGCTGACATAATTATTCCCAAGTCCTTTACGTGTTCCTTTCGTTCTATGTGGTGACCCTCTTGCGTTTTGTATATAGTGTTCCTTTTGAGTTCTTCATTTTTTCCATACCTAAGCAGCTGAAACTTATCACCATTGAACGTCATGTTGTTCTCCACTGCCCATTGGAAGACCCTGCTTATGTCTTCTGTAATTTTTCAGTGTCCTCTACCGTAGTGACTTTCATGCTTATTTTAGTGTCATCTGCAAATGATGATACAAAAGTGTGACGGGTGTTTTTATTTGTCTGCTATGAGGATGAGAAACAGCAGAGGTGCCAGGACAGTGCCTTGGGGCACTGAGCTTTTGACCTCGCTGATGCTGGATCTTGCCCTGTTCACTACTACTTTTTGTGTTCTTTGTGTTAGGAACTCAAAAATGGAGACCCTTTTTCAGAATTAATAATAGATTGTGTAGGTCCACTACCTAAAGCTAAGTCTGGAAATCAATACTTATTCACAATCATGGATAGAGTAACTAGATATCCAGAGGCAGTTCCCATGCGCAGTATTAACACTAAAGCAATCCTTAAAGCTTTAACTAAGTTTATCTCTTGCTTTGGAATTCCTAAAACTATTCAAAGTGATCAAGGTACTAACTTCACTGCCAAAGCATTTAGGGAAGCATTAACTAGGCTAGGAATAGTTCATAACCTATCCACTGCCTATCATCCTCAATCCCAAGGCGCCTTGGAAAGATTCCATCAGACGTTAAAAACAATGATGAGAACATTCTGCTTGCATTTTCCTACAGACTGGGATGAATCACTTCCTCTGTTGCTATTCGCAATGAGAGAAACTGTGCAAGAGTCTACAGGGTACAGTCCTTTTGAGCTGATATTTGGGCACAATGTACGAGGTCCTCTACGTGTGCTCAAAGAAGGATGGATGGGAGAAGACGCCTCCACAACCAGCTACAACCCTTCTTCAAGGTTGCAGGTAGCACGTCAGTTGGCTAAGGCTAACTTGAAGGCAGCTCAGAATACGATGAAACAGAGGTATGACAGAAACTCAAAATTTCGCTCCTTCCATCCAGGAGATAAGGTGTTGGTACAGGAGCCTATACCTGGCCACACCTTGAAAGCTAGATTTACGGGACCAATGCAAATCGTAAGTAAATTATCTGATGTAAATTATGTGGTATCTCCCTTGACAAGACCTCAAAAAGCAAAACTTACCACATTAATCAAATTAAAGCTTTTAATACACCAGATAAAGTTCCAGTAATGACTCTGTCCTCTGCCTCTGATGACCCTGACTCTTTGCACTCTGAGATTAATGTAAAGCTTCCAAATTCGGTCCTCCTCAAGGACCCTAAACCTTTAATGTTGGGTTTGACCAAGTCTCAAGTAACTAATTTAACTGCGCTCCTACAGTCTTATCCTGATATTTTTTCGAATGTGCCGAAAAATGTACATTAGGATATCATGATGTAGATGTTGGAAACTCTAAACCTATTAAACTCTCCCTTACAGAGCTAATCCTGAAAAACAGAGGCTACTTCAACAGGAGGTAGAATTTCTGTTAGAGCATGGGTTAGTGGAGGAGTCATCTAGTCCGTGGGCTTCACCGTGCATCCTTGTTAACAAAGCTGATGGAGGGTTCCGAATGTGCACAGATTACCGTAAGGTGAATGAGGTCACAATTGCAGATGCCTATCCTCTGCCACGTCTGGATGATGTAATCGACTTTGTGGGTAAGGCTACTTTTGTATCCAAATTGGACCTCCTTAAAGGTTACTATCAAGTACCTTTAACAGAAAAGGCGAAGGAAATCTCTGCCTTCGTAATTCCAGGAGGTCATTATCAGTATACAGTGACCCCCTTCGGAATGAAAAACTCTCCTGCATCATTCCAGAGACTTATCCATCTGGCTATTAAAGGACTTGAAGGCACAGCCGCTTACCTAGATGACATAGTTGTTGTGTCGGACACTTGGGACCAACATGTGTTTAGGCTTAAGGCTCTCTTTGAGACCTTTCAGAGTTTTCATTTAACTGTTAATTTATCAAAGTCATCCTTTGGCCACTCTACTATTAATTTTCTGGGCCATGAAGTAGGTAGTGGCAAAGTGGCCCCTAAATTTGCAAAAATTCTGGCCATTAAAAATTATCCAGTTCCCCCTGACAGGAAATCCCTTCAACGTTTTCTAGGGATGGTAGGGTTTTATAGAAGATTCTGTAAAAATTTTGCAGATATCGTTGCACCTCTAACCTCACTTACCAGTCACAAAGTTCCCTTTATTTGGACCCCAGAATGTCAAGATGCATTTACGAAAGCAAAGAGATTACTTTGTACTGCACCCATTCTGTTGTCTCCAGACTTTTCAAAACCATTTTCCTTACAGATTGATGCTTGTGAGTCTGGGGTGGGGGCAGTGCTTCTGCAATCTGGGAATGATGGGTTGCAGCCTGTGGCTTATTTCTCTTCTAAATACCAGCCACACCAATGCCTCCGTAATTCTGTCATAATGGTTCAGCAGCTGTGACAGGCATGATCGTCCCGCTCTAAAGCCATGCTGGTTCGGGTTATGTTGGTTGTGCTGGTCCATAAATTTGTAATCTGCCGTCTCATCACTCTTTCAAAGATTTTTATGATGTGAGAAGTGAGGGCTACTGGTCTGTAATTTTTAGCTAGTGCTCTACTACCTCCCTTATGCAAAGGAGCTATGTCTGCACTCTTTAAGGCCTCCGGTATTTCACCTAGATCTAAGCTCTTTCTCCAAAGAACACTAAGGGCTCTTGCTAATGGTACTTTGCACTTCTTTATAAATAAAGCATTCCATGAATCTGGTCCAGGTGCTGAGTGAGTGGGCATGTTGCCCATTTCTTTTTCGAAATCTATGGGATTTGTACTAATGTCAGTTAGGTGGTCTACGCGGCCGTCTGCTGGAGTGAAAAATATTTCTGTGTTCAGTATTGTAATGTGAGCAAGATGGAAGAAAAGTTTGATGGACAACTTGTAACTCTCCTGGACACAATCAACAATCTCAATCTGCATGTAATATTCGTACACCAAACGAATATTATTCGTGTAAACTATGACAGCAGCAACTGGTATCACAATGGGTTCATACATTTCTCTGTTCACCATCAATGTTTTTTTTTTTTTCACTTCGTGTTCGTGGATGGATGTCACTTCACGTTCATGTCTTTGATATGTCACGATGTTGTCAGCAAGAAACACCTTCACTTCACCCCACCAGTACCTGCGTGGAAATTAAGCATACGTTTTCGTGTTCCACGCACTGTACCATACACGTCAGTCATGTTCACACACAGGTAATCACTGAGTAAGGAGTTTCCGTACCAATTATCAAGATATGCTTCCATTATTTTCCTTGCAGGAGATTCCTAGTTAAGTGCCAGGAATCTTGCAATGTTTTACTTCCTGCGTACACAGCCACTTTCACAGCCACACAAAACAAAGAGTTTGATAAAGTGTTTCCTCTTGCTTGTGCTGATAAACATATAACCATGATTGTGGAAAAAGAGAATATATATTACAGCAACAGCTGTGTCCTTCCACTTATGAAATCAAGATGGTGGTGAAATAAACGTGTTACCCATCGTATGCTGATAGTATCTATTGGTTTCCCTTCACAATCATTGCTGGTTCATTGAAACAGAATTCAAAGAAATCAGGTTAATCGGCATTGTTCCTGAGGGCACAATTCTGCCGGATTCCACTCTGTGTTGTCAAATTGATGGGGACTGACACAAATTGCGCATCCTCCTGACAATCCCAGACGCGGGCTGATGATGGTTTCTGGATGGTTGTGGTGGTGACGACGGTGGCAGCAACTACTACTGCTGGTGTGCGTAATGGACACTGGCTGGGGTGGTGTGGGCTGCGGGACATGGCTCTCTCCCGGGGCTAGCGCTAGAGCCACATGCAATGCTGGCATTGCATGTGGCCCACTTTCATACCAATGAACGCACCACCATCATCATTATCAATGTTAATCACATAAGTTAGGTCCCATGCTCTAACATGTCCCTTAGGGGACAGTTCCAAGGTCACTACCACACAGTGTGCGTAGCCATGTAAACTCAAGAATAATTATCATCACTATCACTTAACTGACCATTAGTCGCTAGCAAATCAAAGTCTGCACCACTATCATCAATACTCATATCTGTGTTAAACCACAGGAGAATATTAGCTGTCATTTACACCGTGGATGTTCTATGGATTCCCTAAGTCTGAGGTATAGATGGGTCATTAGGATGTCCAGCATTTCCATTGTCAGTTTCGTTCAGAATCTGTATCCTCGTTGTTGGAACTGTTACTGGGAAAAAGATGCGTAATTTGCTGGGAAGTCAGAGTATTGTGTTAATGTAAATAAACTAAGATGGCATTCCCAAGATTAACTGCTGTGGCCTCATTTTTTTTTATGACCGAGCATACTGACCACGCACCCCAATCTTATCATGCCTAGGCCTACCAGACCTCTCGCCCCACATTTGAAGCCGCTATAATTTACGCGTAGATTTACATAAGCAACACTGGCCTCAGTAGAGCTACGTGAGAAATAATGAAAGGGCTAAGGGAGGTTAATATAAAGTCAAGACACTCGGATACGAAACACAATGTTTCAGCACCTGATAAGTCAGGTTACAAGCTGACTGCAGGTTGGGGAAGGCATACCTGGATTACCTTACACTCAGTGATATGGGACCAGCACTTGATATTGTTCAAGAATTGGTTTACGAAGCTGCATCAGTACAACTTTACTGTCAAGTTGGCAAAGAACGCGAGCACGCTTAAGTTATTTTCCTAGGCTGTCTCACCAGACATGGTCTACCTGGAGGGTATTCCGGGGATCAACTCCTCCCCGGCTCGGTTCGTGACCAGGCCTCCCGGTGGATCAGGGCCTGATCAACGAGGCTGTTACTGCTGACCGCAAGTAGTCCAACGTACGAACCACAGCCTGGTTGATCCGGCACTGACTTTAGGTATCTGTACAGCGCATTCTTGAAGACAACCAGGGGTCTACTGGTAATATCTCTGATGGCTGGTGGGAGGCTGTTGAACAGTCTTGGGCCCCGGACACTTAGTGTTTTCTCTTAGTGTACTAATGGGGAAGTGTCTCCTAAAACAGAATAAAATATAAGCAATAAATAATATACAGGTGCATCCACTATAGCAGTGTTATGTACCAGGATATTTATTATATATATGCTATGGGGCATATGGTAAAATGTTTTAGTCTGGCACATAATATATGAACTGGATTTATAAACTCCGACCACTTCAAGGACACCCGCTGTGTTGAGGTGTAGACATGAATCTGAGGAAGACGTGAAGACATGCTTCATTGTATCTTCTAGTTAAATCCCTGGTAATCAAGATACAAGCTTGCATACATCTTGTACCTTAATAATTATGTGGGAAAGTGTCTTTATGTTATGTGTGTTTACATGGGTGTGGTGTCAACAAGACTCTTGGTTATCAAATCTGATGTATTCGTAGATTTTTTTTTATTGTACATTGTCAATAATGTAAGTTATTTATAGCAAGTTAAATGTAGAAGTGTAACATTTCGGGTTACTTATGTATAGTAAAAAGTTTATATTAACGAGTTTAAATGTCGGCTGGGGTGAAGGAGAAATGCTCCCCCGCTCCCCACACTCACTCCCCCACCCTGGCTCCCCCACCCTGGCTCCCCACCCTGGCTCCCCCACCCTGGCTCCCCCACCCTGGCTCCCCTAACCCAGGATCCCCCACCTTCGCCCCTCCTCCAGCTAACTTCCTGGAAAACTCCTTCCTAACCTTCGGTATAGAAAAATAAACACAAATGCATTATACTGCATTTGTGTCTTATTTTTCCATGGTGTCTGTATTTTATATCATTTATCTACACCTTAGGTATACCTGGAGATCCCTACGAGGGAACATGTATACCAGTGTCTGCCACGATGTATTTAACTGACCTACTGTCTGTAGTTAGTCTGTTAACCAATAAGTCAAGATCTACCTTTCATTTACTCAGAGGAATAAAGCATAAGAACATAAGAAAGAAGGAACACTGCAGCAGGCCTACTGGCCCATGCGAGGCAGGTCCAATTCTCCCACCGGCTTAAGCCAATGCCTTAACCTAGTCAAGTCAGTCACATTCACTTAAGGGAGGAGCACAGGATAAGACCTAGTAGCACAAGCTAGTCAGGTCCAACCCACACCCACCCAAACCCACTCATGTATTTATCTAACCTATTTTTAAAACTACACAACGTTTTAGCTTCTATGACGGTACTCGGGAGTTTGTTCCACTCATCGACAACTCTATTACTAAACCAATGCTTTCCTATATCCTTCCTGAATCTGAATTTTTCCAACTTAAAGCCATTGCTGCGAGTCCTGTCAATACTAGATATTTTTAGCACGCTATTTACATCCCCTTTATTTATTCCTGTTTTCCATTTATACACCTCAATCATATCTTCCCTAATTCTACGTCTTTCTAGAGAGTGCAGATTCAGGGCCTCAGTCTATCCTCATAGGGAAGCATAGTACTAATACCTCTCTTACACGGGCGTGAGTTTTTAAGAAGCATTGCAGTTGAGAGGAGGCTGCTGGAGGTACTGAAAAAGTCATGCTGAAGAAGACATGGCTTTGTTAATAGTTTTGCTTACAGGTGATGGTAGTTTGTTGATAAGTGTTGGACCTCGTATGTTGAGTTATTGTCGTGCGTGGGTCGGATTGTAGATTTCGTAATAAACACAAACGTTGATTGGCTTGGTTAATTATATTTGTGGAATTATATGGGTTGCACTCAAGAGCCTGGTCGTCTGGCCTGTTTACTCTCTAGTCTCCTGACTTGAACTGCCGCTAGTGAGCTAGGACGCTCACGGCATTCAAAGAGTGACCTCTGACATCGCTCCATCATCAAAAACTAGTAACGGACAGTGATCACGTGAAAGGCTTGTGACTAACGGTTGGTAAGGTACAAAATACTACTACTACTGAACTACTAGTGACATTATATCTCTGCGTCATCACTGTGCATCTGATTGGGTGTCCTGTACCTTGATCGCTAGCGAACTTGGCTCACACACTGAGGTCCAGAGATAGAATCCCCGGTACGGCTGGATAACGTTAGAACGTGTTTCATTAAGACACCTGCTGTCCATGTTCACCCATCAGTATAATAGGTACCTGGGTGTTAGTGGACTAGTGTGGGTGGCATCCTGGGACAAAACTGACCAAATTTGCGGGAAATGCTCAGCATAACAAGCGGCTTTCTATATAGTAGTATGTCATTGATGTCAGCTAGGACTGTATACCTTGTACATGTACAAGGTATACAGTCCATAATAATAATAATAATAATAATAATAATAATTTTATTTACTACAAGTACATGTACAAGGTATACAGTCCTAGCTGACATCAATGACATACTACTATATAGAAAGTCCCTTGTTATGCTGAGCATTTCCCGCAAATTAGGTCAGTGTTGTCCCAGGATGCGACCCACATCAGTGGACTTACACCCAGGTACCCAGTTTGCTGATGGGTGAACATAGACAACCGGTGTAAGGAAACACGTCAAATGTTTCCACCCCTTCGCCGGGAATCGAACCCGGACCCTCACCGTGTGAAGCGAAAGCTTTTGCCACCAGGCCACGGGGCTCTAGTAGAAAACTCTCGAAACTTATCAATGGTAAATAAAACTAAAGTCATCAAATTGTCATTATATTCACGGGAAGCGCTATATCCGCAGGGGCCATACAACGCCTGGGGAAGTAATCGAACCTGATCTAAGAGGTGTGTATGTCGTGGGGGGTTCGTGAGGGGATATTGGAGTGAGGAATACACACGTTGGATGTCTTGGAGTCGTATAAATAAGTCTTGAGGAGAAGCCCAGAAGCCTTGCCTTGTCCAGTCTAGCCCAGAGGGGAACTGAGGAGGAGTCTAGCTGGCGACACATGAGCGGGACTCGTGACGTCACGCAAGAAGGGAGCCTATCTATAAAGTAGCTGGGATTATCTAAGTATACTACACACTAACACTACTGACACGTAGCTCTGATTACTTGGATCAAGATTCCTTCGCTAGCATTAGGGCTTTTAGCCATCAAAGCATAAAATATGATTGCCTCTCATCCCGCCAGGTGCACTATGACCTCAACGAGATTAATTAACTCTTCAGCCTAAATATAATATAGTATGTTAGTGCTCGAGTCTCCATCACCAGTGTGGATCCCATACCGTATCTCACACAACATCCACAATACCAACAGTATTGTTGACTGTTTTAGACGAGCTTGAATATCTGATGCTGCTGCAGCTGCCCTATTTCTATTACCGCTGCTGCAGCTGCTTCAGTTACTACTACTGTTACTACCGCTGCTGCAGCTGCTTCAGTTACTACTACTGTTACTACCGCTGTGCTGCTGCTACCGCTGCTGCTGTTACTATGCCTGCTGCTGGTGTTACTACTACTGCTGCTGCTGCTACTGCTGCTGCTACTGCTGTTACTTCTGCTGATATGCTGCTGTTACTTCTGCTGCTACTGATGTTACTTCTGCTGCTATGGCTGCTGTTACTTCTGCTGCTATGGCTGCTGTTACTTCTGCTGCTATGGCTGCTGTTACTTCTGCTGCTACGGCTGTTACTTCTGCTGTTATGCTGCTGTTACTTCTGCTGCTATGGCTGATGTTACTTCTGCTGCTACTTCTGCTGCTACTGCTGTTACTTCTGCTGCTACTTCTGCTGCTACTGCTGTTACTTCTGCTGCTACGGCTGATGTTACTTATGCTGCTATGGCTGATGTTACTTTTGCTGCTATGGCTGATGTTACTTTTGCTGCTATGGCTGATGTTACTTTTGCTGCTATGGCTGATGTTACTTCTGCTGCTATGGCTGATGTTACTTTTGCTGCTATGGCTGATGTTACTTTTGCTGCTATGGCTGATGTTACTTTTGCTGCTATGGCTGATGTTACTTCTGCTGCTATGGCTGATGTTACTTTTGCTGCTATGGCTGATGTTACTTTTGCTGTTGCTACTGCTGTTATTTCTGCTGCTATGGCTGATGTTACTTCTGCTGCTACTGCTGTTACTTCTGCTTCTGATATTACTACTGTTGTTGCTACTGCTACGGCTGTTATTGTTACTGCTGCTGGTGTGTTGTTGGTACGACCATATTAATTCACTTGTATTATCTGGTGTAGGAGTAGCACTGTTGCTGCTGCTGTTGTTGTTACTGCTGCTGGTGCTATTGTTGCTGGTGCTGCTGGTGTTGCTGCTGTTGTTGTTACTGCTGCTGGTGCTATTGTTGCTGCTGCTGCTGGTGTTGCTGTTGTTGTTGTTGCTGCTGGTGCTATTGTTGCTGCTGCTGGTGTTGCTGCTTACCTTTGATATACCTTTGAAGAGTTTAGAGAGTTTTACTACTCTCTGAGCCCGGCCATGGGCCAGGCTCGTCTTGTGTTTGCCTGGTCAACGATGCTGTTGCTGCTGGAGACCCGCTGCCCCACATATCCATCACAGCCTGGTTGATCTGGCACCCGATGAAGATACTTGTCCAGTTTCCTCTTGAAGGCTTCTACACTGGTTCCAGCCGTGTTTCTGATATCTTCTGGTAAGATGTTGAATAGTCTGGGACCACGGATGTTGATACAGTGCTCCCTTATTGTGCCCGCCGCACCCCTGGTACCTCCTCCGCGCTAACTTACCTGCAGATAAACAAAAGAAAGCATTCAGTAATTCTCAGAAAGAAATGTAATGAGTTGTCAGTTTATCTGGAACACAAATATATTTTGAAAATTTGTTATTGTTATTTTGTCAACCTGTCATTATATTACGTCACCTTGACATTATATTACGTCAAGTTGTCATTATATTACGTCAAGTTGTCATTATATTACATCAAGTTGTCATTATATTACGTCAAGTTGTCATTATATTACGTCAAGTTGTCATTATATTACATCAAGTTGTCATTATATTATGTCAAGTTGTCATTATATTACGTCAAGTTGACATTATATTACGTCAAGTTGTCATTATATTACGCCAAGTTACCATTATATTACATCAAGTTGTCATTATAATACGTCAAGTTGACATTATATTACGTCAAGTTGTCATTATATTACATCAAGTTGTCATTATAATACGTCAAGTTGTCATTATATTACATCAAGTTACCATTATATTACGTCAAGTTGACATTATATTACGTCAAGTTGTCATTATATTACATCAAGTTGTCATTATAATACGTCAAGTTGTCATTATATTACATCAAGTTGACATTATATTACATCAAGTTGTCACTATATTACGTCAAGTTGTCATTATATTACGTCAAGTTGACATTATATTACATCAAGTTGTCACTATATTACGTCAAGTTGTCATTATATTACGTCAAGTTGACATTATATTACATCAAGTTGTCACTATATTACGTCAAGTTGTCATTATGTTACATCAACTTAACATAATGTACATCTTAATCAATGTGAACGGGGAAAAAATTTAGTAGTTCTGGTTAGTAGTAATTTAAAGGTGTAAGTGTTCGCCATAAGAGGTATAAATAATTACAGGAGTCCTCACGTTATATTTCAACTCTATATAATATCGAGGGTCAGGTCTCATTTACATTATTCTGCACAGTTTTGGTCACCGTATTACAGAATGGATATAAATGCTCTGGAAAACGTACAGAGGAGGATGACTAAGTTGATCCCATGTATCAGAAATCTTCCCTATGAGGATAGACTGAGGGCCCTGAATCTGCACTCTCTAGAAAGACGTAGAATTAGGGGGGTATGATTGAGGTGTATAAATGGAAAACAGGAATAAGGTGGTGTAATTACAGTGCTAAAAGATCTAACCAAGACAGGACTCGCAGCAATGGTTTCAAACTGGAAAAGTTCAGATTCAGGAAGGATATAGGAAAGCACTGGTTTGGTAATAGAGTTGTGGATGAGTGGAACAAACTCCCGAGTACCGTCATAGAAGCTAAAACCTTGTGTAGCTTTAAAAACAGGTTACACAAGTAGATAATTAAGACACATGTGCAACAGTTAAATATTTCTAAATGTTTCGTCTACATCATGGTTTTTCTTCAGTCTTTCGACTGAAGAAGCCGACAGGATAATAAATTAGACATGTGCAACATCTGAGTGTCTTTGTAAACGTTTCTCCATCAAATGGTTTTTATCAGTACATTACATGGACATAATTTGAAGACCGTAAAATATATACGCAGTCAGTAGATGAGGTAATGAGTCCCTCAGCCCAGGAGCAAGTGATGAGCAGCGTAGTCATGAAGAATCTGAAGCACAGGCAGGAAGACTGGTGCTTATATACCGACGTCAGATGAAGGTGGTGCAGCAGACGAAGGCATCAGGATTCCATGATATTGTTGTGTCTGACAAGTTGTATATCAGCTCTTGGGCCTGACCTACTTCCACTGGGAAATCCCGCCTACCAGTGACAATGCCTTCTGCTGCACCTCCTCTGACTCCAGTATAGAAGCAACAATCTTCCTGCTGGTGCGATGACGAGAAGCTCCAGCTGCGGGTCATCATCTGACTAACACCCGCGTCAGGAAACACTTGTCCTGTTTCCTGACAAACCTTACCTAACCCTGCATGACTACGGTGCTCACCACCTGAGGGACTGATTACCTTATCTTCCACTGTCTGCTGTATATATTTCTAGTCTTCATATTATGTCCATGAAATGTATTGATACATACCCACATGTTGCATACGACTCCAATTAATCTTCTTCAGTCGAATACAGAGGAGGCAGTAGAGATGTAAAGTCGATGTAATCAGTCCACCATCATCGAAGACGTAGTTCTGAGGTGGTCAGTCCCTCAGCCTGGAGAAGAGTTAGGCTCCATAGTCTAGAACAATGTGAAGCGGAAGTGACTTACATTCTGTGGAAGGTGAGACGTAGATAATGAGGGCAGGAGAGGCGGAGCCCACTAGTATAAGAATGTAATCAGTGAGATAAGTGTAACAAGCGTACTGGGTAGGTCCCTCTCAAGTCCAACCTTTCTCACTTGTAATTAGTTGTCAGGGAGAGTTGTTCAAAATATCCTGCGTACCAAGATACCGTTGTGTTGCAGTGTAACCATGATAACGGTATATAATACCGACAACTTGTCGGTATTGTATATACCTGAAATATACCTGAAGAGGGTTTCGGGGTCAACGTCCCCGTGGCTCAGTCTGTGACCAGGCCTCATTGTAGATCAGGGCCTGATCAGCCAGGCTGTTACTGTTGGCCGCACGCAACCCGACGAACGAGCCACAGCCCGGCTGGTCAGGTACTGACTTGGGTGCTTGTCTAGTGCCTGCTTGAAGACAGCCAGGGGTCTATTGGTAATCCCCCCTTATGTATGCTGGGAGGCTGTGAATGAATGGTTCAGAGAACCGACGAGTTGGTAAATAAGACACATATGCAACACTTGGGTATCTTTATTGAGGAAACGTTTCGCCACACAGTGGCTTCATCAGTCCATACAAAGGAGAATCGTGAAGAACAGGAGGAGTGTGAGGTTGTCAGTCCCTCAATCTTGAGACGATGTTGTCAGTCCATCAATCTTGAATAGAATAACAGCATATGAGCAGAGGGAGCTTATATACTGTAGATAGGAGAGGTGGCAGTGTAGGAGGTGTCACATTTGTTCAATGTGGAAGTAGGTCGTGCCTATTCCTTGGGCACGACCTACTTCCACATTGAACAAATGTGACACCTCACTGCTGCTCTCCTGTCTACAGTATATAAGCTCCTCTGCTCATATGCTGTTATTCTTTCAAGATTGATGGACTGACAACATCGTCTCAAGTTGAGGCTGAAACCTCACACTCCTGTTCTTCACGATTGCTCCTTTGTATGGACTGATGAAGCCACTGTGGCGAAACGTTTCCTCAATAAAGATACCCAAGTGTTGCATATGTGTCTTATTTACATGCTGGGAGGCACTTGAACAGTCTTGGGCCCCTGACACTTATTGTGTTCTCTCTTATCGTGCTAGTGGCGCCCCTGCTTTTCATTGGGGGGATGTTGTATCGTCTGCCGAGTCTTTCGCTTTCAATGGGAGTGACTCTCCTGTGTAAGTTTGGAACTAATCCCTCTAGGATTTTCCAAATGCATATAATTATGTATCTCTCCCGCCTGCATTTTAGGGAGTACAGGTTGAGGAACTTCAAGCGTTCCCAGTAATTGAGGTGGTTTATCGCAGTTATGTGTGCCGTGAAGGTTCTCTGTACATTTTCTAGGTCAGCAATTTCACCTGATTTGAAAGGTGCAGTTAGTGTGCAGCAATATTCCAGCCTAGATATAACAAGCGACCTGAAGAGTGTCAACATAGATTTGTAACCCATCTCATGTGATCCAACCCTTCGTTAACCAACCCTTCGCATATGTGAACATCTGTAGTCTTCACAGATGTTTACGAGGTTCTCTTAACGTTGACAGACTTGACACAAGCCAGCAAACCTCGCACACAAACTGACTAAGAGGATCAAAGACTTGTTAGTATACTGTGTAGTATACTGTGTAGTATACTGTGTAGTATACTGTGTAGTATACTACACACACACACACACACACACACACACACACGGTGAAACCAGCAGAAAAAAACAGGACTCAGGTAAAAATTTGTACTCAACAGTGTGTAAGAGAGAGGTCACAGAGGAGTGCGCTTCTTAAGTACAACAGAATGAATGATAGAGTGAGTGGAGTTGAAGAGGAAGCAGCCGTCCAGACGAACACTGATACAGTGCACAAGACGATCAATATGAAGCAAGAGATAACAAAAGGTGGGGTTAGGTTAGGTAAGGTTTGTCAGGAAACAGGACAAGTGTTTCCTCAGGCGGGTCCTAGTCATAAGATGACCCGCAGCTGGAGCTTTTGGTCATCTGACCGAGGCCTTCCACTGGCTTACCGGTCCACCCTCTAAAAATTAAGGTTATAATTATAACAGTTTATTTAAAGGTGGGATAAACCTGGGAAATACGGAGAGAGTGGCAGAGAAATAATACACACAAATCAAAGCTGAGATTCTTGTGTACAGTTCGGGACGTTTATTAAAGGGAACGTTTCACCACGAGTGGCTTAATCATTAACATAAGAAAGGAGGAGCACTGCAGCAGGCCTACTTGCCCATACTTGGCAGGTCCTTAAGAACATAAGAACATAAGAAAGGAGGAACACTGCAGCAGGCCTGTTGGCCCATTCTAGGCACGTCCTTCACATTCCATCCCACTAACAGAATATTGGTTCAACCTAATTTTCAATGCTACCCAAGAAATAAGCTTTGATAATTTTATTTACTCATGTGCAATTCCCACTCAAATCCAACCCCTTTCACTCATGAATTTATCCAACCTAAATTTAAAACTACCCAAGGTCCTAGCTTCAATAACCCTACTAGGCAGACTGTTCCACTCATCAACTACCCTATTTCCAAACCAATACTTTCCTATATCCTTTCTAAATCTAAACTTATCTAACTTGAATCCATTATTGCGGGTTCTCTCTTGGAGAGATATCCTCAAGACCTTATTTATATCCCCTTTGTTAATACCCATCTTCCACTTGTATACCTCGATCATGTCTCCCCTCATTCTACGTCTTACAAGTGAATGTAATTTAAGGGTCTTCAATCTTTCTTCGTAAGGAAGATTTCTAATGCTATGTATTAATTTAGTCATTCTACGCTGAATGTTTTCTAACGAATTTATGTCCATTCTGTAATATGGAGACCAGAACTGAGCTGCGTAATCTAGGTGAGGCCTTACTAATGATGTATAAAGCTGTAATATAACCTCTGGACTTCTGTTGCTAACACTTCTTGATATAAATCCCAGTAATCTATTTGCCTTATTACGTACGCTTAGGCATTGCTGTCTTGGTCAAGTCCTTCTCGCAATCTGTATGGCTAAGTTCTACGTTATTTAACTTAAAAGTGCTTGGGTTATGGACACTCCCGAGCTTTAGAACTTTGCATTTATCTACATTGAACTGCATCTGCCATTTTTCTGACCAGGAATTGAGTTTGTCTAAATCCTCCTGTAGTTCACTGACATCTACGTCTGAATCGATTATCCTACCTATCTTCGTGTCATCAGCGAATTTGCTCATATCACTAGAAATTCCCTCGTCAAGGTCATTTATATATATTATATACAACAACGGGCCCAAAACCGATCCCTGAGGAACGCCACTTGTTACAGATCCCCACTCCGATTTAACCCCATTTATGCACACCCTCTGCTTCCTATTGGTGAGCCATGACTCGATCCATGACAACACTTTTTCCCCAATGCCATGAGCAGCCACTTTCTTTAACAGTCTCTGATGTGGTACTCTATCAAAAGCCTTACTAAAATCCAAATAAACGATATCGAATTCTTTATCATTATCAACTGCCTCAAAAGCCTTACTGAAAAAGTTAATAAATTAGTTAGGCAGGAACGGCCCTGGTGAATCCATGCTGAGTATCATTAATCAAATTATGCCTATCGAGATGGCTTCTTATGTTATCAGCTATAATCGACTCTAGTAATTTGCCTACAATTGATGTTAGACTTATTGGGTGGTAATTTGATGGTAACGACTTGTCCCCTGCTTTAAAAATAGGAATTACATTAGCCATCTTCCACGTATCCGGCACTACACCTGTTTGAAGAGATAGGTTAAAAATGTTAGTTAAGGGTTCACAGAGTTCTATTTTGCATTCCTTAAGAACCCTTGAAAAAAGCTCATCAGGGCCTGGCGATTTATTTTGCTTCAAACGGTCTATCTGTTTGATAACCTTTTCGCTAGTGACTGTGATACTACATAATTTATCTTCTTCAGGCTCACTAAAATACCTAATTTTTGGGATATTATTAATGTCTTCCTGAGTGAAAACCGAGAGAAAATAATTATTAAAAATAGAGCACATTTCATTCTCTTTGTCAGTAAGATACCCATGTGAATGAATGGTTCAGAGAACCGACGAGTTGGTAAATTAGACACATATGCAACACTTGGGTATCTTTATTGAGGAAACACTCCTCCTGTTCTTCACGATTCTCCTTTGTATGGACTGATGAAGCCACTGTGTGGCGAAACGTTTCCTCAATAAAGATACCCAAGTGTTGCATATGTGTCTAATTTACCAAGATACCCATAATTATTTTTAAGGGGACCTATCTTATCTCTAACTTTTGTTCTATACACCTGGAAAAAACTTTTTGGGTTAGTTTTCGAATCCCTAGCAACTTTAATTTCGTAGTCCCGTTTAGCTTTTCTTATCCCCTTTTTAACGTCCTCTTAATGTCAATATACTGACTCATAAGATGACCCTCACCTCTTTTGATACGCCTATAAATTTCTATTCGATCTAATTTCTTTATATGGGATAAATGTTATTTGGGCAGCCTGTATAGTGTTCAGAAAACTGTCAAACACAAACCCACTAAAAATATTCGCCCAATCCATTACCAATGTTACCCAAGAAATAAGGTTTGATAACTCTATTAGATCAACTGCACAGCATCCCAGCACCTTGTTTGGTCTTTAACAATATTTGAGTACACGTAAACTACATTTTGTATACAGCAGAGAAGAAATAAGATGTTTGATTGTCAAGTTTAAGTCCAACTCAAATCCAACATAAGAACATAAGAATGGAGGAACACTGCAGAAGGCCTACTGGCCCATACAAGGCAAGTCCTTATCAAAACTACTACTACCCAAGAATTTATGTTCTATGTTCTAAGAACATAGAAATATATTGGTGAAAATAAATGGTATAAAATACCAACACAATAAAAATATAAACACTTAAGCAGTATAATGATGTGATCCTTTATTGTGACTTGATAAAGCCCACTGCGTGGGCGAAACGTTGTCAATAAAGAATCACATTATACTGCTCACCATGAGGCGGGTCAAAGCTGCATGGGTTCGACTCCTTGGCTAGTCGCAGTGTTGTTATTGATCAATACCACTCGTTCATGGGTACAATAATATACATATGAGAGAGAGCATAATGACGTGAATGTTCAGATGAGGAAACCTCTTCATCGTTATTCTACATAGCAACAAATTTACTGGCCCATGCCAGGCAGGTTCTTCTCAGATCCAACCTCTTCTCGGCAATCAACATTCCTCACGTGAACCTTCACGTAGCTAGCTTCCCTATATACACTCATGTATACTGTGCTCGGGTTTGCCGGGTCACAGCATGGCGACGACCCGGGCCAGGAGTGGAGACGACCCGGGCCAGGCATGGAGACGACCCGGGGTAGGCATGGAGACGACCCGGGCCAGGAGTGGAGACGACCCGGGCCAGGCATGGAGACGACCCGGGCCAGGCATGGAGACGACCCGGGCCAGGCATGGAGACGACCCGGGCCAGGAGTGGAGACGACCCGGGCCAGGCATGGAGACGACCCGGGCCAGGCATGGAGACGACCCGGGCCAGGAGTGGAGACGACCCGGGCCAGGCATGGAGACGACCCGGGCCAGGAGTGGAGACGACCCGGGCCAGGAGTGGAGACGACCCGGGCCAGGATCCGTCTTGGCAAATCTACTTGTACCTGTGTTCTCGGGTGACTTTGTGCTTTGTGACTTGATAACGTTGACTGTGTGGGCGAAACGTAGTCAATAAATTATACTTCATTTGTGTCTATTTTTCCATCGTGTCGGTATTTTATAGCGACACGATGTGATGGAAGTAGAGAAAGTAGGAAACAGAAAAGACCGAGCATTAATATAATAAACACAAAGAAGCACTAAACCTCGTGGATTATTCAGTATTGGAGAGACACTGACATGAAACAAAGAGGGAGAGGAGGTCGGTCGAGACCACACCAGGAAAACTGAGGGGACGAATGAGAGATGTGCAACACCTGGTTATCATAGTGTTGTGCAAAATACCCAAATGTTGCACAAGTGTCTCATTCGTATTCTTGTCAATTTTCTAAAACCATTTATAAGAATATATGAATGTTATGTTCTTATGAACAAGAACAACTGAACCTGAAACACAGAGCTATCATGGTGTTTGGGTTTGGGGAAGATCTGGACCTGAAACAGAGCTATCATGGTGTTTGGGTTTGGGGAAGATCTGGACCTGAAACAGAGCTCTCATGGTGTTTGGGTTTGGGAAGATCTGGACCTGAAACAGAGCTCTCATGGTGTTTGGGTTTGAGGAAGATCTGGACCTGAAACGAAAGTATAACGTAAAGAAAAACTATACGAAATGAGAGATGGTAACTGAGTGAGACACAACTAAGAGAAACTTGTGTTTTAAGGATGGGAGTATATGGGGAGGGAGAAAAGGAGACCCAGGAGAATCAATAATAGGCTTCAAGAAAACAAGAAAAGCCAGAAACCTTTTTTTAATTATTAGAATCCAATTTGAGGAGATTTTTTCTTCGAAACTGTCGATATCAAAGAAAATCAGATAGAAGAATGTAAGGAACAAAGATAACAATAGGAAAGGAGGGGGAGAGCAGCAGAGAGGAGGGGGAATAATAGTGAGGGAGGGAGTAGAAGGGAGATGAAAAGATCATCAACCTCACGAGGTAAGACATGACACAGACATGATGTTCAGGACTAACAAGGGCAGTAACAAACATCACTTCACGCCTCTGTTTCGAAGGTAAAGTTGACGGGTTCTTTCAGACAGTTACTGATGAGACAGACTTTGATGCTTACAGCTAATTGTGTGCTGCTGACGCCAGTAGTCTGGTTAATCAGGTCACCAACCAGGAAGCCTGGTGCAAGACCTGGTTGAGGGGGCAGTGACCCGAGAAATTATCACCCTCCTTCACACTCCCTCATTCTTAATGCATTACTTTCCTTGTCTCTTCCATTCCCATACCACCACATCTCTTCTCTCTAACCCATTCTTTTCCATTTTGCCTTTCCATCACTGTCGAGGAGCTTTCTCTCCCACCCATTAACGCCACTAACCCCCTGTTCCTCTAGCTCCATTAATGGGCACGTATGTTCCCCCGTCTTCTAATAACATGTTCATTTCTTCACTATAATCTACCTTGTCCATAAAAATGGTTTTAATAGACCATAATTTTTAAAGGGGTGGACCGGTAAGCCAGCGGAAGGCCTCGGTCAGATGACCAAAAGCTCCAACGGCGGGTCATCATCTGACTAAGACCCGCGTCAGGAAACACCTGTCCGGTGTCCTGACGAACCTACCCTACCTTGTCCATAATTACTATCGCATTTGCTTTGTCTGTTTCGTAAGGTGAAGTCTAAGATCTTTCCTTAATTCTTTGAGGACATTTGTGTTGTAGAGGTGTGAGCTTTGCTCACACCTCTACAACACAATTGATTTAGACACTTCCCCTTAACTAGCTGTCCTTTTAAAACATTTGAATGAATGATACTTAATAAACTTTACTATAGAATAAGACACCAAGATTCAACCTCATCTATATGGTTTATTAAAGGAAAGTGTGCGAAACTGTATTGCCACCTTTCTCACAGTACACACAAGATGAACGTCACTCTCATTCATTCTTTGTCAGGTTCAACTAATTTGTAATCGACTAGGCCTCGTTCTAACTTCATCTGAAACATAGTGACACATTCCCCCCATGATAGTGACACATTCCCCCTCCATGATAGTGACACATTCCCACCCATGATAGTGACACATTCCCACCCATGATAGTGACACATTCCCACCCATGATAGTGACACATTCCCACCCATGATAGTGACACATTCCCACCCATGATAGTGACACATTCCCACCCATGATAGTGACACATTCCCACCCATGATAGTGACACAGCCCCCCCCATTTGTTTGCTGGATGAAAACTTCAGCTACGTCAAGTCTTATACAAATCTTAATGTAGACGTACCTTTCAATAGTTCCCTCATATCACAAGTAAATAAGAGATGCCAAGATAATGCTCTCAGAGGTAATGCTGTTACAACCCTAACTATGGTGCTAATGTGAGAATACTGAGAATGATTTATATTGCTTATATTCAATCCTTAATTGATTATGCTGAGTCCACGTTAATATTAGCTATGGAAAATTGTTCCCAGCCCTTGGCGCTAATGCAAAGTGAAGCCCTCAGGCTGTCTGTCACTGATAAAGAAGAAATACTTTTACCATCACTCACTTCATCACCGTTTTGCCAGACACAAGCCAATGTTACAACTTACATACCTCTCCAAACTGCAACATCCACACCACCTTCTTTAGAGTGCAGGCATCGTGCTTCCCACCTCCAAGACTTGAGTCTGGTTAACATAAAAACCAAATGCCTTCACTTACGCCTGTCTAACATGTTCACACACGCCTGTTGGATGTCCAAGCCCCTCGCATGCAAAACCTTCTTTACCCCTCACCTCTAACTTTTTCTAGGACATCCCTTACCCGTCCTTTCTTCCACTACAGATTTATACACCCACCAAATCCTCCTACTTTACTCCCTTCTCTGTAAATGTTCAACCCCTCAAAAACCCCTCTTCAGCTCTTTGGATAATACTTTTAGTAACCCCGCACCTCCTCCTAACCTCCAAACTATGAATTCTCGTCACAATATTCACACATACATTGACCTCAAACATTACCACTGTTTCCAACATTGGATTTCCTAAAACTACTAAGGTTCTTAATATGAGGAAAGAGCTTGGTGTTCCTAATATCAATGATGGGATTATTGAGATTACGCTGTACTTGGTATTAGAATATTAAGAAATCAACCAGACACTGTCATTATGAATCTTACTAAGTGTCTAAGAAGTAAATACACAACAGGTCTAAATGGGTTGTGAAAACATGCAATTACATTAAGTTTTATAACCTGCATGAATTGTATCACTGTAGACAACAAGAGCATTTCACCCCTCCATGGAAGATGTGTTCATTTAATATCACATACCTTCAAGTCCCTCCCAAGAAGCTCATTACTAGTAATACCTTCCTTAAATCACTTGTTAAAGCAACTGCTCAGGAAGAAACTTCTCATCTAGCTGGTAGTAATAATTTATCACAAGTTATATACACTGATGGACCACACAGGCGTCTACTGGCAGGGCTGCGTCTGCTCTTGTTGCCACCTCCCTAGTTAACAACGATAACTTTGTTGAGTTAGGCTAAGAATTAACAACTGGGCGTCTACTCACATAATGACTAACAACATGCTCATTGGAGAAGCCGGCAATAAATATTCAAAACCCCGGGGAAAAAATAATTATGTACAATTTTTATGGATTCCATCACACAATGAATTATTCGTGCATGATAAACTTGATGAGTTATCGTGCATGATAAACTTGATGAGTTATCGTGCATGATAAACTTGATGAGTTAGCCAAAGAAAAAACACCGACGGGAAATGTGACTTTGGTATATTTGTGTCAAACATCAGGAATAATAGAGAGAAATAGCGAAAATGAATGTCATAGGAATACAGTTAGAAGCCTAAGTAGATATATCACTCACTGTAACATAAACGTAGATAAGCACTTTTATAACGTAACTTGCAATGTGAACATACTGACTGATGTTGAAGTAACCAGGCGTAGGCTTGGTTTAGGCTTGGTTCAGGCTTGGTTCAGGCTTGGTTTAGGCTTGGTTCAGGCTTGGTTCAGGCTTGGTTTAGGCTTGGTTCAGGCTTGGTTCAGGCTTGGTTCAGGCTTGGTTTAGGCTTGGTTTACAAGAACTTCTGGCAGTTTGGCAAGTCCACACATGATGATCAAGCCAAATGCAAAGCATGTGAAGTGTGTGATCAGCCCTATGGTCACTTTCTTGAACAACATGTGTTTAATTGTACACTTATTGAGGAATATATAGTATAATAACCCATGTCAAGGTATTTTATCAATGAAAATAAGATACCAGACACATTAAGCAAATTGTGTAAATGTGTTTGCAATAGGTAAGTCAACTGCAGATATAAATCCAGATATTGGTCTGTTAATCCTTTTGGGGCTTAGTTTCTAGACCTTATGTATATCTATATGCTCTAGCACCACCGTCCACAGGATGGATATGTGGTGCACAATAAACTAGCTTCTTCAGCGGCAAAATCTAGTCTATCTAGTTATGAACCTATCATTTTCCTTGCAGCTGCAATAACAACATTGTTGTGCTCATTGAACGTGAGATCTTCTGACATTATCACTCCCAGATCTCTCACATTGGAATTAAATTTTACTCAGTGATTTGAGTGTGTCTTGTACTCTTGATATTTTTATTTCCTCAGTCCTTCCTTAACATAATAACTGAAATTTGTCCTCATAAACCTCAAATTGTTGTCAGTAGTCCACTTGGATTATATCAGCTTGGAGGATGTGTATCTTCTATGGAAACCACACTCATGCAAATTCTAGGATCGTCAATAAATGCAATGGTTTGTCAGATATGAGACTAAGAGAAGTTGATGCAGTACTGAGCCTTAAGAACAGAACTATTCACTCCAAGAGTCCCTGATTGCGTTCCCTTTAAACCACTCTTTGGGTTCTTTTGGTTTGGAACTTAAATATACATTTCCCATCCGTCCTGTTAAGTCTTTTTCACGCATTCTGTGCGTAATTACTCCCATGATTGCACTTGTCAAAGGATTTTGAGAAATGAGTTTACAATACATCTGCATTTTTTTTCCAGTTGCAATTGCAAGATGCAGAAGCGACCCATGCTGACCTGGGTTGCACAATTAGGGAGTTTCCAAATGATTGGCAATCTTATTTCTTAAAATCCTTTCAAAACTCTTGATAATGTGAAACGTCAGTGCTATAGAGCTAGAGCGTTTTGCAACTGCTTTACTTCCACCTTTATGGAGTGGGGCTATATCAGTGCATTTTGACTGCAGGATGACTCCAGTATGCAGGTTTCTCCATATAATATTTAAGGCATGACATAACGGTTTCTTGCAATTCGTGATGAACATGGGCATCCATGAGTCTGGGTCTGGAGTGGAGTGCATGGGCATGCAATCAATGGTTTCTTCGAAGTCAAGTAGAGTTAGGGTTATATCAGATATTACTGTAGGTAAATGGTTCAGAGACCCGTCAACTTGATCATTGTGGCTTCCTCATACCCTTCTCTAGGTTCCTCATGCTCATACCCTTCACTAAGTCTGCCAGTCCACTCTAGGTTCCTCATGCTCATACCCTTCACTAAGTCTGCCAGTCCACTCTAGGTTCCTCATGCTCATACCCTTCACTAAGTCTGCCAGTCCACTCTAGGTTCCTCATGCTCATACCCTTCACTAAGTCTGCCAGTCCACTCTAGGTTCCTCATGCTCATACCCTTCACTAAGTCTGCCAGTCCACTCTAGGTTCCTCATGCTCATACCCTTCACTAAGTCTGCCATTCCACTCTAGGTTCCTCATGCTCATACCCTTCACTAAGTCTGCCATTCCACTCTAGGTTCCTCATGCTCATACCCTTCACTAAGTCTGCCATTCCACTCTAGGTTCCTCATGCTCATACCCTTCACTAAGTCTGCCATTCCACTCTAGGTTCCTCATGCTCATACCCTTCACTAAGTCTGCCAGTCCACTCTAGGTTCCTCATGCTCATACCTTCACTAAGTCTGCCAGTCCACTCTAGGATCCTCATGCTCATACCCTCACTAAGTCTGCCAGTCCACTCTAGGATCCTCATGCTCATACCCTCACTAAGTCTGCCAGTCCACTCTAGGATCCTCATGCTCATACCCTCACTAAGTCTGCCAGTCCACTGTAGGTTCCTCATGCTCATACCCTCACTAAGTCTGCCAGTCCACTCTAGGATCCTCATGCTCATACCCTTCACTAAGTCTGCCAGTCCACTCTAGGATCCTCATGCTCATACCCTCACTAAGTCTGCCAGTCCACTCTAGGTTCCTCATGCTCATACCCCTCACTAAGTCTGCCAGTCCACTCTAGGATCCTCATGCTCATACCCTTCACTAAGTCTGCCAGTCCACTCTAGGATCCTCATGCTCATACCCTCACTAAGTCTGCCAGTCCACTCTAGGTTCCTCATGCTCATACCCTTCACTAAGTCTGCCAGTCCACTCTAGGATCCTCATGCTCATACCCTCACTAAGTCTGCCAGTCCACTCTAGGTTCCTCATGCTCATACCCTCACTAAGTCTGCCAGTCCACTCTAGGTTCCTCATGCTCATACCCTCACTAAGTCTGCCAGTCCACTCTAGGATCCTCATGCTCATACCTTCACTAAGTCTGCCAGTCCACTCTAGGATCCTCATGCTCATACCCTTCCCAGGAGTGACTATCTTGGAACACCCAGGGTAACAGTTCCAACAACTCCTGAGACGAAGCAACAAAATTAATTCCACTTCAAAAATAAGTTTAGATCAGAGGGAGACACGCAGACAATTCTCCCTCTAATAAGCTGTTCAATGAAAGCTACGACAGCCAGTTATTAGCTTTAATTTGGGAGATCCCTAATTGTAACGAGGTGGGCCACCCACAACACACCTGGCTAAATTACTGTCCAGAGGTTATTAACCTGTAGTGGTGGGAGGTGGGTGGTGGTGGTGAGTAGGGGTAGTGGGGTGGTGGTGGTGAGTAGGGGTAGTGGGGTGGTGGTGGTGAGTAGGGGTAGTGGGGTGGTGTGAGTAGGGGGTAGTGTAGGGTGGTGGGGGATGAGTAGGGGTAGTGGGGTGGTGAGTAGGGGTAGTGTGGTGGTGGTGGTGAGTAGGGGTAATGAGGTGGTGGTGAGTAGGGAGTGGGTGGGAGTAGGGGTATGGGTGGTGGTGGTGAGTAGGGGTAGTGAGGTGGTGGGGGTGAGAAAGGGTGGGTGGTGGGGTGGTGGTTGGTGGTAAGTGGGGGTGGTGAGGTGGTGGGGGGAGTGGGTTGTTAGGTGGTGGTGAGAGGGTAGGGGTGGTGTGGTAAGTGGGGTTGAGTGGTGGTGAGTTGGGGTTGTGGGGGTTGTTAGGTGGTGGTGAGTAGGGGTAGTGGGGTGGTGGTGATTAAAATTCATTTATACGTCCATACTTTTTTTGTACTTGTGAGTATGACTGTGGTATTTGTTGTATGAATATTGAAGTAGTTATTTCAGAGGAGTGGAGACTTCAGCGCCATCTGCCACCCTCACTTAACACTCTGGAGTTGTTGTTGTTGTTCTTCTTCTTCTTCTTGATTCGCCGGTGCTTTCCCGGCCTGGGTCTTTTTCAGATGGTGACCCGGCCTTGGCTCCCTGTCTTGGGAGTGTCTGAGACCAATGTCTTCCATGGGAGGAGGTACAAGTACCTCCTCATCTTCGGGACCAACTGTCCCCAAGCCTAGCCCCCCACTACGTGTTTCCTTAGGCAACAAATTCGAAAGAGTCACTTGACCGTCAGACTAACGAGCACCAGTGCTTATTGCTTTCCTCTGAGAAGTGTTATGGTGGTTCAGGACATTTATTAAAGGAAACGTTTCGCTAGGAGTAGTTTCTTCAGTAGAAGCCATTCGTGGCGAAACGCTGTCTCCTCTCTGAGCTTACTATATTTATCTAATTTTATTGAAACACTTATGCAACATATGGGAATCTTTATTGAAGAAACGTTTCGCCCCACAGTGGCTTCATCAGTCCAATACAATACTTGTCGGTTTTCAAAAGCATTTATCACATCTAATTTTATTGCAGCTCTTAACTGCCTTGATTTTGTGGTCCCACAGCTTTTTAAACGTAAGAACATAAGGTGGAACACTGCAGCAGGCCTACTGGCCCATACTAGGCAAGTCCTTTTCAAACCCAACCCCACAAACAAAAAATATTTGCCCGATCCATTTTCAATGCTACCCAAACAATAAGCTTTGCTAACCCTTATAACTCATGTGCAAGTCCCTCTTAAATCCAACCCCTCTCACTCATGTATTTATCCAACCTAAATTTGAAGCTACCCAAGGTTTTAGCTTCAATTACCCCACTAGGAAGGAGGAAGAACACGCAACGTATGGGAATATATTAATATTGTTAGAATTACCGACAATATGTTAAGTAAAAGGACACAAATGCAACTAATGTGACATTTTATTGTGGCAACGTTTCGCTCTCCAGGAGCTTTGTCAAGCTGTTACAAACAATACATGGACACAGAAGCTATATATAAGCTTTATAACCTTTTACTCATGTGTAAGTTGATTGTTCTACCATATTGTATTATTACTACTATTAATACAACTAATACTACTACTACCACTAGTATTACACCTCACTCTAAGCCTATATATACCCTCTGTGTCTATGCATTGTTTGTAACGGCTTGACAAAGCTCCTGGAGAGCGAAACGTTGCCACAATAAAATGTCACATTAGTTGCACTTGTGACCTTTTACTTATGGGAATCTTTTCTGATGAAACTTTTCGCCACACAGTGGTTTATATACTGTAGTCACCTGACTACAGTATATAAACCACGTCTACCATATGCTATACTTTCTTCAAGGTTGATGGAGTAAACACTTCGATTCCACTTTAACTGTGGAAATCATCACCAGATATAGGTGACTCTGCTATTCTGGGAGCGTTTCCTGTGTGGTGACCTTATTGTACCATCTGGGGTCACCATCTCATTACGGTTCACTCAGGTCACTTAGTGACGTGCTTCATGACGTGTGCTCCTGATTAGGGCTCAGGGCTGTTCAACCACGGGTGTCACGACCTTGAAGTGAGGTACCTGATGATGACTTCCACACATGTGTAACATCTGGATATCTTCACTCCTGGTTGTATCTTCGCGTCTACAACAGTACCTACCCTCCTTACGTTATCATGACCCACGAAATCGTAATAACACAACTGCTAACAAACCAGGGTACGGGTGGGGCTAGAACCCATGGCGAGCGAGTCTTAAAACTCCATGGGTTCTAACTCCACGGGTGTCGTTGTTAACAGTAGTTGAGAGCAAGACTACACTGCCAGTAACACTGTTACTATAACATTGTTACTGTTACTATAACATTGTTGTTGTTGTTACTATAACATTGTTACTGTTACTATAACATTGTTACTGGTACTATAACACTGTTACTGTTACTATAAACATTGTTACTGTTACTATAACATTGTTACTGCTACTATAACACTGTTACTGTTACTATAACATTGTTACTGTTACTATAATATTGTTACTGCTACTATAGCATTGTTACTGCTACTATAATATTGTTACTGTTACTGTAACATTGGTACTGTTACTATAACATTGTTACTGTTACTAAAACATTGTTACTGTTACTATAACACTGTTACAGTTACTATAACACTGTTACTGTTACTATAACATTGTTACTGTTACTATAAACTAGGTGAAGTTGAGCTTGATCATACAGAATGTGAAAAAGACTTGGGAGTCATGGTAAACAGAAATCTAAAGCCAAGACAACAGTGCCTAAGTGTGCGCAATAAGGCTAACAGATTACTAGGATTTATTTCAAGAAGTATAAGCAACAGAAGTCCAAAAGTTATTTTACAACTCTATACATCACTAGTGAGACCTCATTTGGATTATGCAGCTCAGTTTTGGTCTCCTTACTACAGGATGGATATAGATTCATTGGAGAACATACAAAGAAGAATGACTAAAATGATTTACAGTATAAGAAATCTCCCGTATGAAGATAGACTTAGAGCATTGAATCTCCACTCTCTGGAGAGACGTAGAATGAGGGAGATATCATCGAGGTGTACAAGTGGATGATGGGCATAAACAAAGGAGATATTAATAAAATACTGAGGATATCGAACCAAGTAAGAACCAGAAATAACGGATTTAAATTGGATAAATTTAGATTTAGAAAGGACATAGGCAAGTACTGGTTTTCGAACAGAGTTGTAGATGCGTGGAACAATCTTCCGAGTAGGGTGATAGAGGCTAGGACCTTGGGTGGCTTTAAAAAGAGATTGGACAAATATATGAGTGGGAGGGGCTGGGTTTGATTAGTGGCGTGAGTACAGGAGTAAATTCTTAGGTAGTGGTGGTTTTGATAAGGACCTGCCTTGTATGGGCCAGTAGGCCTTCTGCAGTGTTCCTCCATTCTTATGTTCTTATGTTCTTATAACACTGTTACTATGTCACTGTTACTGTTACTATAACACTGTTACTATAACACTGTTACTGTTACTATAACATTGTTACTGTTACTATAACATTGTTACTGTTACTATAACACTGTTACTGTTACTATAACACTGTTACTGTTACTATAACACTGTTACTGTTACTATAACATTGTTACTGTTACTATAACATTGTTGTTGTTACTATAACACTTGTTACTGTTACTATAACATTGTTACTGTTACTATATCATTGTTACTGTTACTATAACATTGTTGTTGTTACTATACCACTGTTACTATAACACTGTTACTGTTACTATAACGTTGTTACTGTTATTATAACACTGTTACTGTTATTATAACATTTTTACTGTTACTATAACATTGTTACTGTTACTATAACATTGTTACTGTTACTATAACATTGTTACTGTTACTATAACATTGTTGTTGTTACTATAACATTGTTACTGTTACTATAACATTGTTACTGTTACTATAACATTGTTACTGTTACTATAACATTGTTACTGTTACTATAACATTGTGGTTGTTACTATAACATTGTTACTGTTACTATAACATTGTTACTGTTACTATAACATTGTAACTGTTACTATAACACTGTTACTGTTACTATAACACTGTTACTGTTACTATAACATTGTTACTGTTACTATAACACTGTTACTGTTACTATAACATTGTTACTGTTACTATAACATTGTTACTGCTACTATAACACTGTTACTGTTACTATAACATTGTTACTGTTACTATAACATTGTTACTGTTACTATAACACTGTTACTGTTACTATAACATTGTTACTGTTACTATAAAAATGTTATTATAACATTGTTGTTGTTACTATAACATTGTTACTGTTACTATAACACTGTTACTGTTACTATAACACTGTTACTGTTACTATAACACTGTTACTGTTACTATAACACTGTTACTGTTACTATAACACTGTTACTGTTACTATAACACTGTTACTGTTACTATAACACTGTTACTGTTACTATAACATTGTTACTGTTACTATAACATTGTTACTGGTACTATAACACTGTTACTGTTACTATAACATTGTTACTGTTACTATAACATTGTTACTGCTACTATAACATTGTTACTGTTACTATAACACTGTTACTGTTACTATAACATTGTTACTGTTACTATAACAATGTTACTGTTACTATAACACTGTTACTGTTACTATAAAAATTGTTACTGTTACTATAACATGTTACTGTTACTATAACACTGTTACTGTTACTATAACATTGTTACTGTTACTATAACATTGTTACTGTTACTATAACATTGTTACTGTTACTATAACACTGTTACTGTTACTATAACACTGTTACTGTTACTATAACATTGTTACTGTTACTATAACATTGTTGTTGTTGTTACTATAACATTGTTACTGTTACTATAACATTGTTACTGTTACTATAACATTGTTACTGTTACTATAACATTGTAACTGTTACTATAACACTGTTACTGTTACTATAACACTGTTACTGTTACTATAACACTGTTACTGTTACTATAACACTGTTACTGTTACTAAAACATTGTTACTGTTACTATAACAATGTTACTGTTACTATAACACTGTTACTGTTACTGTTACTATAACACTGTTACTGTTACTATAACACTGTTACTGTTACTATAACACTGTTACTGTTACTATAACACTGTTACTGTTACTATAACATTGTTACTGTTACTATAACATTGTTACTGTTACTATAACATTGTTACTGTTACTATAACATTGTTACTGTTACTATGTCACTGTTACTGTTACTATAACACTGTTACTGTTACTATAACATTGTTACTGTTACTATAACACTGTTACTATAACACTTACTATAACACTGTTACTGTTACTATAACATTGTTAATGTTACTATAACATTGTTACTGTTACTATAACACTGTTACTGTTACTATAACACTGTTACTGTTACTATAACATTGTTACTGTTACTATATGCCCGTCGACTGCAGACGACGGGCATTAAATATCTTCAACACACCCAGAGAAGACACTGCTGAGAAGAGATACATAGTCCTTCCCACCAACTCCATTTCCAAACAAGTTTCCAACATTTTTTCTAAGACCTCATTCCGAGTATCCACCTCCACATCCACCACCATTAAGGACATTACCAGTAACAGACAGGAAAAGCTTCAATCCACGGCAGGGGTATACACAATCCCTTGTAATGGCTGCAGCAAATTATACGTTGGCGAAACATCCAGAGACCTACAAACACGCATTTCAGAACACCAGTACGCAGGCAGATCTGACGACTCAAGAAATGCCTGTGTTCAACACCGAAATTTACACAACCATTTAATCAACTACAGAAACGCAAGACTCATCGCCAGAGAAGACAACACGCAATACCGAAGAATCCTAGAATCATCACTCATCTGTATATCCAACAACTTCAACCAGAACAACGGCTTCTACAACATAGCTGAACCTATTGCCAAGAAACTTCTTCAACGCTATCCCACCTAGAACTCAAGAATGGTACACTGCAGGTCCTTTAAGTCACACAATGTTTTTAACTATCACACTACTTTTAAGACTCACATGCAGCTTTCTCCACCTGACCCAGCATTCTCCACCTGACTGTACCCTATATATATCTCCATGTTGCTCATTTTCCAGGTAGATCTGTCTGTGACTCGATAAAGCCCACTGCGTGGGCGAAACGTTGTCAATAAAGGATCACATTATACTGCTTATGTGTTTATTTTTCCATTGTGTCGGTATTTTATACCATTTATTTCCATCTGTCTTATACATCATGGCCCAGTAGGCCTGCTGCAGTGCTCCTCATTTTTTTGTTTTCCACTAGTGGGCCCCGCCTCCTATGATTCCATCCCCAACTTCCGCACCTCACTTCCAGCACCAGTATAAAACGTTTTATGTTCATGTCTCGGTTTCACACTGACCGAGACTATGCAGCTGAGGGACTGACCACCTCAGAATAACTTCAAGGCCGAGGGACTGACCACCTCAGAATAACTTCAAGGCCGAGGGAGTGACCACCTCAGAATAACTTCAAGGCTGAGGGACTGACCACCTCAGAATAACTTCAAGGCCGAGGGACTGACCACCTCAGAATAACTTCAAGGCCGAGGGACTGACCACCTCAGAATAACTTCAAGGCCGAGGAACTGACCACCTCAGAATAACTTCAAGGCCGAGGGACTGACCACCCCAAAATAACTTCAAGGCCGAGGGACTGATTACTTCATATTTATTTCTTCAGTGACTGCTGTTTCTAATGTTGAAGTGACTTTTTCTACGACTGATGCACCTATCCCTATAAGGATAGACTGAGGGCCCTGAATCTGCACTCTCTAGAAAGGCGTAGAATTAGGGGAGATATGATTGAGGTGTATAAATGGAAAACAGGAATAAATAAAGGTGATGTAAATAGCGTGCTAAAAATATCTAGTATTGACAGGACTCGCAGCAATAGCTTTAAGTTGGATAAATTCAGATTCAGGAAGGATATAGGAAAGCATTGGTTTGGTAATAGAGTTGTCGATGAGTGGAACAAACTCCCGAGTACAGTTATATAAGCTAAAACGTGTAGTTTTAAAAATAGGCTAGATAAATATATGAGTGGGTGCGGGTGGGTGTGAGTTGGTCCTGACTAGCTTGTGCTACTAGGTCAGATGTCGTGCTCCTTCCTTAAGTGAATGTGACCTGACCTGGCTGGGTTGGGGCATTGGCTTAAACCTGTGGGAGACTTGGACCTGCCTCGCATGGGCCAGTAGGCCTGCCGCAGAGTTCCTTCTTTCTTATGTTCTTATGTGTAGTAGGTTAGTTAAGGCTGATCAAACCTGGATCAGGTTTGATCAGGGAAGGGGATTGTACCTCCAACTCCTTGGATCAAGGGACATGACATGTGGTAGGTTGTATGTTAGAAAATAAGGGGTCGAGCGAGGTATTATCTTGGAGGGGGAGAGGAGGGGTCCCCGCCCCCTGCTTACAAATTTATGTTTTCTCCCCAACAGTGGTCAGCCAGGGGGAGAGGGACAGTCCCCCACCTCCCCTTAATAGGGCCACAGTGGTCAGCCAGGGTAAGGTGTGGTCCACTAGGGAGAGGTGTGGTCAGCCAAGGGGAGGTGTGGTCAGCCAAGGGGAGGTGTGGTCAGCCAAGGGGAGGTGTGGTCAGCCAGGGGGAGGTGTGGTCAGCCAGTGGGAGGGGCAGTTCCCACCTACCCTTCATGGGACCCAAGTGGTCAGCCAGGGAGGAGGGGCAGTCCCCACCTCCCCTTAACGGCTTGACGTGCGTCACATCCCTCAGCCACTCCTGCTTCCCCCCTTCCCCATTCTTCACCTGGGTCACTGTGGATCAATACCTGGGGGTAGGGAGGGGGGGGTCACCGCCCTTGCAGTGATTACCAGGTGTACCCGGGGGTCACTGATTTATACCTGGGGTCACTGAGGACACAGTCTATCAGAAGCTGACACAGTGAAATATCTGTGTTCTTCAAGGCGCAATACTCGCCCCACTACTGTTTCTGCGTCTCCACCTGACACAGACACTGAGTCTCCACCTGACAGACACTGAGTCTCCACCTGACACAGACACTGAGTCTCCACCTGACACAGACACTGAGTCTCCACCTGACACAGACACTGAGTCTCCACCTGACACAGACACTGAGTCTCCACCTGACACAGACACCGAGTCTCCACCTGACACAGACACCGAGTCTCCACCTGACACAGACACCGAGTCTCCACCTGACACAGACGTTGATTCTCCACCTGACACATACATAAATCATAGCACCATATCATCCTCTGCAGACGATACTAAAATCTGTATGAGACTGGCATCATTAATGTTATGAGTACATAACTTTGAAGAGGCCTGATAAACACCTAACTTGACAGGATGCAGTGTCATGTCAGATATGAAAATGAGCAAAAGGATGGGGTCCAGTACTGTACCATAAGAAACAACTTTGCACTGTGGCAGCCTCTAACTTAATCTATCTGTCCTTTTTGCTTGAAAGTTAAAAATCCATCTGCTTACTTTTCCAGTTATTCCTTTAGGACGCATTTGTGCACTCCACTATAATCGCACTTGTTGAAGACTTTCGTAAAGTTTGTATATACAACATTTGTATTTTGTCTTCTTGCCCATCCAAGACCGTGTAATTGTGAGAGGCAGGAGCGACCTGCTCTAAACTCATGCTGGGTTCTGCAATTCTTGTGAATACATGTGCTTAGAAATCTTGCTTCAGTCATGTTGAGACATGAGGATGTCACTCATTTTGGCTCACGAAAACGTAATAACACAAATTGCAACCAAACCACGGTACTGGTGGAGTTTAAACCACATGGCACTGGCCTGGAGTTTAAACCACATGGCACTGGCCTGGAGTTTTACGAGTCACTCGCAATGGGTTCATAACCCCACCCGTTCCGTGGTGTGCCACTGTAAGTTCCATCTTGCCTCAGCAAGGACCCGATACAAGATGTGGTTTTACTGCCTCTCAGGGTGTCCTGTGAGCATTACTCACAATCACACCTGCCTCTCAGGGTGTCCTGTGAGCATTACTCACAATCACACCTGCCTCTCAGGGTGCCCCCTGTGAGCATTACTCACAATCACACCTGCTGCCTCTCAGGGTGCCCTGTGAGCATTACTCACAATCACACCTGCTGCCTCTCAGGGTGCCTTGTGAGCATTACTCACAATCACACCTGCTGCCTCTCAGGGTGCCCTGTGAGCATTACTCACAATCACACCTGCTGCCTCTCAGGGTGCCTTGTGAGCATTACTCACAATCACACCTGCTGCCTCTCAGGGTGCCCTGTGAGCATTACTCACAATCACACCTGCTGCCTCTCAGGGTGCCCTGTGAGCATTACTCACAATCACACCTGCTGCCTCTCAGGGTGCCTTGTGAGCATTACTCACAATCACACCTGCTGCCTCTCAGGCTGCCCTGTGAGCATTACTCACAATCACACCTGCTGCCTCTCAGGGTGCCTTGTGAGCATTACTCACAATCACACCTGCTGCCTCTCAGGGTACCCTGTGAGCATTACTCACAATCACACCTGCTGCCTCTCAGGGTGCCCTGTGAGCATTACTCACAATCACACCTGCTGCCTCTCAGGGTGCCTTGTGAGCATTACTCACAATCACACCTGCTGCCTCTCAGGGTGCCCTGTGAGCATTACTCACAATCACACCTGCTGCCTCTCAGGGTGCCCTGTGAGCATTACTCACAATCACACCTGCTGCCTCTCAGGGTGCCCTGTGAGCATTACTCACAATCACACCTGCTGCCTCTCAGGGTGCCCTGTGAGCATTACTCACAATCACACCTGCTGCCTCTCAGGGTGCCCTGTGAGCATTACTCACAATCACACCTGCTGCCTCTCAAGGTGCCCTGTGAGCATTACTCACAATCACACCTGCTGCCTCTCAGGGTGCCCTGTGAGCATTACTCACAATCACACCTGCTGCCTCTCAGGGTGTCCTGTGAGCATTACTCACAATCACACCTGCTGCCTCTCAGGGTGCATTGTGAGTATTACTCACAATCACACGGTCTCCAGCTCAGTTCTCTACCACCGAGGAACATTTGGGCAAGTTTTATGACCCCCTGCCCACCTAGCAGTGAAAAAAGTTACCCATGTATTAGCCAACTTTTGTGGGTCCCGTTCATTCAGGAAAAAAAATATATTAGAAAACTTCAGTCCTGTTGAAACGTCATATTGTGTGTAAGAAACACACAGGTCCTGTGTGTAAGAAACACCCAGATCCTGTGTGTAAGAAACACCCAGGTTCTGTGTGTAAGAAACACCCAGGTCCTGTGTGTAAGAAACACCCAGGTCCTGTGTGTAAGAAACACCCAGGTCCTGTGTGTAAGAAACACCCAGGTCCTGTGTGTAAGAAACACCCAGGTCCTGTGTGTAAGAAACACCCAGGTCCTGTGTGTAGGAAACTCCCAGGTCCTGTGTGTAAGAAACACCCAGGTCCTGTGTGTAAGAAACACCCAGGTCCTGTGTGTAAGAAACACCCAGGTCCTGTGTGTAGAAACACCCAGGTCCTGTGTGTAAGAAACACCCAGGTCCTTTTAAACACAGGGCTGTGTAAGAAACACCCAGGTCCTGTGTGTAGAAACACCCAGGTCCTGTGTGTAAGAAACACCCAGGTCCTGTGTGTAAGAAACACCCAGGTCCTGTGTGTAAGAAACACCCAGGTCCTGTGTGTAAGAAACACCCAGGTCCTGTGTGTAAGAAACACCCAGGTCCTGTGTGTAAGAAACACCCAGGTCCTGTGTGTAAGAAACACCCAGGTCCTGTGTGTAAGAAACTCCTGTACCTGCTGGAATGTGATGGGCAGGAAAATACACTGGTTTTGTGTAAGAATCGTATTACTGGAACATCATACACAGTGTTGAGAGACCAGAAATGCGATCATGGGGTGACTGCACACACAATGAGGGCCATGGGTATAACAGGGAAATAAAAATTAGACACATATGCAACATTTGAGTATCGTTATTGTAGACGTTTCGCCATCCAGTGACTATCAATACAAATTCAAGGACATAATGGAAAGACAGTAGAACTATATACAAAAGATGAGGTAATCAGTCTTGGAGTTGGTGAAGAAGATTGTGGAGATGTATATTAGCGGCGGCTTATATAAATCTTCAACTCCTTGAATTTGTATTGATAAAGCCACTGGATGGCGAAACGTCTACAATAACTATACCCAGATGTCGCACATGTGTCTAATTTTTATCTTGTCGGTATTGTATACCATACATGTACATAACTTGTTAAGTAGGCAAATGGATATTCAACTTTCTGACAGAACACAGAGTATTAGTAAACAGAGTAGAATTCATGGCCCTATCCTAAGGCAAGGTGTTGGTGCCTTTGCTGTTTCTTATCCTCATAGTGACCATGGAGAAAAACTCACCACAGTTTTGTATCATTTGCAGATGATGCCGAAATAAGAAAAAGAAATCACTTTGATAGAAGATATATAAATTGCATAAACGATAACATTAAAGTCTTTCAGTGGGAAGTGGACAATAACATCGCGTTGAATGATAAGTTGCAACTGCTTAGGTATTGAAAGAATGAAGAACTCAAAAGGGACACTGGATACAAAACACAGAAGAATAATCAAACAGAATGAAAAGAGCATGTGAAGGATCAGGGTGTAATAATGTCTGCTAACTTACAAGGGAAACAGTGCCAATGGTGACACTATTCAAACTGCTTGTGTTCTCTCGCTTAGAGTATTGTAAAGTGTTGACGGCTCCGTTTAGGGCCGGAAAGTTCAGAGCTGCAACAGACTGAAAGAGCCAATTAAGTATTAACATTATTGAAAACACCTCAAAATCTTGAATATTTACTCACTGTATTAAAGGAGAGAGAGAGAAGAGAGAGAGAGAGAGAGAGAGAGAGAGAGAGAGAGAGAGAGAGAGAGAGAGAGAGAGAGTGTACATGGTGCCGAATTTGCAGCACACAGCAATAACACACTGGGGGTGATGAAAATAGGAGGAAATGTGGAATAAACGCAGTGAAATGTAAGGGCACCGTGGGCACAATGAGAGAACACTGTATCAACATCCGTGGTCATAGACTTACCAGAAGATATTAGAAACACAGCAGGAACAAGTGTAGAAGTTTTAAAGAAAAAGTTCGACAGCCAAGTGCCAAATCAACCAGGCTATGATGGATATGTGGGCCAACGGGATGCCAGGAGCAACAGCCTGGTTGACCAGGCAATCACCAGAGAAGCCTAGTCCGGAACCGATCTGCGCGATTAGGGAAAACTCTGGAAACCCATTAAAGGTATATCTAAGGTGCTCTGGTTCCGTGTGTTAAGGAACACAAGTAACTGTCAGAAGTAAACACTCTGGTCCTGTGTGTAAGATATTCATCTATCTAATGATGTTAAAAGATATTTGTGAAGTGGAACAGAATTCTTCCTCCGTAAGCCATGCACGTCGTTAAGAGGCGACTAAAATGCCGGGAGCAAGGGGCTAGTAACCCCTTCTCCTGTATATATTACTAAATGTAAAAGGAGAAACTTTCGTTGTTCCTTTTGGGTCACCCTTCCTCGGTGTGTCACCCTGCCTCGGTGGGTCACCCTGCCTGGGTGGGTCACCCTGCCTGGGTGGGTCACCCTGCCTGGGTGGGTCACCCTGCCTGGGTGGGTCACCCTGCCTCGGTGGGTCACCCTGCCTGGGTGGGTCACCCTGCCTCGGTGGGTCACCCTGCCTGGGTGGGTCACCCTGCCTCGGTGGGTCACCCTGCCTGGGTGGGTCACCCTGCCTCGGTGGGTCACCCTGCCTCGGTGGGTCACCCTGCCTGGGTGGGTCACCCTGCCTGGGTGGGTCACCCTGCCTGGGTGGGATACTGCCGGTGTGTTGAAAGAAGAAAGACATCAAACTACATTCCGTCTCTCCCTTATAGCCAACATTAGCAAGGACTCGGTGGGGCTGAAGGTAACTGGGTGGGGCTGAAGGTAACTGGGTGGGGCTGAAGGTAACTGGGTGGGGCTGAAGGTAACTGGGTGGGGCTGAAGGTAAGTGGGTGGGGCTGATGGTAACTGGGTGGGGCTTAAGGTAACTGGGTGGGGCTGAAGGTAACTGGGTGGGGCTGAAGGTAACTGGGTGGGACTGAAGGTAACTGGGTGGGGCTGAAGGTAACTGGGTGGGGCTGAAGGTATGGGTGGCTGAAGGTAACTGGGGCTGAAGGTAACTGGGTGGGGCTGAAGGTAACTGGGTGGGGCTGAAGGTAACTGGGTGGGGCTGAAGGTAACTGGGTGGGGCTGAAGGTAACTGGGGCTGAAGGACTGGGGTTGAAGGTAACTGGGTGGGGCTGAAGGTAACTGGGTGGGGCTGAAGGTAACTGGGTGGGGCTGAAGGTAACTGGGTGGGGCTGAAGGTAACTGGGTGGGGCTGAAGGTAACTGGGTGGGGCTGAAGGTAACTGGGTGGGGCTGAAGGTAACTGGGTGGGGCTGAAGGTAACTGGGTGGGGCTGAAGGTAACTGGGTGGGGCTGAAGGTAACTGGGTGGGGCTGAAGGTAACTGGGTGGGGCTGAAGGTAACTGGGTGGGACTGAAGGTAACTGGGTGGGGCTGAAGGTAACTGGGTGGGACTGAAGGTATCTGGGTGGGGCTGAAGGTAACTGGGTGGGGCTGAAGGTAACTGGGTGGGGCTGAAGGTAACTGGGTGGGGCTGAAGGTAACTGGGTGGGGCTGAAGGTAACTGGGTGGGGCTGAAGGTAACTGGGTGGAGCTGATGGTAACTGGGTGGGGCTGAAGGTAACTGGGTGGGGCTGAAGATAACTGTCATCATTCCCTACACTCCTCCCCCCCCCCCTACTAAATAACCACACCCAGACACCAAATTAGCCCATTTGAATTCTAAACAAAATAGTCCTTGTAACCATCAAGACTGTTGCACTGTTCCATGTTTCTTGGACGTAACTTCACGACGCTCGCTCCATGGCACTGTTCCATGTTTCTTGGACGTAACTTCACGACGCTCGCTCCATGGCACTGTTCCATGTTTCTTGGACGTAACTTCACGACTCTCGCTCCATGGCACTGTTCCATGTTTCTTGCACGTAACTTCACGACGCTCGCTCCATGGCACTGTTCCATGTTTCTTGCACGTAACTTCACGACGCTCGCTCCATGGCACTGTTCCATGTTTCTTGCACGTAACTTCACGACGCTCGCTCCATGGCACTGTTCCATGTTTCTTGCACGTAACTTCACGACGCTCGCTCCATGGCACTGTTCCATGTTTCTTGCACGTAACTTCACGACGCTCGCTCCATGACACTGTTCCATGTTTCTTGCACGTAACTTCACGACGCTCGCTCCATGGCACTGTTCCATGTTTCTTGCACGTAACTTCACGACGCTCGCTCCATGGCACTGTTCCATGTTTCTTGCACGTAACTTCACGACGCTCGCTCCATGGCACTGTTCCATGTTTCTTGCACGTAACTTCACGACGCTCGCTCCATGGCACTCGCAAACAGTCAGCAAAATAACTACAGAAGCCAGGTAAATCTCACAGAACATAATAAACAGTTATGTAAAAGACTTAGAAATAATGATCCCAGATGATCTGTCATTTAGAGAAGACAATGAAACAAAAACAACGAAGGTAAAGAGAAATGGCAGCGGACAATACAAGAACTTTTAAAACAAGAAAAGTAACGCCAATTATATTTCTAAACACTGTTCTCACACCTGAAACACTGTTCTCACAGCTGAAACACTGTTCTCACACCTGACACACTGTTCTCACACCTGAAACACTGTTCTCACACCTGAAACACTGTTCTCGCACCTGACACACTGTTCTCGCACCTGACACACTGTTCTCGCACCTGACACACTGTTCTCGCACCTGACACACTGTTCTCGCACCTGACACACTGTTCTCGCACCTGACACACTGTTCTCGCACCTGAAACACTGTTCTCGCACCTGAAACACTGTTCTCGCACCTGAAACACTGTTCTCGCACCTGAAACACTGTTCTCGCACCTGAAACACTGTTCTCGCACCTGAAACACTGTTCTCACACCTGAAACACTGTTCTCACACCTGAAACACTGTTCTCACACCTGAAACACTGTTCTCACACCTGAAACACTGTTCTCACACCTGAAACACTGTTCTCACACCTGAACACTGTTCACACTGACTGTTCTCACACCTGAAACACTGTTCTCACACCTGAAACACTGTTCTCACACCTGAAACACTGTTCTCACACCTGAAACACTGTTCTCACAGCTGAAACACTGTTCTCACACCTGAAACACTGTTCTCACACCTGAAACACTGTTCTCACACCTGAAACACTGTTCTCACACCTGAAACACTGTTCTCACACCTGAAACACTGTTCTCACACCTGAAACACTGTTCTCACACCTGAAACACTGTTCTCACACCTGAAACACTGTTCTCACACCTGAAACACTGTTCTCACACCTGAAACACTGTTCTCACACCTGAAACACTGTTCTCACACCTGAAACACTGTTCTCACACCTGAAACACTGTTCTCACACCTGAAACACTGTTCTCACACCTGAAACACTGTTCTCACACCTGAAACACTGTTCTCACACCTGAAACACTGTTCTCACACCTGAAACACTGTTCTCACACCTGAAACACTGTTCTCACACCTGAAACACTGTTCTCACACCTGAAACACTGTTCTCACACCTGAAACACTGTTCTCACACCTGACACACTGTTCTCACACCTGACACACTGTTCTCACACCTGAAACACTGTTCTCACACCTGACACACTGTTCTCACACCTGAAACACTGTTCTCACACCTGAAACACTGTTCTCACACCTGAAACACTGTTCTCACACCTGACACACTGTTCTCACACCTGAAACACTGTTCTCACACCTGAAACACTGTTCTCACACCTGAAACACTGTTCTCACACCTGAAACACTGTTCTCACACCTGAAACACTGTTCTCACACCTGAAACACTGTTCTTCACACCTGAAACACTGTTCTCACACCTGAAACACTGTTCTCACACCTGAAACACTGTTCTCACACCTGAAACACTGTTCTCACACCTGAAACACTGTTCTCACACCTGACACACTGTTCTCACACCTGACACACTGTTCTCACACCTGACACACTGTTCTCACACCTGACACACTGTTCTCACACCTGACACACTGTTCTCACACCTGACACACTGTTCTCACACCTGACACACTGTTCTCACACCTGACACACTGTTCTCACACCTGACACACTGTTCTCACACCTGAAACACTGTTCTCACACCTGAAACACTGTTCTTACACCTGAAACACTGTTCTCACACCTGAAACACTGTTCTCACACCTGAAACACTGTTCTCACACCTGAAATACTGTTCTCACACCTAAAACACTGTTCTCACACCTGAAACACTGTTCTCATACCTGAAACACTGTTCTCACACCTGAAACACTGTTCTCACACCTGAAATACTGTTCTCACACCACAACAGTACGCCACCACAACAATACACACCACCGCTACTACCACACCACAACTATAGTACACAAACCACAACACACCACCGCTACTACCACATCACAACAACACACCACCGCTACTACCACATCACAACAACACACCACCGCTACTACCACATCACAACAACACACCACCGCTACTACCACATCACAACAACACACCACCGCTACTACCACATCACAGCAACACACCACCGCTACTACCACATCACAACAACACACCACCGCTACTACCACATCACAACAACACACCACCGCTACTACCACATCACAACAACACACCACCGCTACTACCACATCACAACAACACACCACCGCTACTACCACACCACAACAACACACCACCGCTACTACCACACCACAACAACACACCACCGCTACTATCACACCACAACAGTACACTACCACAACACACCACAACAGTACACCACCGCTACTACCACACCACCACAACACACCACCGCTATCACACCACAAGAGTGCACTACCACAACACACCACAACAGTACACCACCGCTACTACCACACCACCACAACAATAGTACACCACCACAATACACCACCGCTACTACCACACCACCACAACAGTACACCACCACAACGAGGTATTGCCTGTGGTATACCTCTTCAAAGGTATACCACAGACCACACCTCGTCACCTGGTCTGGGTGATCTTATCAACAGATTCCGTATCATTAAGTCAGAGTGTTCGTGCCTTGAGGCTGTTAGCCACAAGCAATTAAAACATTCCGTCAGGTGGAGAGTTGAGACAAGTTGTGGGGTCGGGAGTTAAGGTGGGTGGTTGTGGGGAATACAGAGGGGTGTGGTAGGAAGAGTGGGGAGGGGTGACGTAGGAAGAGTGGGGAGGGGTGAGGTAGGAAGAGTGGGGAGAGGTGAGGCAGGGAGAGGGCACTATGATCAAATCAAACCAAGCCAAGTCAGGGGCCCAAGACTGTTCAACTGCCTCCCAGCATACATAAGGGGGATTACCAATAGACCCCTGGCTGTCTTCAAGGAGCTGGACAGACACATCAGTACCTGACCAACCGGGCTGTGGTTCGTACGTCGGTTTACGTACGCCAGCAGTAACAGCCTGGTTGATCAGCCCCTGATCCACCACGAGGCCTGGTCACGGACAGGGCCGCTGGGGCGTTGACCCCCGAAACACCCTCCAGGTATACTCCAGGTAAGCTTTGAAGATACAGCGGAGAGTGTAATTTGAAGCCGATCAGTAATGAATTCATTTAGTAAGACTAAAACAACCTGAAACCAACGCAAAACTTCCTTTAAGAACACTTTAGCGCTAAAACAAATCAATGAACGGGTGGGGTTTGAACCCATGGCGAGTGAGCCATAAAACTTACAGGTCAGTGCGTTAACCACTGGGCCAGCTGACTATAATAAGATTCATCCAACTAGGTATATTTCAATATACCATAGTGAGGTTAGCATGGGCCACCACTCTGACCACAAATGATGGGTTTTTAGAGACGAATTTCGCACTAGCGTGGCTGGAATTTTTGCGGCTTTCTCGTGATGGGTGCTGAAATATTGGGGGTTCGATCCTCGGCTAATCGCAGTGTTATTTGCTTAAAACCACTCGTTTGTGGGTGCAATAATACATACACACACACACACAACTAACACACACACACACACACACACTCTCTCTCACACACACACACACACACACACGGTGGCTAGTGGTAAAGCTCTCCATCACACGAGGGCCGGGTTCTATTCGACGGCGGAAACATTTCAGTGTTTCTACACACACACACACTACACACATACATACAACAGGCCTAGTGTCAAATCGACATGTCTAGGACAAATGGAACTAACTAACACCAGGCAGAACTACAAGGATCTGGACAGCCTGCAAGCCTGGTCCAGCAACTGGCTCCTG
>WNWK01002576.1:0-60000 GCA_009830355.1 Cherax destructor | reverse complement strand
AAACCCACAGGAGCCAGACAGCACATGGGGGATGTGACTCCATCAGACTCGACCCAAATAAGGGGAGGACAACTCTAATTTAACAAAAAAACGTCAAATTTAATATATATATATATATATATATATATATATATATATATATATATATATCGTAAGGTCCTCTTTTGTATGTGCGGGTTGTGTGTGTATTATTACGACCACAATTATGTACCATAGCGTCTCGAGGTACGACTTCCTCTCTTTGCTAGAATTTCTGATCAACTAGACAATGAGGGTTAAACGAGAGTAATTACTCTTTTTCCCACAACAGGAAAATTAAGAGAAAACTTGTGCCCCACTTGGTCTACAAGTCAGGGACATTATGACTTCCAGGCTACAGCTAAATAACAAGACACCAACCCTCTTGTGTTAATTCTGGTTGCACAGACTAACAACGAGTGTATATAAAGCTGAACTCAGCAATTCTTTCGTGCGGACGTTGAACTGGTGGGCGGTGGGCAGGGCGTTAAGCTAGGTTGAACTGGTGGGCGGTGGGCAGGGCGACAAGCTATTTTGAACTGGTGGGCGGTGGGCAGGGCGTCAAGCTAGGTTGAATTCAGACATCATTGAATACGTCACAAATCTCCCGCTGAGAACAAAGAAAATAATGACTTATGTGGTAAATTCTCAAATACTGTCAATCTCCACTAGGAAAACTAGTGTTAGAAAGAAACACCAATGTATTGACCCGTGGAAAAGTTGAAAAATATATTTCGTGGTGTGTACTCAGGCGTACTGGATCGACTGGTGTTGCTAAATACTGAGGCGTTACGAGTGAGGACAATATAACTAGGCACCTGTAGCAGCCTCCCCTACAACAAGCTAGAGGAAATCGGGTCACTTACAATACCCAGGTAAGTTCAGTCATACCCACATCGTCTTACGTTAGCTGCAGCTAATAGGTAGAGGTGAGATTTGATTGGAATTACCAATAGATCCCGTGACTCAAGGGCGATCAGCCCAACACAAGTGGGTATTCATCAGAATCAAACTTAAATTGATATGCTGAATTATACGCTCCTTTGGGGCAAATATAAAGGACCCCAATGGAAATAAAGAACCCTAATGAAAATAAGTCACTCTGTCAGGCTGTGGTTCGTACGTTGGACTATGTGCGGCCAGCAGTAACAGCCTGGTTGATCAGACCCTGGTCCACCGGAGTAAGCCAGCATTGGAAGTTTCAAGCCGATCGGGGCAAGCGTTCTCGAGTTATAAAGGAAAACTTTGCAGGAAGACATAAATCTGTCACCCCTCTGAGGTTATTCCTTAGGGGGGATACCTAACAATGAAGGCAGTTCTTCAGGGATACCTAACAATGAGGTACTCCTTCAGGGATACTTAATAAAGGTTGTCCTTCAGGAATACCTAACAACAATAAGTGCAAGTCACACACAGCCTGTTACAACTGCCATACATATTAGCCATGGGTGTGTGTATGTCTCAGTTATATACACTGAACGGTGAACATTTGCATATACACAAGGTTGTGTATTCTCATGTATATCACTGAACGTGAACTATTGTATTAAAAGATAGGTTGTATATCTCAATTAAATGTACAACAAGAAGGGAGAAGTAGAGATGAAAGGTAAAGAGAGAGAGAGAGAGAGAGAGAGAGAGAGAGAGAAGAGAGAGAGAGAGAGAGAGAGAGAGAGAGAGAGAAGAGAGAGAGGAGAGAGAGAGAGAGAGAGAGAGAGAGAGGAGAGAGAGAGAGAGAGAGAGAGAGAGAGAGAGAGAGAGAGAGAGAGAGAGAGAGAGAGAGAGAGAGAGAGAGAGAGAGAGAGAGAGAGAGAGAGAGAGAGAGAGAGAGAGAGAGAGAGAGAGAGAGAGAGAGAGAGAGAGAGAGAGAGAGAGAGAGAGAGAGAGAGAGAGAGAGAGAGAGAGAGAGAGAGAGAGAGAGAGAGAGAGAGAGAGAGAGAGAGGAGAGAGAGAATTGCACCATCAACAGATTGAAGACAGGAGACCAGTACAGACACTGGAGGACCAGGTCTCAGGGTAGTAATCAATGACAGGAGACCAGTACAGACACTGGAGACCAGGTCTCAGGGTAGTAATCAACAGACAGGAGACCAGTACAACACTGGAGGACCAGGTCTCCAGGGTAGTAATCAAGACAGGAGACCAGTACAGACACTGGAGGACCAGGTCTCCAGGGTAGTAATCAACAGACAGGAGACCAGTACAAACACTGGAGGACCAGGTCTCCAGGGTAGTAATCAACAGACAGGAGACCAGTACAGACACTGGAGGACCAGTTCTCCAGGGTAGTAATCAATAGACAGGAGACCAGTACAGACACTGGAGGACCAGGTCTCCAGGGTAGTAATCAACAGACAGGAGACCAGTACAGACACTGGAGGACCAGGTCTCCAGGGTAGTAATCAATAGACAGGAGACCAGTACAGACACTGGAGGACCAGTTCTCCAGGGTAGTAATCAATAGACAGGAGACCAGTACAGACACTGGAGGACCAGGTCTCCAGGGTAGTGATCAGAGACAACACACAAGTCTCCCTTCCCTACAGAGGACGTGACGTGCTCAACAAGTACAGGAGGACCACCTTGCCACACAACTACGCACGTGTCTTTAGTTTAAAATTCAGCATTTATGCTCAAGGACACACCTTGCTCAGTGTTTATGCTCAAGGACACACCTTGCTCAGTGTTTATGCTCAAGGACACACCTTGCTCAGTGTTTATGCTCAAGGACACACCTTGCTCAGTGTTTTTGCTCAAGGACACACCTTGCTCAGTGTTTTTGCTCAAGGACACACCTTGCTCAGTGTTTATGCTCCTCGATCACGCAGCCGCTGTCGACAACGCTCGCTTACCACAACAAAACCATAGAGTTCGCTATACTGCTGAACGCCAACCAGTGGCTTCCTCAGTCCAATACGAAGAAGAATGGTTGAAGATCAGAAGGAGATTGAGGTAATCAGTCCCTCAACCTGGAGTCGATGTGATCAATCCATCAATCTTGAAGACTGATGGACTGATCACATCAACTGCAGGTTGAGGGACTGATTACCTCAAACTCCTGATTAACCATTCTTATCTGAGGAAGCCACTGGTGGGCGAAACATTTCCACAATAGAAACCCAAGTGTTGCACAAGGGTTTAAGTCATCATATTGAACACAAGTATACTACCCCAGCAACACCTAGATAATACGCCAGTCCTTAATCTATTTAAAAGATGATAGTACATCTCAGAAGACAGCCTCGGAGGGGACTTACATGTACTCTGGCCTCTGTCTTTCCCATGGACTCCCTACTCTCTATGACAGTTACACAGAGTTGTCAGGAAGTGGAATAGTCTGGGAAGTGATGTAGTGGAGGCAGGATCTATACATAGCTTTAAGAAGAGGTATGATAAAGCTCATGAAGCAGGAAGAGTGACCCAGTAGCGACCAGTGAAGAGGCGGGGCCAGGAGCTATGACTCGACCCCAGCAACCACAACATGCCCAGGGCCTGCCTGCCTGCCTGCCAGAGTGCCTGCCTGCCTGCCAGCCAGAGTGCCTGCCTGCCTGCCAGCCAGAGTGCCTGCCTGCCAGCCAGAGTGCCTGCCTGCCAGCCAGAGTGCCTGCCTGCCTGCCAGAGTGCCTGCCTGCCTGCCAGAGTGCCTGCCTGCCTGCCAGAGTGCCTGCCTGCCAGAGTGCCTGCCTGCCAGCCAGAGTGCCTGCCTGCCTGCCAGAGTGCCTGCCTGCCTGCCAGAGTGCCTGCCTGCCTGCCAGAGTGCCTGCCTGCCAGCCAGAGTGCCTGCCTGCCAGCCAGAGTGCCTGCCGCCAGAGTGCCTGCCTGCCAGCCAGAGTGCCTGCCTGCCAGAGTGCCTGCCTGCCAGAGTGCCTGCCTGCCAGAGTGCCTGCCTGCCAGCCAGAGTGCCTGCCTGCCAGAATGCCTGCCTGCCAGCCAGAGTGCCTGCCTGCCAGAATGCCTGCCTGCCTGCCAGCCAGAGTGCCTGCCTGCCAGAATGCCTGCCTGCCGCCAGAGTGCCTGCCTGCCAGAGTGCCTGCCTGCCAGCCAGAGTGCCTGCCTGCCATAGTGCCTGCCAGCCAGAGTGCCTGCCTGCCATAGTGCCTGCCAGCCAGAGTGCCTGCCTGCCAGAGTGGCAAGACTCAAGAAATCCTTCAATGGTGTATGGAAGTTTAAAGGAAGTGTCATATTCCGTCACACAGGATGGGTTTCTCCTCTCACACAGGATGGGTTTCTCCTCTCACACAGGATGGGTTTCTCCTCTCACACAGGATGGGTTTCTCCTCTCACACAGGATGGGTTTCTCCTCTCACACAGGATGGGTTTCTCTCTCACACAGGATGGGTTTCTCTCTCACATCAGGATGGGTTTCTCTCTCACACAGGATGGGTTTCTCCTCTCACACAGGATGGGTTTCTCCTCTCACACAGGATGGGTTTCTCCTCTCACACAGGATGGGTTTCTCTCTCACACAGGATGGGTTTCTCCTCTCACACAGGATGGGTTTCTCCTCTCACACAGGATGGGTTTCTCCTCTCACACAGGATGGGTTTCTCCTCTCACACAGGATGGGTTTCTCCTCTCACACAGGATGGGTTTCTCCTCTCACACAGGATGGGTTTCTCCTCTCACACAGGATGGGTTTCTCCTCTCACACAGGATGGGTTTCTCCTCTCACACAGGATGGGTTTCTCCTCTCACACAGGATGGGTTTCTCCTCTCACACAGGATGGGTTTCTCCTCTCACACAGGATGGGTTTCTCCTCTCACACAGGATGGGTTTCTCCTCTCACACAGGATGGGTTTCTCCTCTCACACAGGATGGGTTTCTCCTCTCACACAGGATGGGTTTCTCCTCTCACACAGGATGGGTTTCTCCTCTCACACAGGATGGGTTTCTCCTCTCACACAGGATGGGTTTCTCCTCTCACACAGGATGGGTTTCTCCTCTCACACAGGATGGGTTTCTCCTCTCACACAGGATGGGTTTCTCCTCTCACACAGGATGGGTTTCTCCTCTCACACAGGATGGGTTTCTCTCCACACAGGATGGGTTTCTCCTCTCACACAGGATGGGTTTCTCCTCTCACACAGGATGGGTTTCTCCTCTCACACAGGATGGGTTTCTCCTCTCTCACACAGGATGGGTTTCTCCTCTCACACAGGATGGGTTTCTCCTCTCACACAGGATGGGTTTCTCCTCTCACACAGGATGGGTTTCTCCTCTCACACAGGATGGGTTTCTCCTCTCACACAGGATGGGTTTCTCCTCTCACACAGGATGGGTTTCTCCTCTCACACAGGATGGGTTTTCCTGCAATATCGCCAGACACTAATGTTGTATCAACAAACATTGATGCATAAACCATTGATGCAATCTAACAAGATCACACTAGTGAACTCACAGTGTGACTTAACAGTTACGAATACAAATCGTAGTAAATATCAGCCTTGTGGACGAAACGGAAGGAATTGGTGCTCAGTGCCAAAAGCCAGTGCCTAGGGGTCAGTGCCCAGTGCCAACGGCCAGGCGTGACTGTTCAAACCACTGGCCATAAGTTATTAATAACAATGTTTATTAAATGGCTCAATAGTTACCTTTGATAGTTTTAATCAAAACTATAAGAGTGAAATAATGTAAAGCTGCGTAAAATAGTTGAAGACAGTAGATAACAAGGTAATCAGTCTCTCAGCCGAGGTGTAAAACCTGGAGACAGTAGAAGATGAAGTGGTCAGTCCCTCACCCGAGAAGCTCTTAACTATCTTAGTTTTGATGAATCTTAGAACTTTAAAAAAAGGTCAATCTACAGGCCCACCCACTGCTAAAGGTCAACCCAAAGGCCCACCCACTGCTAAAGGTCAACCCACAGGCCCATCAACTGCTAAAGTTCAACTCAAAGGCCCACCCACTGCTAAAGGTCAACCCACAGGCCCATCAACTGCTAAAGTTCAACTCAAAGGCCCACCCACTGCTAAAGGTCAACCCACAGGCCCATCAACTGCTAAAGTTCAACTCAAAGGCCCACCCACTGCTAAAGGTCAACCCAAAGGCCCACCCACTGCTCAAGGTCAACTCAAAGGCCCACCCACTGCTCAAGGTCACCACCAGGCCAGATGACAAATGGCATTTTTCTTGTGTAGAAGTTTCGCCTGCTCAGGAGGCTTCTTCAGGTGAAATACAGAGGTGACAAAGATACCAAACTGTTGGACATGTACCTTAGATAAATCTACCTAAGTTTAAATGAAAACAAAAATCTAAGTCTAGGTGACAGACTATAATGTACAGTATTACAGTTTAGCTGACAGAACGAGACATAAATGAACAACTGGATCTCCCGTCTTTGCCCTCGGCCAGTCACTAAGTTTTGAGTCACCGTGAGACTGTTACACAAGGAACTGTTACCTGCTTCCCAGGTGACCAGACACCTCCGGTCGATCAGTCAATATTACGTCTTCAGGTACACCCAAGTTTGAACAGTTGACAGAAAATCAATCGTGAATATTGAGGATTTTTTTTAACAATATTTTAAACATGCCAAAAGAGACATATGTGTGATATACCAAAACAGGTTTCATATACAGGTGAAACATCTGGGTATCTTTATTACAGACGTTTCGCCATACAGTGACTTTATCAGTACAATTTAAATGGCATAATTGGAAGGCAGTATATGGTTGTACCGTGTTCCAATGATGTTCTTTAAATTCTATTGATGAAGCCACTAGAGGGCGAAACGTCTACAATAAATATACTCAGATGTTGTACATGTGTCTCATTCTCCATTTTGTTGGTATTGCATAACATACTTGTACAGGTTTTATAGAGTTTGTGTTGTTATGAACAACACTGCTGGTGTCAGCAGACTGAACAAGGTAAGTGTTAGTGGATTTGTGAGGAAGATAAACAACTGTGAGGACTTACACACCTACTTAATAAAGCGGGCGAAAAGAGCAGTAAAGATACACTACGTGGCTAGTAAAAGAGTGGAGACAAGTGTGTGTGAATCAGCTCAGGTGACGCACAAATTGGGATACAAAATAGGCAATCACAAGAAATATATTCAAGAGTATAAGGTAGACAGCAAGACTTAGAAGAAAAAAATCCCACAGTAAACACAAACGTAACTGCCAGAGAAAAAGATAAAAGCAGCGAAATATGTAAGCACTATGCCAGGGAAATCTGTAAATATTAAAAAAAAGCGTAATACCTATACATATTATATTATTCCAATATGTTATGAGGGGGACAGTGTAGTTTACATGACGATTACAAGTATTTTCAACATGAGATCTCCAAATCAGATATTTTTTTCCTAAGGTGCTCGAAATTCCACGTAAAAAAACAAGAACAAACAACGCAAAATTACGTATCAAGAAGAGGAATGTATAATGAGCTAAAATAGTTCTTTTAGGTGAAGACATAAACAATCATAAGAAAGAAGGTACCCAGATATACCACAATGGAACACAATGAACCAGTACCACACACACAGTCTGGAGAGTGAGGTAGTGGAGGCAGGATCCGTGCATAGCTTTAAGAAGAGGTACGATAAAGCTCATGGAGCAGGGAGAGAGTGGACCTAGTAGCGACCAGGGACCAGGAGCTATGAATCGACCCCTGCAACCACAATTAGGCGAGTACAATTAGGTAAGTACACACACAAAGAGTGAATGAACCTGGGTTATACATACACACAGAGTCAAATCTGTAATATCCCAGAGCACAACCAGTACTGGAGAGACCAACAATATCATACCAAGAGTCACATTACAGTGTGGAACACCACCAGAGGTACTAACACAAACACCACCAGAGGTACTAACACAACCACCACCAGAGGTACTAACACAACCACCACCAGAGGTACTAACACAAACACCACCAGAGGTACTAACACAAACACCACCAGAGGTACTAACACAAACACCACCAGAGGTACTAACACAAACACCACCAGAGGTACTAACACAAACACCACCAGAGGTACTAACACAAACACCACCAGAGGTACTAACACAAACACCACCAGAGGTACTAACACAAACACCACCAGAGGTACTAACACAAACACCACCAAGGTACTAACACAAACACCACCAGGGTACTAACACAAACACCACCAGAGGTACTAACACATAACACCACCAGAGGTACTAACACAAACACCACCAGAAAATGGATAACCATCAGAACCCATCAGAGGTTTAACACAGAAACATACACAGAATGATAAATGCCCATTCAGAGATGTTTGATGTACCATTCAGAAACCCATAACAGAGATGTTTTGTACCATTCCAGAAACCCATACAGAGAATGTTTTGTACCATTCCAGGAACCCATACAAGAGATGTTTTGTACCATTCCAGAAACCCATACAAGAGATGTTTTGTACCATTCCAGAAACCCATACAAGAGATGTTTTGTACCATTCCAGAAACCCATACAAGAGATGTTTTGTACCATTCCAGAAACCCATACAAGAGATGTTTTGTACCATTCCAGAAACCCATACAAGAGATGTTTTGTACCATTCCAGAAACCCATACAAGAGATGTTTTGTACCATTCCAGAAACCCATACAAGAGATGTTTTGTACCATTCCAGAAACCCATACAAGAGATGTTTTGTACCATTCCAGAAACCCATACAAGAGATGTTTTGTACCATTCCAGAAACCCATACAAGAGATGTTTTGTACCATTCCAGAAACCCATACAAGAGATGTTTTGTACCATTCCAGAAACCCATACAAGAGATGTTTTGGGCAAAAACTATAATGAGGGAGGGAGGGAAGCAAATAACGCAAGGGAGTAAATAACATATAGGGAGAAGTAGGATCTAGGAGACTCCTTTTCTTAATAGGACACATGGGCAACACTTGCGTATCTTTACTTTGGTGACGTTTCACCACACACGGGCTTCATCAGTCCAGTACAAAGAAGAATAGTGAAGATCAAGAGATTGAGGTAATCAGTCCCTCAGCTTGAAGTCCATCAAACTTGATATTCTTATCAAGACTGAGGGACTGATTAACTCAATCTTCTTCTGATAGTCACCATTCTTCTTTGTATAGGTGCTAGGTTAGGTACTGGGGATAAGTGCTGGTGCTAGTTACTGGGGCTAGGTACTGGTGCTAGGTACTGGGGCTAGGTACCGGGGCTAGGTACTGGAGCTAGGTACTGGGGCTAGGTACTGGTGCTAGGTACCGGGGCTAGGTACTGGTGCTAGGTACCGGGGCTAGAAAACGCAAGAAAATAAGTGAGAAAAAGCAAGAAAATAAGTGAGAAAATAAGAAAATAAGTGAGAAGGTTTACTTAACCATAGGTACACATGATCACAATTATATCATACATTACCACAAGGATAACCAGAGAGTCAAAAGTGACTTATTTCCACTGGGGTTCTTTAGCGCTCACTTTCCAATATATAAATAATAATTCACTATGGTCCTTAATTTCTATACATAAGCAAGATGGAAGTAAAAATATACAAGACCTCTAGAAATAACACTAAAACATTTTGAATAACCGTATGAATCAAAGATCGTCAGCCCACTAAATAATATAAAGCTATATGTGTGTGTTGAAGGTTTCAAGACGATCGGATGAGGCATGCACAAATTTTCGTATTAGAATCAATATTTAATTTTTTACAATTTCTCCTGTAAATTTGCCCATACGCAACCTGTGACATGCTACGAGTATGTCACATTTTTGTTACATTTTATTCGGCGCATGTCACACTCCCATATAGGCTGCCTCCCAACCAGTGAACCGGGTGCTAAGGATTTAACGATCAATAGGGTACCCGTCGTTATATCAGTACCTCGGTTCATTGACCAATCACAGGCAAGCCCGCCAGAGCTGTGAAGCAGTGTGGTTCACTAGTGAAACGCAGATTGACCAGAGCTGTGAAGCAGTGTGGTTCACTAGTGACACGCAGAGTGACCAGAGCTGTGAAGCAGTGTGGTTCACTAGTGACACGCAGATTGACCAGAGCTGTGAAGCAGTGTGGTTCACTAGTGACACGCAGATTGACCAGAGCTCTGAAGCAGTGTGGTTCACTAGTGACACGCAGAGTGACCAGAGCTGTGAAGCAGTGTGGTTCACTAGTGACACGCAGATTGACAGACTTGTCTAGGCTGTTGGTCGAGCACAGCTTTTGCATTTTGCCTCTTTGTTCAAAGTGTTGTACACTATTACATTATTGTACATAATGTACATAATTGTACATACCAGCTTGTTTATATTTGAAGGAAAATACAAGTCATATACTATTGTCAAGTTTTGATTGCTCCACTATGATCCCATTATGACCAGGTAGGCAGGCGAAGCTACACCTGTGTTCACAATACAACCCAAGATCAATGCCAAAATTTCTGTCAATAAGATACACCAGCATTAAGGGGGTTTGTATCCGACCAGACAAGGCATTCACCAGTTACTGAATGGAAGCTAATTTCTTTAATAAAGTTTACAAATTAAAACTTACACAACCTAAGCTCAGTGTGAACCTTCCTTTGAGTGCAGAGCCAGTCAGAAGAGCATTCCCGGGTTGAATGCAGAGCCAGTCAGAAGAGCAGTCCTGGATCATTGTTCGAAATTTCCTGATTCACATGATGACAACTTTGAGGGGACTTGAGCTAGAGTTCGCCACAACCCAGCTGGTGGGAGATTAATCTGTAAAACTTGCATTTGTGGTCACAGTGGTGGCCCATGCTAACCTCCCTATGGTGTATAGAAATATACCTAGTTGGATTAATCTTATTAAAGCCAGCTGGCCCAGTGGTTAACACACTGACCTGTGAGTTTTTGGACTCGCTGGCCATGGGTTCAAACCCCCACCCCACCCGTTCCATGGTAAGTTTATTAAGTTTGTTAGGAAATTAGCAGATCTGCATATCCAAGTTTAGAGTTACTGGATGTCATCTTGTTCTTACGATGAGACGGACATTCAAGATTGAAGTCGTTCAGACAAGACCTACTAAAGTTATTTCACAGAAGAAAACTATGCTATTTTAAAAATAAAATTGAGAAATTGCCACCTACAAATTTTCGTAACAATCCTCACCATCTTCTAAGCAGGATACACCAGTGTTGAAAGTTTGAAGATGAGCTGAAGAGGCTTTCTCAAGTTATCGTATAGAAAGAAAATCCTAGAATGGTCTACACAGAGGTGACCAGAAGTCACCTGCAAGTGCCAATAGCTACACGAACCTTTTCCAACTTACACTACACCTGCATTGAAAATTTCAAGCAGATCGAATGAGGCATTTTTGAGTTATAGAGGAAAATCTTGGAGGAAAAACAGAAATACTCAGGCAGCCAGGTAAAGGCACCCACCCTGAGATACTAATGACCACTCTAATGATTACACTCACAATAATAACTGGTAATCTTATTAATGACCACCGTAATAATTACACTAACTACAAAAACTGAAGAGCGAAATATATATACAAGCTCTTAAATTACCGTGTTTGTAACTCCAATGAGTTTAATCTCACACACACACACAAATACATACACACACACACAGACTCACACAAATACATACACACACACTGATGGGTGGTAATGTTAAACACTGGTTCAGATAGCCTGGCTAGAAGGCTGAACTGCCCCACCCAACACGAGTTATATATGCTACCATAGTAGGCAGTGTGTGCCAGGCACGCAATTACTACCTCCCCCCCCTTTCCTCCTCTATCTCTTCCTCCTGCTGCTGTTGCTGCTATTACTGCTGCTGCTGTTTGTTGCTGCTGCTGTTGCTTCTACTGTTGCTACTGCTGTTACTCCCACTAATGTAACACGCATGTTCTGCTGTTACTCCCACTAATGTAACACGCATGTACTGCTGTTACTCCCACTAATGTAACTCGCATGTCCTGCTGTTATTCCCACTAATGTAACACGCATGTCCTGCTGTTACTCCCACTAATGTAACACGCATGTACTGCTGTTACTCCCACTAATGTAACACGCATGTACTGCTGTTACTCCCACTAATGTAACACGCATGTACTGCTGTTACTCCCACTAATGTAACACGCATGTACTGCTGTTACTCCCACTAATGTAACACGCATGTCCTGCTGTTATTCCCACTAATGTAACACGCATGTACTGCTGTTACTCCCACTAATGTAACTCGCATGTACTGCTGTTACTCCCACTAATGTAACACGCATGTACTGCTGTTACTCCCACTAATGTAACACGCATGTACTGCTGTTACTCCCACTAATGTAACACGCATGTACTGCTGTTACTCCCACTAATGTAACACGCATGTACTGCTGTTACTCCCACTAATGTAACACTGCATGTACACTGCTGTTATTCCCACTAATGTAACACGCATGTCCTGCTGTTACTCCCACTAATGTAACACGCATGTACTGCTGTTACTCCCACTAATGTAACACGCATGTACTGCTGTTACTCCCACTAATGTAACTCGCATGTACTGCTGTTATCCACTAATGTAACCGCATGTACTCTGTTACTCACTAATGTAACACGCATGTACTGCTGTTACTCCCACTAATGTAACACGCATGTACTCTGTTACTCCACTAATGTAACACGCATGTCTGCTGTACTCCCACTAATGTAACACGCATGTACTGCTGTTACTCCACTAATGTAACACGCATGTACTGCTGTTACTCCCACTAATGTAACACGCATGTACTGCTGTTACTCCCACTAATGTAACACGCATGTACTGCTGTTATTCCCACTAATGTAACACGCATGTCCTGCTGTTACTCCCACTAATGTAACACGCATGTACTGCTGTTACTCCCACTAATGTAACACGCATGTACTGCTGTTACTCCCACTAATGTAACACGCATGTACTGCTGTTACTCCCACTAATGTAACACGCATGTACTGCTGTTACTCCCACTAATGTAACACGCATGTCTGCTGTTACTCCACTAATGTAACACGCATGTCTGCTGTTATCCCACTAATGTAACACGCATGTACTGCTGTTACTCCCACTAATGTAACACGCATGTACTGCTGTTACTCCCACTAATGTAACACGCATGTCCTGCTGTTACTCCCACTAATGTAACACGCATGTACTGCTGTTACTCCCACTAATGTAACACGCATGTACTGCTGTTACTCCCACTAATGTAACACGCATGTCCTGCTGTTACTCCCACTAATGTAACACGCATGTACTGCTGTTACTCCCACTAATGTAACACGCATGTACTGCTGTTACTCCACTAATGTAACACGCATGTACTGCTGTTACTCCCACTAATGTAACACGCATGTACTGCTGTTACTCCACTAATGTAACCACGCATGTCTGCTGTTACTCCCACTAATGTAACACGCATGTACTGCTGTTACTCCCACTAATGTAACACGCATGTACTGCTGTTACTCCCACTAATGTAACACGCATGTACTGCTGTTACTCCCACTAATGTAACTCGCATGTACTGCTGTTACTCCCACTAATGTAACACGCATGTCTGCTGTTATCCCACTAATGTAACACGCATGTCTGCTGTTACTCCCACTAATGTAACACGCATGTACTGCTGTTATCCCACTAATGTAACACGCATGTCCTGCTGTTACTCCACTAATGTAACACGCATGTACTGCTGTTATCCACTAATGTAACACGCATGTACTGCTGTTACTCCACTAATGTAACAGCATGTCTGCTGTTACTCCACTAATGTAACACGCATGTCTGCTGTTACTCCACTAATGTAACACGCATGTCCTGCTGTTACCCACTAATGTAACAGCATGTCTGCTGTTACTCCACTAATGTAACAGCATGTACTGCTGTTACTCCACTAATGTAACACGCTACCGTAAGTTCTTTACTCCAGCTACAATGTAACAGCATGTCCTGTGTATCACATGTAACACGCCAGCAACACAACAGTGTCGTTATCACAACCGCCAGCAACACAACAGTGTCGTTATCACAACCGCCAGCAACACAACAGTGTCGTTATCACAACCGCCAGCAACACAACAGTGTCGTTATCACAACCGCCAGCAAAATGTCTTATCAAACACGTGACACAGTGTCGTTATCACAACCGCCAGCAACACAACAGTGTCGTTATCACAACCGCCAGCAACACAACAGTGTCGTTATCACAACCGCCAGCAACAGAACATGATGGATAACGAGAACCTTCAAAACAAGACATACAAATTCAATGTACCTGATCAGTCCATCTGGTCAGGTACATTGGATTTACATGTCTTGGTTCGTACGTTGGTTTGCTTACAGCCACCAGTAACAGCCTGGTTGATCAGGCCCTAATCCATGGAGAGGCCTGATTAAGAACCGGGCCGCAGGGATGTTGACCCACCCGGAACACCCTCCAGGTATGTGTTCTCTCTAGACTGGAATAATGCTGCACATCAACAGCCCCTTTTAAGGCAGGTGACATTGCAGACCTAAAGAATGTACAGAGAACCTTCACTGTCCGTTTGAATTCAGTAAAGCACCTAAAATATTGGGAATATTTATAGTTAGCTAACTTGTATTCCTTGGAACGTTAGCGAGAAGGATACATTTATACAATAAGTGTCAGGGACCCAAGATTGTTCAACTGCCTCTCAGCATACATAAGGAGGATTAACAATAGACCCCTGGTTGTCTTCAAGAGGGAGTTGGACACCTAAAGTCAGTACCTGACAAGCCAGGCTGTGGTTCGCACATGGGTCTGCCTGCGGCCAGTAGTAACAGCCTGGTTGATCAGGCCCTGAATCCTCTCGAGACTTGGTTATGGACCGGGCTGCGAGTGCGTTGACCCCCGAAACACCCTCCAGGTATACTCCAGGTATACACATGTAAAATCTTTGAGGGATTCATCCCAAATCTGCCCACAGAAATCACTCCCTACGAAAAAAGGAGGCTTGGCAAATGGTGCAAAATACGCTAATGAAGAGGAGTTCAGTGAATGCACTAGGAGGTAATGCAGTAAGTGTAAAGGAACCAAGACTCAACACCCCTCACTTCATACATTAGACGGATTACCAACAGACCCCTGGCTGTCTTCAAGACACAATTTGATAACTTTCTCAGGTCATTTCCTGATAAGCCGGGCTGTGATACATCGGCCTGGGTGCATCCAACAGTAACAGCCTGACTGATCAGACCTTGATACATCAGAAGGCCTGGACTGGGACCGGGTGGAGGGGGCGATGACCCCCAAAAACATCTTTCATGTAGGTTAGGTTTAAGATTGTTAGGTCATGTTAGGGTTATTTAGGCGAGTTTACCTGGAGAGTTTACCTGGAGAGTTTACCTGGAGAGTTTACCTGGAGAGTTTACCTGGAGAGTTTACCTGGAGAGGGTTTCGGGGGTCAACGACCCCGCGGCCCGGTCTGAGACCAGGCCTCGTGGTGGATCAGGGTCTGATCCACCATGATATACCTTTACCTTTGATATACCTTTGATGAGTTTCGAGAGTCTCTCTACTCCCGGAGCCCGGCCGTGGGCCAGGCTCGTCTGGGGCTTGCCTGGTCAACCAGGCTGTTGCTGCTGGAGGTCCACTGCTCCACATATACATCACAGCCTGGCTGATCAGGCACTTGAAGATACTTGATAATGTTAGTCACGAAAGCGCTTGGAATTCCTCTATTTTTTCATAGTGGTTGTCTTGCATATATATATATATATTGGTTTCTCACAGTAGGTGCTGCCATCTGTCAGGCTGAGGTGGGAGGCTTCACGAAGCATCACACTAGGGGGTTCAGTAGCTACGGCAGCTTCAAGGGTTTCCTTCCTGGTCGAAGATATAAGATTAGTCTCTTAGGTTTGAAGCTTATCCTTTCCATGTATTTACCTATATGGTTTTGCAGGGGTCGAGTCTCAGCTCCTGGCCCTCGGCTGCAAATCATCTGTGCAGTAACATTAAGAATATTTTGATTAAAATAGCAACTTAAATATACTCTGTGTATATATATATATATATACCTTTGATATACCTTTGAAGAGTTTCGAGAGTATCTACTCTCTGAGCCCGGCCATGGGCCAGGCTCGTCTGGTGCTTGCCTGGTCAACCAGGCTGTTGCTGCTGGAGGCCCGCTGCCCCACATATCCATCACAGCCTGGTTGATCTGGCACCCGATGAAGATACTTGTCCAGTTTCCTCTTGAAGGCTTCTACACTGGTTCCAGCCGTGTTTCGGATATCTTCTGGTAAGATGTTGAATAGTCTGGGACCCCGGATGTTAATACAGTGCTCCCGTATTGTCCCCACCGCACCCCTGCTCCTCACTGGGTTTATTTTACACTTTCTCCCATATCTCTCACTCCAGTATGTTGTTATGGCAGTGTCCGATTTGGGACCAGGCCCTCAAGTACTTTCCATGTATATATTATCATGTATCTCTCTCTCCTCCGCTCCAATGAGTACATGTTCAAGACTTGAAGGCGTTCCCAATAATTTAGATGTTTCAATGGCTCAATGTGAGCCGTAAACGCTCTCTGGATTTGTTCCAGCTCTGATATTTCTCCAGCACAGAGCAGTATTCTAAGTGAGGGAGCACTAGCGATTTGAATAGTGTCACCATCGGCATTATTTCCCTTGTTTTGAAAGTTCTCAATACCCACCCCGTCATCTTCCTGGCTGTTGTGATCTTTGTCTTGTTATGGTCTTTAAACGACAGATCAGCAGACATAATTATTCCCAAGTCCTTTACGTGTTCCTTTCGTTCTATGTGGTGACCCTCTTGCGTTTTGTATATAGTGTTCCTTTTGAGTTCTTCATTTTTTCCATACCTAAGCAGCTGAAACTTATCACCATTGAACGTCATGTTGTTCTCCACTGCCCATTGGAAGACCCTGCTTATGTCTTCCTGTAATTTTTCAGTGTCCTCTATATATATATATATATATATATATATATATATATATATATATATATATATATATATATATATATATATGGTCCATTGGATAACGCACTGGCCTGCTAGCTTCAGTACGGGCTTACCATGGGTTCAATCCCTCCGTGTGGTGTGCTAAAAATGGATATATTAACTTGTGTAAGGAGAAAGAGGAGACATATTTTGTGGCGTAACCTTAAATAATTATTCTGCAGCTTACCCCTGATATTTCTCTATATTATTCTATATATAGGGATAATCCTGTTATTGTATTCCAATATATTATTATTCCCGACATGGACCCCCTAAGTCAGTGAGTACAAGGCATTCTAATCACATTTTATACAAGTTCCAATCACCTCGTACAGAAGGAATGCCAAGCCAGATCCAGAATTAGCAACCTGATGCAAATCGATGGAGTGGTGCGTTGTGGACGACCCTCTGATGGAGTGGTGCGTTGTGGACGACCCTCTGATGGAGTGGTGCGTTGTGGACGAAACTCTGATGGAGTGGTGCGTGGTGAACGACCCACTGATGGAGTGGTGCGTGGACGACCCTCTGTCTGATGGAGTGGTGCGTGGTGGACGACCCACTGTCTGAACATACAACCTGAGTCTTTACCTCATATGCATTTGTATCAACATTACACAGGCGATGATGTATTCCTCTAGCAGCTTCAACATAAATACCACCATCTCCACCACCACTACTAGCACCACCATCACCACCACTACTAGCACCATCATTAAAACCACTACTAGCACCTTCACTAAAACCCCCACTACTAGCACCATCACCAAAACCACCACTATTAGCCCACTACTAGCACCATCACCAAAACCACCACTACTAGCACACTATTAGCCCCATCACCAAAACCACCACCACTACTGGCACACTACTAGCACCACCATCACCAAAACCCCCACTACTAGCACACTTCTAACCCCACCATCAAAACCACCACCACTACTAGCACACTACTAGCCCCACCATCACTAGCACATCACTACTAGCACACCACCACTCCATGGTCGTGTTATTAGTTATTCCATGATCGTTTTATCGGCTATTATTCCATGGTCGTGTTTACTACAAGATATGCAAGATCTTCCTGAGCTCTGGGACATGTTAACTTGGGTTGTGTAAGTAAGCTTACTTACACAAGTGACACACATGTTAACTTGGGTTGTGTAAGTAAGCTTACTTACACAAGTGACACACATGTTAACTTGGGTTGTGTAAGTAAGCTTACTTACACAAGTGACACATGTTAACTTGGGTTGTGTAAGTAAGCTTACTTACACAAGTGACACACATGTTAACTTGGGTTGTGTAAGTAAGCTTACTTACACAAGTGACACACATGTTAACTTGGGTTGTGTAAGTAAGCTTACTTACACAAGTGACACACATGTTAACTTGGGTTGTGTAAGTAAGCTTACTTACACAAGTGACACACATGTTAACTTGGGTTGGGTAAGTTTACTTACACAAGTGACACACATGTTAACTTGGGTTGTGTAAGCTTACTTACACAAGTGACACACATGTTAACTTGGGTTGTGTAGGTAAGCTTACTTACACAAGTGACACACATGTTAACTTGGGTTGTGTAAGTAAGCTTACTTACACAAGTGACACATGTTAACTTGGGTTGTGTAAGTTTACTTACACAAGTGACGCACATGTGTCTTGTGTGGGAAAAATACACTTAAGTATAGTTCAAGACATTTATTAGAGGAAACGTTTCGCCACTGAAGAAACTCATGGCAAAACGTTTCCTCAAATGTCCTGAACTATACATAAATGTCTTTTTCCACATGTCTCACACATGTCGTGTACCAACACGTAAGGGACACTACCAGAGAGAGAGAGTAGAGTAGATGAACCAGCGAGACTGGACCTAGTATTCACCTTGAGTAGTGTAGATATTGAGGACATCACATATGAAAGACCCCTCGGTGCCAGTAACGACGTGGTTCTGAGCTTAGAATACATAGAGTTACACATGGAGAGGGAAGGAGGAAGGGCAGGACAAATGAAGCCAAACTACAAGAGAGGGGACTACACAGGCATGAAGAATTCCTAACCCTGGGTTTATACTCGTTTGTACTTCTATGATGTGGCTAGAGTATATTGTTTTTGTGATTGTTATATCTCTTGTTAGTTCCCGTTGTTTGTTAGATTCTTTTTTAGATTTTGCCACAGAAGTGGCTAGTTTATTGTGCACCCCATAACCATCCTGTGGAGGGTAGCGCAAGAGCATATGGATATACAAAAGATCTGGGAACTAGACCCCAAAAGGGTTAACAGGAGTACATTTGGGTTTATCTACAGTTCACTTACCTGTTACAAGCAAATTTAGGAAATTTGTTTAATATATCTGGTATCTTATTTTCATTAATAAGATATCTTGACATGTCACATGGGTTATTATACTGTCTATCTCTATATTCCTCAATAAGTGGACAATTAAGCACATAGTGTTCAAGATAGTGACCATAGGGCTGACCACATACTTTGCATTTGGTTTGATCATCATCTGTGTGTCTGCCAAACTGCCAGAAGTACTTGTAACCAAACCTAAGCCTGGTCAATACAACATTAGTCAGTACTTGTAACCAAACCTAAGCCTGGCCACTACAACATCAGTAAGTACTTGTAACCAAACCTAAGCCTGGCTACTACAACATCAGTAAGTACTTGTAACCAAACCTAAGCCTGGCCACTACAACATCAGTAAGTACTTGTAACCAAACCTAAGCCTGGCCACTACAACATCAGTTTGTTCACACTGTAAGTTGCTCCATAATTTACTTATCTACGCTCATGTTATAGTGGGTTATAGGTCTACTCAAGCTTCTAATTGCATTCCTATAACATTCAATTTCATTATTTACCTCTCTCATAATATTATTCCAAAGTTATATTCTACGTTCTCCTTCTGGGTGCTCTTCTTGGCTAACATATCAACTTTATCATGAAGGAGTAATCCAGTATGTGACGGGATCCATAGCAACTGTACATTAAGTCCCTCTTCCTAGATTTTGTATTATTTCTACCCGGCTTTTCCAATGAGCATGTTTGTGAATATCAGATTCAGTGTAACTTCATTTCTATTGGGATCAGTAATGTGTTGGTTCATTGCCAACTTTCCACAAAGCCTCATTAGTTCCCTGGTATGTACTTGTTGTGCCAGGGTGCTTCCAGGAACTATTTCTGGAATAATGTTTAGATAAGTTATCTTCCATTTTACATTTGGAAGATTGAAATCTCCAAGGAGGAGGATATTTGGTGTAGGATTTTACAACCTTTCAAGACAGCTATCTTCCTTATCTGATGTGTGAATTCCTCAGCTGTTGTTGACGGTGGTTTATAAACCAGGATGATTACCACATTCCCATTTTCAACTTTAATACCTAGAACTTCTACTATATCATTCGATGAATTCATCAATTCTGACCAACAAAAAGTATCTTTTACATAGTCCTACTACTTCATGTGACCTATTAATCCTGTCACATCTATACATATTATAGTCATTTTTAATCATTATCTCTACTTCCAAAACATCCCTTGTATGTTTCTGTAAATGCTACAAACATGGCATTCGCTTCAGACTGGAGCCCACGAATATAACTGATTTTGTCCACGAACATAAATGATTTTGTCTTTATTAATTGATTTCAAACCTCGAGGGTTTGCAAAAAGTTAGCAAAATTTAACATTTGAAATATTTTGGTTAGGCGTGTTTTGTTAGTACAACTAATAATGTACTACCTGGTATGATACCTGGTGTACATATCCCCGCTCTCTCCAGTACTGGTTGTACACTTGTTTACTGTACATTCAACCCTGATGTGTCCACGACTGGTTTGTCCCAGCGCTGTGCACCTCTTTACTACCTGTTGCTCTTCCTTGTTTATCCCCGTTTCTGGCTTTCCTTTCTTTCTTCGTCTAAACATAATAATACTGTTTGCTCAGACAGTAATATGTTTAACGAGGACAAAGTTCAGTTGCTCCACTATGGAACAACGGATGAAAAGAAGACTGAAACGGAGTATAGGACAAACTAAAATCATTCAATAGAGCAAAAATCCCGTGTGTGAAACCTAGGAGTAATGATGTCAGGTGATCTCACATTCAAGGATCACAATAATGTTGCCTTAGCTACAGCAAGGAAAAAAATGATAGGCTGGATAACTAGAACTTTCAAGACAAGAGACGATGAGCCAATTACGATACCCTTTTAAATCGTTATTTACCCCAGGCTGTATACTGACAGCTGTCTTCAAGACAGTCATCATACTCTCAAACACGTGAACTACCGGGAACACCTGAAGTCCCTTCAATTGCATCTCCTGGAACTTGTTCCAGAAAAATACATTATATTTACACCAGGAAAACCCTGGAGGGACTCGTCCCAAAACCTGCACGATAACATGAGGCTTGACAGACTGTGCAAATTATTTCCCATAAAAAAAACAGGACGCGACGAGTACACTAAGAGAGCACTCGTTGAGTGTTAGAGCTCCAAGACTCTTCAACGCCCTCCCTCCATGCACAAGTACAATTGACAACAAACTACTGACTGTTTTGAAGACGGAACTCGACAAGTTCTTCAGATCAGTTCCTGACCAGCCGGGATGTTCGTACATTGTACTGGGTGTGGCTGGTAGTAACAGTCTGGCTGATCAGGCCTTGATACACCAGGAGGACTGCATTGGGACCGGGCCGCGGGGATGTTGACCCCCGAAAATATCCTTGGAGTACTACGATCCTCTCACTGCAACAGTTGACGACTTAGTTATCACTGTATTAGGACTGAAGTCACTCGTGGCGAAACGTTGTCTTTAATAAATGTCCTGAAGTGTACAAAATGTTCTTAGCTACGTTTTGCCCGTACCACCATGACACTTCCTTCCTAATGTAAACGTTTATTAATCTATAAATAAAAACAACTTCAACACGTCCGGTTGTGTGCAATGACACACCTCGCTGTCTCGCTCAACAACCTCGCTGTCTCGCTCAACGACCTCGCTGTCTCGCTCAACGACCTCGCTGTCTCGCTCAACGACCTCGCTGTCTCGCTCAACGACCTCGCTGTCTCGCTCAACAACCTCGCTGTCTCGCTCAACAACCTCGCTGTCTCGCTCAACGACCTCGCTGTCTCGCTCAACAACCTCGCTGTCTCGCTCACACACACTACCATAATAGTCGCAAAGTCAGTAATGAATTCGAACGAAATGTCACCTGACTTACAGGACTGAAGGAGAGACTCATGTGGCTGCTAGGTGACTGTTCTCAGAGACTTGACATGTGACTGTTCTCAGAGCCTTGACAAGTGACTGTTCTCAGAGCCTTGACATGTGACTGTTCTCAGAACCTTGACAAGTGACTGTTCTCAGAGCCTAGACAAGTGACTGTTCTCAGAGCCTAGACAAGTGACTGTTCTCAGAGCCTTGACAAGTGACTGTTCTCAGAACCTAGACAAGTGACTCAGAGCCTAGACAAGTGACTCAGAGCCTAGACAAGTGACTCAGAGCCTAGACAAGTGACTCAGAGCCTAGACAAGTGACTCAGAGCCTAGACAAGTGACTCAGAGCCTAGACAAGTGACTCAGAGCCTAGACAAGTGACTCAGAGCCTAGACAAGTGACTCAGAGCCTAGACAAGTGACTCAGAGCCTAGACAAGTGACTCAGAGCCTAGACAAGTGACTCAGAGCCTAGACAAGTGACTCAGAGCCTAGACAAGTGACTCAGAGCCTAGACAAGTGACTCAGAGCCTAGACAAGTGACTCAGAGCCTAGACAAGTGACTCAGAGCCTAGACAAGTGACTCAGAGCCTAGACAAGTGACTCAGAGCCTAGACAAGTGACTCAGAGCCTAGACAAGTGACATTCTCAGAGCCTAGACAAGTGACTCAGAGCCTAGACAAGTGACATTCTCAGAGCCTTGACAAGTGACTGTTCTCAGAGCCTTGACAAGTGACTGTTCTCAGAGCCTTGACAAGTGACTGTTCTCAGAGCCTAGACAAGTGACTGTTCTCAGAACCTAGACAAGTGACTCTCAGAACCTGACAAGTGACTGTTCTCAGAGCCTGACAAGTGACTGTCTCAGAGCCTAGACAAGTGACTGTTCTCAGAGCCTAGACAAGTGACTTTCTCAGAGCCTAGACAAGTGACTGTTCTCAGAGCCTAGACAAGTGACTCCAGAGCCTAGACAAGTGACTGTCTCAGAGCCTAGACAAGTGACATTCTCAGAGCCTTGACAAGTGACTCAGAGCCTAGACAAGTGACATTCTCAGAGCCTAGACAAGTGACTCAGAGCCTAGACAAGTGACTTCAGAGCCTAGACAAGTGACTCAGAGCCTAGACAAGTGACATTCTCAGAGCCTAGACAAGTGACTTCTCAGAGCCTAGACAAGTGACTCTCAGAGCCTAGACAAGTGACTGTTCTCAGAGCCTAGACAAGTGACTGTTCTCAGAGCCTAGACAAGTGACTGTTCTCAGAGCCTAGACAAGTGACATTCTCAGAGCCTTGACAAGTGACTGTTCTCAGAGCCTTGACAAGTGACTGTTCTCAGAGCCTAGACAAGTGACTGTTCTCAGAGCCTAGACAAGTGACTCAGAGCCTAGACAAGTGACTCAGAGCCTAGACAAGTGACTCAGAGCCTAGACAAGTGACTCAGAGCCTAGACAAGTGACTCAGAGCCTAGACAAGTGACTCAGAGCCTAGACAAGTGACTCAGAGCCTAGACAATTGACTCAGAGCCTAGACAATAAACTGGTAGTTCATGCACTAGGAAAGTGTCAACAATGTCATTGTAACAATCCTGTCAACATGATTTTACATCAGAATCACCAAGCCAACGATGGTACTTGTCAAGTCACTTGTTCTCTCTGAACTAGAACACTTTATACAAACGTCCTTTAAGGCAGGCGAGATTGCTGACCTGGAAAACGTACAGAGAACTTTCTCTGCCTGGACACAGTCAAGCATCTGAACTACTGGGAATGCTTGAAGTTCCTTCAACAGGAATCCTGGAACATAGGCGAGAAAGATCATTTACACCTGGACAATTCAGGACGGGCTAGTTCCAAACTGAAATGACTCCATATGAAAGAAACTTTGGAGACGGTGCCAAATACCTACATTAAAAGAGCAATTGTATGACGAGTACACTGAGAACTCGACGAGTGTCAGAGGTCCCCGACTCTTCAACGCCCTCCCTCCGTGCGTAAGGAAAATTACCAACAAATTTTTGGATGTTTTCAAGAGGGAACTGGACAAATTTCTCAAATCAGTTTCTGGCTGTGATGCTTACGCTAGACTGGGTATGGCCAGTAGTAACAGCCTGCTTGATCAGGCTTTTGCCCTCCAGAAATGGTATGGGACCGGGCCGCGGGGGCGTTGACACCCGCATCCCGGGATATCCTTCAGGTATCCTTCACATACGCTTCCCCTATGATATAATATCGCAGGAGACCAACACAGAGACATGTTTAGCAGAAGCTGACGTCCCACACACACGACAACACACAAAAATATTGAATAATCTAACTAAAATTCGTAAAACCTCAACACATAGTCTCACATCCAAGCACTTTTATGACTGTTTAATGTGATCTTATTATATATACACACACACACACACATTTATATATATATATATATATGATATATATGATATATATATATATATATATATATATATATATATATATATATATATATATATATATATATATATATAAATATTATATATATTAGGCTTGGTTAGGTTAGGTTGGCTTAAGTAAGGTTAGGTTAGTTTACATAAACCTATATAAAACATGTATATGTTGTCACATATAAGAAAAAATTAATAAAACAAGTAGCGACACGTCTGGCGCTGCAGTGGCCGGGCAATCCCAGACAACGTTCAAATCATTACGTGTATCACCGGTGGTGAGACTGGCACCTCACAACACTGTGCCTCAAACTGTAGTTATTCTTTAACCTAGGAAGCTTTGTAGAGTGGCACCTGCTTCCTGCACGACACCTCTTCTAACTACAGTTCTAACTGTCAACCCCAAGTTAGTGACTCCTCCTGAGGTGAGGCAGTAGCCTTTGATATATCTTTGAAGAGTTTCGAGAGTTTCTCTACTCTCTGAGCCCGGCCATGGACCAGGCTCGTCTGGTGCTTGTTGGTCAACTAGGCTGTTGCTGCTGGAGGCCCGCTGCCCCACATATCCCTCACAGCCTGATTGATCTGGCACCTGGTGAAGATACTTGTCCAGTTTCCTCTTGAAGGCTTCTACACTTGTTCCAGGAAAGTACTACTGTCTTAGCAGTGTCAAAAGGAAGTCAGTAGTAGAACGTAAGAATTCCTCTCCTGAATGAGCCCCACAACACAATATCCCGGGCACAAAGTCTAGCTGTCAACGAAGAAACAGTGCCATCAAGTGCCTACGACAGTGTGTAGTGACTGTCTCATGCGAGGACATCAAAGGGGATAACTGTTACGACAAAAACAAACCGAAGTGGTCAGACAGGTCCACACGTTTTTTAAGACTTAATCTCTACACAAAAACAACTCTATGTTAGATCTATAGCAACAAACACAAGCGTTACTACACCACCTACTCCTGCCCCACCTCTGATGGTTTAGTGGTATATATAAACCAGATCACAAGGTTATTCCAGTGCCCTACTTGTCTCAAGGACAACCACTTAACATCTGCCTAGTAAACCTGTATACAAACATGATGAACACCACATAATTTAAAAAATATATACATAAAACAATTTAATGTACAGAAAATGCAAAGTTTTTAAATAAGAGTGTAGATGTGTGAGTGATACAGGCTCGAACCTCTTTCCAGGGATAGACTTTCCCCTGACTTCTCAGACAGAAGCACCTTGTGTCACCCCCGTGATAGAATCATGGCAGGTGGGACGTGATACACGGTGCCAGTCTATCAACATCCTGTTTGCCAACGTAAAGGGAAGAGGGTCTAATTACCAATGCCAGTGTGCTGTCACACACCTCCATGAGCACTCGTTATTCTGATGTGCTTGGCAGTGTGCAAACACCTCTACTTGAAAGCACTCGGCACAACTTCTAAAATTGCTGGCCGCATCTCGTGCATACAAGAGTGATGGAGGTGGCGTTGCAGGAGGTGGCGTTGCAGGAGGTGGCGTTGCAGGATGCTTGTCTACAACTATCCTTCCCATTCCTGACAACCTCAAAGTTATCTTTATCAGGCAACGCATGAACCTTAGAACCTCTATACTAGTGCCTCCATACTAGTGCCTCCATACTAGTGCCTCCATACTAGTGCCTCCATACTAGTGCCTCCATACTAGTGCCTCCATACTAGTGCCTCCATACTAGTGCCTCCATACTAGTGCCTCCATACTAGTGCCTCCATACTAGTACCTCCATACTAGTACCTCCATACTAGTACCTCCATACTAGTGCCTCCATACTAGTGCCTCCATACTAGTACCTCCATACTAGTGCCTCCATACTAGTGCCTCCATACTAGTGCCTCCATACTAGTGCCTCCATACTAGTGCCTCCATACTAGTACCTCCATACTAGTACCTCCATACTAGTGCCTCCATACTAGTGCCTCCATACTAGTGCCTCCATACTAGTGCCTCCATACTAGTGCCTCCATACTAGATGCCTCCATACTAGTGCCTCCACTAGTGCCTCCATACTAGTGCCTCCATACTAGTGCCTCCATACTAGTGCCTACAATATAGTGCCTCGATCTAGTGCCTCCATACTAGTGCCTCCATACTAGTGCCTCCATACTGTAACCTCCCATATTCTAGTGCCTCCATACTAGTGCCTCCATACTAGTTTCCTCCATCTAGTGCTCCATACTAGTGCCTCCATACTAAGTGCCTCCATACTAGTGCCTCCATGCTAGTGCTTGCTCCATACTAGTCCTTCCATACTAGTGCAACCTCCATACTTATCAGCTCCATGACTAGACCTCCATACTAGTGCCTCCATACTAGTGCCTCCATACTAGTGCCTCCATACTAGTGCCTCCATACTAGTGCCTCCATACTAGTGCCTCCATACTAGTACCTCCATACTATTACCTCCATACTATTACCTCCATACTATTACCTCCATACTATTACCTCCATACTATTACCTCCATACTATTACCTCCATACTATTACCTCCATACTATTACCTCCATACTATTACCTCCATACTAGTACGTCCATATTACCTCCATTCTAGTACCACCATACCAGTACCTCCATAATATTACTTCCACACCATTACCTTCATAATAGTACCTCCACACTAGTATCTCCACACTAGTACCTCCACACTAGTACCACCATACTAGTACCACCATACTAGTACCACCATACTAGTACCACCATACTAGTACTTCCATTCTAATTGCTCCATACTAGTACCTCCACACTAGTACCTCCATACCAGTACCTTTATACTAGTGCCGTCGTACTAGTATCTCCATACTAGTACCTCTATACTAGTGTCTCCATACAAGTGTCTCCATACAAGTGTCTCCATACAAGTGTCTCCATACAAGTGTCTCCATACAAGTGTCTCCATACAAGTGTCTCCATACAAGTGTCTCCATACTAGTTCCTCCATACAAGTGTCTCCATGCTAGTACCCCCCATACTAGTACCTCATGCTAGCACCTTTAAGTAAGTTTATTTAGGTAGATCTACATAAATTATCATACATAGAAGCGAATGTGAGATTTACTTAGGATAACCCAAAAAAGGTTAGACAAAGTGACTTAGTTCCCTTGAGGTCCTTGTAATATCATATTATTTAAGGACATAAACAGTATAAAGTGACCCTTTATTGACAACGTTTCGCCCACACGTACGTGAGTATTTATAGGATGGAGTCAGGTGGAGAATGCTGGGTAGGTAGATCTGCTTGTGACTTGATAAAGCCCACTGTGGGCGAAACGTTGTCAATAAAGGCTCACTTTATACTGCTTATGTGTTTATGTTTCCATTGTGTCGGTATTTTATACCATTTATTTCCATCATGTTATTTAAACCTTTAAAGCTAAAACAGCTAAGTAAGAAAATCAGTCACAATAAAAGGAGATGCAACAGGGATAAGCTAAACTCAGTTATTTATATTAACATTAAACAGAGGAACTTTTCACTACGGCCGCCATATTGTATACTGTTCACGTTTTTTGTTGGCTAGAGAAATAAATCAGTAATATAAAATGTAAATGTCTTGGAAAATGTAAATGTTTTACAAAATGTAAATGTCTTAGAAAATGTAAATGTCTTAGAAAATTAAAATGTTTTATAAAAATTAAATGAACACGTGACTGAAAAATGACCTGGCTCAAGGAGGTTCAAACATTTATATCAGAGGAAAAACAGGACTTAGTAGTCAGTATGGTGAGAAATGTATCACCAGAGGTACGCCAAAAACCCAGGCAACACTAGCAGCATATGACAGACTCATTAATATCACTATCTCCCGAGAACCTTCAAGACCATAGAACAAAACACCGTGACTGGAACAATACACAGAGAGGAGCTTACCACAACGCTCGGTCACACTTAGACTATTTACAAAGAATCAAGTATAACACTCTCCTCTAAGACAGTGCCATCACAGAGTACAATAACCATCGTGCAGCCAACACCTCATCTAGAAAGTGCGAAACCTAGAACAAATCCTTAAAGATTTTTTCTAGGTTTCAAGAAAAAATCCTTAAGGATTTTTTATTGACCTCTACAACACAAGTGTCCTCAAAAATTTAAGTTATACCATGAATTAAGGGAAGATCCTGGACTTCACCTCACGAAACACACAAAGGTAGATTATAGTGGAAAAATAAACTTAGGTGCAATTTAAGCCCTGGCATCATGTATTTACACCAGGCCTACAGGCCTTCCCTCTATCAAGCCTCGGCAGTAACTAAACCAGCCTACGGCTGTTGGACTTGTTCATAATTATCTGTTACTCCTGGCTGTTAGACATACATTGTATCTTCCTAAATGTGTGAATGATGGTGATTATAACATTTAAAATTAGTGACTAATGATCCTAGGACCCAATAATAATAGCTAAGTCTTGTTCATTGTCTTACTGTATGAGTGTCAGCTTAGTTCATTATCTTACTGTATTAACATAAGAACATAAAGAAAACTGCAGCAGGCCTACTGGCCCATGCGAGGCAGGTCCAAGTCGCCTAACGGCTTATGTCACTGATCCAACCTAGTCAGGTCCAGGTCACATCCACCCATACCCACTTATGTATTTGTCTAACCTATTTTTAAAACTACACAACGTTTTAGCATCTATGACGGTACTCGGGAGTTTGTTCCACTCATCCACAACTCTATTACCAAACCAGTGCTTTCCTATATCCTTCCTGAATCTGAACTTTTCCAACTTGAAACCATTAACGGTGCCCCGTGGCCTGGTGGCTAAAGCTCTCGCTTCACACGGCGAGGGTCTGCGTTCGATTCCCAGCGCGGGTAGAAACATTGGGCGTGTTTCTTTACACCGGTTGTCCATGTTCACCCATCAGTAAAATGGGTACCTAAGGAGTTAGTCGACTGGTGTGGGTCGCATTTTGGAACAAGGACCTAATTTGCCCGAAATGCTCTGCATAACAAGGGGCTTTCTATATAGTAGTATGTCAAAATTGATGTCAGCTAGGACTGTATTTATTTACTTGAAGTAAATAAAGATATTATTATTATTGTTGCGAGTCCTGTCTTGACTAGATATTTTTAGCACGCTATTTACATCCCCTTTATTTATTCCTGTTTTCCATTTATACACTTCAGTCATATCCCCCCTAATTCTACGCCTTTCTATAGAGTGCAGATTCAAGGCCCTCAGTCTATCCTCATAGGGAAGATTTCTGATACTTGGGATCAACTTTGTCATCCTCCTTTGTACGTTTTCCAGAGCATTTATATCCATTCTGTAATACGGTGACCAGAACTGTGCAGCATAATCTAAATGAGGCCTAACCAAGGATACATAGAGTTGAAGAACAACCTGAGGACTTCTATTATTTATGCTTCTTGATATGAAGCCAAGGATTCTGTTCGCTTTGTTGCGAACACTTATGCACTGTTGTCTTGGTTTTAGATTACTACTAACAGAACTCCCAGATCCTTCTCGCAATCAGTAATATTAAGATCTACATTATTTAGTTTATATGTGGCATGGATATTGTCCTGTCCAACATTTAGAACTTTGCATTTGTCTATATTAAACTGCATCTGCCACTTCTCCGATCACCGCATCAGTCTATTCAAATCTTTTTGGATTGCTTTAATGTCCTCATTAGAATGAATTGGACGGCCTATTTTGGTGTCATCAGCAAATTTGCTTATGTCGCTATTTATTCCCTCATATATGTCGTACAAGTAAATTATGAACAACAAAGGGCTCAACACGGACCCCTTCAGAACACCGCTTGTGACGTGCCCCATTCTGATTTCTCCCCATTTATGGAACTCTCTGCTGCCTATTTGTCAACCATGCCTCTACACAGGAAAAAAAAATTCTCCTATTCCGTGTGCCTTAAGTTTCCTCAATAGCCTCTGATGTGGAACTTTATCAAAAGCCTTACTGAAGTCCATATACACAATATCATATTCATTACCATGATCTACCTCCTCAAATACCTTAGTGAAAAAAATTAATAAATTCGTAAGACAGGAACGTCCCTTAGTAAAACCGTGTTGAGATTCATTAATCAATTTATGCCTTTCAAGATAGCTACGAATTGCCTAGGCAATTATTGATTCCATAAATTTACCAACTTATTAGTCTATAGTTCGAAGCTAAGGACCTGTCACCTGCCTTGTAAATAGGTATTGCATTTGCCATTTTCCACTTGTCTGGCACTATGCCAGTTTGTAGTGATATATTGAAAAGATTTGCCAAAGGTTTGCTAAGTTCCTCTTTACATTCCTTTAAAACTCTTGCAAACAGTTCATCAGGGCCTGGGGATTTGTTAGGTTTTAATTTCTCTATTTGTCTGAGGACCATGTCACTAGTTACCCCAATAGAGCATAGTCTATTATCTTCCTGTTCTACATAATTTATTATTTCTGAAATTCTGCTAGTATCTTCCTGAGTAAAAACTGACAGGAAGTAAGTATTGAAAATTTCACACATATCCTTACCACTGTCAGTGATCTGTCCTGAGTTACTCTTAAGTGGGCCTATCTTGTCCCTAATCTTACTTCTGTATACCTCAAAGAACCCTTTTGGGTTAGTCTTCGAATGCCTTGTGACCTTAGCCTCATAATCCCTTTTTGCTTTTCTTATTTCTTTTTTATTTCTCTTTAATTGAATATATTGATTTATTAACTGCCCATCCCCTCTTTTGATACGCCTTTATATGCCTCTCTTTTGACCAATGAGATGTTTTAATATATTGTTTATCCATTTGGGATCATTTTTGTTAGATCTAATTTCCCTACTCGGAACAAAAGTTGTCTGGGCAGCTAGAACTATGCTCTGAAAAACGTTATATTGGCAACCAACACCACCTACCTGACCCATAGTCAGGTCATTTCAATTCAGCCCACCCAGGTAATTTTTCAGTCCCACGAAATGGGCCAAGTGGAAGTCTGGGACAGACACTTGATTGCAGTTATTTGGGTAATTCCATGATGTATATTGAAACTAAGTGATTTGTGATCACTTTCCTCAAGCTCATCATTAACCTCAAGATTATTAATTAGTGATTCTTTGTTGGCAAGAATCAAGTCAAGCAGGTTGTTTCCTCTAGTTGGTTCTGTCACAAACTGTTTTAAAAAACAATCCTGAACCGTATCAAGAAAGTCACTAGACAAGATTTCCTGTCACATTTTTCCAATCAATTAGTCTAAAGTTAAAATCTCCCATTAGCACAACATTTTCATATCTAGATGCCTTATGAATTTCGTCCCATAGCAGCTTACTGCACTTCCCATCAAGTGTTTGGGGGCCTATAAATCACACCCATAATTAATTTTTTATTACCCTCGAGAAACTGTAGCCAAATAGATTCTGTGTCCGATGTTTCTAATCTTATATCTTGTCTAACACAACATTTTAAATTATCTCTGACATACACCACCACTCCACCACCCTTCCTGTTGACCCTATCAGTGTGGAATAATTTACAACCCTGTATTTTGCATTCATTAGGTATTTCTCTATATTTCAGGTTGAACTAGGTCTCCGTTATAGCAATAATATCTATATTACCTGCACTTGCAAATAATCTTAGCTCATCTATCTTATTTCTTAGATTCCTACTATTTGTATAGTAAACCTTAAGGGAGCTAGTCACTGTCTCTCTTTGTTGGTCAATTGCTTTGCCTTTACTAGCAACTTTATTTTGAATATTGGCTTTTAAACATGTCCCTGATGTATCCTTTAAATATATGCTGTTTCCAACCCTAATACTGCAGCTTGATTCTTTCCCACACACACCCATACCTATATAATCTATCAGTTTAAAGTCCTAGACAAGTCACCAATGACCCCCTCAATCAAGTTGGCTAATGCAACCACTCCGGCCCTAGATAGATGAACCCCATCCCTTGCATACATATCACATTTGCCAAAGAATTTGTCCCAGTTATCAATGAATGGGATTACAAGTTCATTGCAGTACCTGTCTAGCCAGCAATTTATACCAATTGCCCTAGACATCCATTCATTGCCCAATCCAATGGCATACTTGTACTTATCCAGCAGCTCCTGTCTCCTGCCCTTCCCAGTATCATTTCCACCAGCACTAAGACAGATAATGGGGTTGTTCCCATTAGCTGACATATTATCCAACCTGTTGACTATGTCACTAACACCGGCTCCTGGGAAGTACACTCTCTGTCTCACCTTCCTATCTCTGTTACAAAAAGCACGGTCCATATATCTTAACTGGGAGTCTCCCACAACCAGAATGTTCTTACCTTGAATAGAAGGGGAGTCAGTGGTACCTTTAACCTCACTAACCACAGAGAATCGATTTCCTACCTTCACATCTTCTCTATTAACCTTCCTTATCTTCCTTCTTCCTGAATTGTAAACCACTTGCCACTTAAAGCGGCTGCCACTCTCCAACTCACTGCTGATAATCTTTCTCTTTACCAGTTCCAACCACCTCACACTCACTCCCAAACCCATCTAGGCGAAGCTTCAGCCTCCTATTTTCCTCCTGAAGAAGTAGAACCTCCTTCTTCAGCAAGCCATGTGCTCGGTAACACCCCACGCTAATTCCCAGACAGCTTAGGACAGAATGACCTCTCTTGACCACAGTATGTCAGCTTATGGGTGTCAGCTTAGCTCATTAGCTTACAACACAAGTCTTCCCTTATGGGTGATGAGGAACTCGTCCACGGGGGCAACCTCCAACCAATACACAGCTTCCGGAGTAGGAATGACACACCCCCAGAGCAGCAAAATTTGTAAATAACCACTGAGGGGACAAGAACTGTTTTTCAATTAATTTCAGCAGGCAGTTGCTGTGAGGCCTCAACACTCTGAGGGACTGATCACCTTAAAACTACTACTGTCTTCAGTGTTACATCCGCCTGCATTCCACCTAAGAAGTCTGTGATGCAGTCGAAACCTGAAGGCAATAAATATACCCAAGTGTTGCAGATGTATCTTAATCATCTCTCTGACTCACACACACACATTTTTTTGCTATTTTTGGTATATGTGAATGACATGATGGAAAGGATAGACTCAGAAGTGTCTCTGTTCGCAGATGATGTGAAGTTAATGAGGAGAATTAAATCAGATGAGGATCAGGCAGAACTCCGAAGGACAGGCTGGACGAGTGGTCCAGCTTCTCGAATTTTACCCCGCCAAATGCAAAGTCATGAAGATCGGGGAAGAGTAAAGAAGACCGCAGATAGAGTATAAGCTAGGTGGCCAAAGACTGCAAACCTCACTCAAGGAGAAAGATCTTCGGGTGAGTATACTACCGAGCACGTCTCCGGAAGCTCACATCAATCAGGTAACTGCTGCAGCATATGGGCGTCTGGCAAACCTGAGAATAGTGTTCCGATACCTCAGTAAGGAATCGTTCAAGACTCTGTACACCGTGTATGTCAGGCCCATACTGGAGTACACAGCACCAGTTTGGAACCCACACCTACTCAAGCATGTCAAGAAATTAGAGAAAGTGCAAAGGTTTGCAACAAGGCTAGTTCTACAGCTAAGGGGAATGTCCTACGAAGAAAGGTTAAGGGAAATCGACCTGACGACACTGGAGAACAGGAGGGTTAGGGGAGACATGATAACGACATACAAAATACTGCGAGGAATAGATAAGGTGGACAGAGACAGGATGTTCCAGAGATGGGACACAGAAACAAGGGGTCACAATTGGAAGTTGAAGACTCAGATGAGTCAAAGGGATGTTAAGAAGTATTTCTTCAGTCACAGTTGTCAGGAAGTGGAATAGTCTGGCAAGTGAGGTAGTGGAGGCAGGAACCATACATAGTTTTAAGACGAGGTATGATAAAGCTCATGGAGCAGGGAGAGAGAGGACCTAGTAGCGATTAGTGAAGAGGTGGGGCCAGGAGCTGAGTCTCGACCCCTGCAACCACAAATAGGTGAGTACACACACACACACAAGGGGGAAAAGGCACTACAATGGACCAGGTAATACTTGACAGGAAGGAAACAACGAGTGGCGGTACGTGACGAGGTTTCAGGGAGGGCGCCTGTGACGAGTGGGGTTCCACAAGGGTCAGTCCTAGGACCGGTGCTGTTTCTTGAATATGTGAATGACATGACGGAAGGGATAGAATCAGAGGTGTCCCTGTTCGCAAACGCTGTGAAGTTAATGAGAATACAAGTGGGCGAGGATCAGGCAAGACTAAAAGGGGATCTGGACAGGCTGCAAGCTTGGTCCTACAAATGGCTTCTGGAGTTTGAACCCACCAAGTCCAAAGTCATGAAGCTTGAGGAAGGACAAAGACCGTAGACAGAATACAGCCTAGGAGGTCAAAAGCTGCAAAACTCACTCACCGAAAAGGATCTTGGGGTGAGCATCACACCGAGCACATCTCCCAGGGTGCGCATCAACCAAATAACTGATGCAGCATATGGGTGCCTAGCAAACCTAAGAATAGAGTTTCGACATCTAATTAAGGAGTCATTCACGACAATGTGCACCGTGTACGTCAGGCCCATATTGGAGTATGCAGCACCAATATGGAACCCACACCTGGTCAAACACGTCAAGGGGTAATGGGTTTGTCCTACGAGGAGAAGTTAAAGAAAATCAATCTGAGAATACTGGAGGAGAGGAGGGATAGGGAGGACATGATAACGACATATAAAATACTGAAAGGAATTGACAAAGTGGAAGCACTATGACCAAGAAACAGTGACCAGGAAGCACTATGACCAAGGAACAGTGACCAGAAAGCACTGTGACCAAGGAACCGTGACCAGGAAGCACTGTGACCAAGGAACAGTGACCAGGAAGCATTATGACCAAGTAACAGTGACCAGGAAGCACTATAACCAAGAAACAGTGACCAGGAAGCACTGTGACCAAGGAACCGTGACCAGGAAGCACTGTGACCAAGGAACAGTGGCCAGGAAGCACTGTGACCAAGGAACAGTGACTAGGAAGCACTGTGACCAAGGAACAGTGACCAGGATGCACTATGACCGAGGAACAGTGACCAGGAAGCACTGTGACCAAGGAACCGTGACTAGGAAGCACTGTGACCAAGGAACAGTGGCCAGGAAGCACTGTGACCAAGGAACAGTGACCAGGAAGCACTGTGACCAAGGAACAGTGACCAGGAAGCACTGTGACCAAGGAACAGTGACTAGAAGCACTGTGACCAAGGAACAGTGACCAGGATGCACTATGACCGAGGAACAGTGACCAGGATGCACTATGACCGAGGAACAGTGACCAGGAAGCACTGTGACCAAGGAACAGTGACCAGGATGCACTATGACCGAGGAACAGTGACCAGGAAGCACTGTGACCAAGGAACAGTGACCAGGAATCACTATGATCAAGGATGCCAAGGGAAGAGAGAGAGAGAGAGAGAGAGTGGGGGGAAGTGGAACATGGTGTGGAATACATGGTTCAATATTAGCTTCTCGTGTTGATTCCAAAATAGTAACAGAGTCAAGGGTAATGTCCGGCCAGGCTCTCTAGGCACAACCTCTACCCCTCCCCACGACCCTTTCCCCTAACACCACCCCTGCTAAACCCCCAACTCCTCCACCCACAATCTCCAATACCACACCCCCACCACCGGCATTTTCCCCCAAAATAGCAACCACTACCCTGGCCACTAATGCAGTGATCCCATAGTGGTTTCTAATGTGGTTTTATTATCTAATGTGGCGTATAGGAGTATTTAGTGTGATATTAAGATAAGTAGGTACAGTACTAATACTATTGTGAGTTATCGTAAGATAGACGAGTATGTAAGATAAGTAAGATATCAGAGTGATCTTAAGAGACACAAGCACGTAAAGTACGTAAGTTACTATCCACATCCTGTCATCAACAAAACAGTTAGGTAAGATTGGTGAGGAAACAAGACAAGTGTTTGTTGACGTGGGTCTCAGTCATAACAGTCAACAAGCTTGTGAAGATACAAGACAACAAGCTTGCTGATGATTCCCACTGTTAGGCGTGATAGAGTGACAGTGGATGTTCTGGGATGAGGGGCTGGTGGTTCAGTCAGTCTGTGGATCGATCATGGTCTCTGGATCGACTAGAGTGACAGTGGATGTTCTGGGACGAGGGGCTGGTGGTTCAGTCAGTCTGTGGATCGATCATGGTCTCTGGATCGACTAGAGTGACAGTGGATGTTCTGGGACGAGGGGCTGGTGGTTCAGTCAGTCTGTGGATCGATCATGGTCTCTGGCTCGACTAGAGTGGAGTGGTTGCTGGGACGAGGGGCTGGTGGTTCAGTCAGTCTGTGGATCGATCATGGTCTCTGGATCGACTAGAGTGACAGTGGATGTTCTGGGACGAGGGGCTGGTGGTTCAGTCAGTCTGTGGATCGATCATGGTCTCTGGCTCGACTAGAGTGGAGTACAAACACGTAGCGGCGCGTGTCTCGGGTTTAGAGTAACGGAGCATCCAGCCTCCAGCACTCCATGCGCTCAGCTCGCAGTCGATTTCGGGGGTCACCGCCCCCCGCGGCCTGGCCAAAATGAGAAATAATTATAATAATTTTCTCTCTCACTTAATGCCCTGACTGTTTTTTGCTCCAAGTGAATGATTTATTATTATTATTTATCTCCGAAGAGACAGCTTTAAATGGCTGCCAGAATTTTTTCATTGTCTTTTTTTTATCCTCTAATTTTTATTTCTTATTTCGCTCATAACACAAGAACGCCTCATCCTATCGGCTTCAAATTTTCAACGCCGATGTGCGGTAACTAGATCAAGATTCTAGGAGCAACTGACATGTGCAGGTGTCCTATGTCCGAAGTTGCAGGACCAATTCCCAGAATCCTGGAAAGGCTCTGATAATTTGCAAAAGCCTCAGTGGCGTAGCACCAAACGTTCATCAAAGTCGCCCCTTGATTCGACCACGGTGTAGAATGACAGTTGTGTGTAGGTGCATATCTCTGTTTTGTCGGTAAAATATATCAATTTAATTCTGAATGACTTCAATATTTAATGGCTTATGCATCTTAGGGCCAGGATAGTACCCAAGAGAGTACCCTAGAGAGTACCCAGGATAGTACCCAGGATAGTACCCAGGATACCCACGATAGTACCCAAGATAACACCCAGGATAACACCCAAGATAGTACCCAGGATATTACACATTAAGTCTAGTTCACGTACTGGCCCACTGTCAATACACTGAATTATATTTTATAAAAACTTGGAACCATTGTAATCTGTGCGACAACTGGAGAATGCCTCTTCCGATCGGCTTCAATTTTTCAGCCCTGGTGTGTCTTCCAGAAAGCAAGGTTTTCGTTATCGGGTTCCCTAAGTCCTATCCTATATGCCAATTTTAATTAACTAACTTGTGGCACTGACTTCCATTCAATAACTAAAGAATGGTTCTTCTTATCGCCTTCAAAATATCAACATTGAAGTATACTACAAGAAGGAAGATGGTCTATAAGTTTAGACAATTTAGATGCAAATTTGAAATTTTGATGAAGTTGTTAAAAAATACTTGGCGTGGTCGGATTCAAAGCTGGAGAATGCCTTGTCTGATAGACTTCAAACTTTCAGTGTTAATGTGCTATATTAAGTGAAAGCTTGGCTTTCACCTTGACCTATGTGATTTATTAATTGTCATTTTTGTTAAATTAATTGGTCTGCGTGTAACAACTAAAGACTGCCTCTTCTGATCGGCTTCAAACGCTTAAGTGTTGGTGTACCTTAATTGGACGTATATTTTTAATTTGGGCTCAGTATGTGCCAAAATGTCAATATTATAGCGTTTTTTTATATAATAATATTTTAAACCTCTTAGAGAATTGTATTTTATTTAAAATTCTCTATAACTGAAAAAGAAAAAAAAAGAGAAATATTGAAAATTCGCGTTATTATGAACGCGAATTTTAATTTTTTTTTTTTTTGGCAGTTGTAGAGAATTTTAAATAAAATACAATTCTTTAAGAGGTTTAAAGTATTATTTTACAAAAAATGCTATAATATTGACAGTTTGGCACATACCATGTTTTTAATTTTCACCAGATGAGACAGGTTAGGTTAGGTCAGAGTAGGTTAGGTCAGGGTAGGTCAGGGTAGGTCAGGTTAGGTCAGGCTAGTATACACACACAACCCGCACATATAAAAGAGAGGAGCTTACGACGGTATTGTGCCTTTTTGTTATTTAGGTCAGGGTAGGTTAGGTTAGGTCAGGGTATGTTAGGTTAGGTCAGGGTAGGTTAGGTTAGGTCAGGTTAGGTCAGAGTAGGTCAGGTTAGGTTAGGTCAGGGTATGTTAGGTTAGGTCAGGGTAGGTTAGGTTAGGTCAGGGTAGGTTAGGTTAGGTCAGGGTAGGTTAGGTTAGGTCAGGTTAGGTCAGGGTAGGTTATAGTTAGGTTAGGTTAGGTCAGGGTAGGTTAGGATAGGTCAGGGTAGGTTAGGTCAGGTTAGGTCAGGGTAGGTTAGGTTAGGTCAGGGTAGGTTAGGTTAGGTCAGGGTAGGTTAGGTCAGGGTAGGTCAGGTTAGGTCAGGGTAGGTTAGGTTAGGGTAGGTTAGGTCAGGTTAGGGTAGGTCAGGGTAGGTTAGGGTAGGTCAGGTCAGGTTAGGTCAGGTCAGGGTAGGTCAGGGTAGGTTAGGTTCGTCAGGAAACAGGACAAGTGCTTCCTGACGCGGGTCTGACATATGATGACCCACCACTGGAGCTTTTGGTCATCTGACCGAGGCCTTCTACTGGCTTACCCCAGTGATACTTATAACTATTTTACTACTACCAGTTGAGAGAAGTCTTAAAGACTGGAGGTCTTGAAGCTAGAACCGTCTTAGTGTAAGCTGAAGTCTTCTTGTAACACTTATTTCAAGACTTTCCTTAATAACTTTAGGATGCCTTAGCCGATTGGCTTCAAACTTTCAACCCTGGTCATCTGTTACTACGGTGCAGGTTAGTGGAACTACTGACAAGTGCAGGTGGTGCCCTCTGCTCCAGAAGTTAGTTCGATAATTAAGACACGTGTGCAACAGTTGGGTATCTTTATTGTTGAAACGTTTCGCCCACACAGTAGACTTCTTCAGTCACATACAGAAGCAGATGTAGTAGTGAAATGAAGATGATGTAATCAGTCCATCAATCTTAGAGAAATAGTATTTGAGGTAGTACATGAATGGTATACAATAGTATACAATACCAACAAGGTGAAGACATGTGCAACATCTGGGTGTCATTATTGTAGACGTTTCGCCCTCCAGTGAATATCAATACAAGGACATAATAAAGATGTTGCACATGTGTCTAATTCTTCAGTCTCTGAGGTAATCAGTCCCTCATCGACTCCAGGCTGAGGGACTGATTACCTCAAACTTCTTCTGATCTTCAACCATTCGTCTCTGTATTGTACTGAAGAAGCCAAGTGTTGCACAAATATCCAATTCATCAGCAGGTGCACATCTTGTTGGATTTCGTGGAATACCTGGGGAATGCATCTTCTGGTCGGCTTTAAACTCTTAGTACTGATGCGTTTTCCTCAACCCGTTTTTCAGTGAAATATTTTTAAGGATGTCTCGTTCTCTCAGAAGTCGCGGTGTTTGACTTTATTGGTTATCCTGGTTTAAACATGTGTGTGTTTCTGTACCATGTGTGTCCAAGACTATTGTCAAAACTTTGCATGTAAATAAACCTTAAATAAAACTATATTCCTTACTGACTTGCCGCATAAAACCTGGCCAATTTTACTCATAGAATATTTTGAACTTATTTTGCCCTGTGTAGGTCCCAACTTACCCTCTTTTAAGAAATTGGGAAAACTGAAATACTGCTTTTCACGAGTTTTATTGTTGCATCTAATTAACTTCACCAGTGTTGATAACTTGATAATACAACTTGTGAGTGGCTTTACACTTAATGTGCTTGTGTATTTTAGGAATCAGGTCTCTCTGAGATAACAAGAGTGTGCCTCTTCAGTTTGGTTTAAAAGCTGGTGTTTCTTAGTGGAAGGATATTAGATTAATTTCCATGTGATAACTTGTGAATGCCTCTTCCGATTCACTTCAGATCAACGTTAATATTTAACTGCATTAGAGACTTATGCCGCACTCTGCACTATTTCAATTGCATTTTATACAGGGGACAGGTTATGTATTACAGGGATACCTTCCTGGGATCACACACCAACCATAATAGATGATTGTGTTGATGTTCATGTTGATGACAGTGACAGGAACAGCAGTAACAGCAGCAGTAGAAGTAGCAGCAGAATATATGAGAACATTTTAGTGAGCAGAAGTCAGTAGGACAACAAACATTAAGTATAACAGATAAGTCACCAGAGGCACCCAAGACCACTTGACCTGAGCCCAACAAATTCAAGTCCAGAAAATATGAGGTTATTCCTGGCCAGCAGAACATGGCACGTTGTGGAGCTTCATGTGTAGTGCGACTGAAGTGGACTCGCGGCCACTCAGGTGGCCTCGCGGCCACTCAGGTGGCCTCGCGGCCACTCAGGTGGACTCGCGGCCACTCAGGTGGACTCGCGGCCACTCAGGTGGACTCGCGGCCACTCAGGTGGACTCGCGGCCACTCAGGTGGACTCGCGGCCACTCAGGTGGACTCGCGGCCACTCAGGTGGACTCGCGGCCACTCAGGTGGACTCGCGGCCACTCAGGTGGACTCGCGGCCACTCAGGTGGACTCGCGGCCACTCAGGTGGACTCGCGGCCACTCAGGTGGACTCGCGGCCACTCAGGTGGACTCGCGGCCACTCAGGTGGACTCGCGGCCACTCAGGTGGACTCGCGGCCACTCAGGTGGACTCGCGGCCACTCAGGTGGACTCGCGGCCACTCAGGTGGACTCGCGGCCACTCAGGTGGACTCGCGGCCACTCAGGTGGACTCGCGGCCACTCAGGTCGGGCACTCACGCGGCCACTCAGGTGGACTCGCGGCCACTCAGGTGGACTCGCGGCCACTCAGGTGGACTCGCGGCCACTCAGGTGGACTCGCGGCCACTCAGGTGGACTCGCGGCCACTCAGGTGGACTCCGGCCACTCAGGTGGACTCGCGGCCACTCAGGTGGACTCGCGGCCACTCAGGTGGACTCTCGGCCACTCAGGTGGACTCCGGCCACTCAGGTGGACTCTCGGCCACTCAGGTGGACTCTCGGCCACTCAGGTGGACTCTCGGCCACTCAGGTGGACTCGGCCACTCAGGTGGACTCTCGGCCACTCAGGTGGACTCTCGGCCACTCAGGTGGACTCTCGGCCACTCAGGTGGACTCTCGGCCACTCAGGTGGACTCTCGGCCACTCAGGTGGACTCTCGGCCACTCAGGTGGACTCTCGGCCACTCAGGTGGACTCTCGGCCACTCAGGTGGACTCTCGGCCACTCAGGTGGACTCTCGGCCACTCAGGTGGACTCTCGGCCACTCAGGTGGACTCTCGGCCACTCAGGTGGACTCTCGGCCACTCAGGTGGACTCTCGGCCACTCAGGTGGACTCTCGGCCACTCAGGTGGACTCTCGGCCACTCAGGTGGACTCTCGGCCACTCAGGTGGACTCTCGGCCACTCAGGTGGACTCTCGGCCACTCAGGTGGACTCTCGGCCACTCAGGTGGACTCTCGGCCACTCAGGTGGACTCTCGGCCACTCAGGTGGACTCTCGGCCACTCAGGTGGACTCTCGGCCACTCAGGTGGACTCTCGGCCACTCAGGTGGACTCTCGGCCACTCAGGTGGACTCTCGGCCACTCAGGTGGACTCTCAGCCACTCTAAGCTGATGCATGATTCAGGGAGGACCTGTAGTGTGGCTGAGGTGACCCTGAGCCTCCGGAGTCTATTACCTTCTTCTCTTGTCCTCTTCAATACTTTGGAGAGACTGACAGACTTAATAAACACAAAAGAAATGTCAAACTTGCCGACACCAATAATGCTGTTTTCTGTCATATTAAAGATCACAGTCATCCTATTAACTGGACCTATGTCATACCTGTCTACCCTTCTTCTAGCCTTCACAGTCACCGTCTTGTTAAAACATCCCTTGTACACAACTTTGCTTGTATGAATCTTAGTCGTGGCTTCGACTCTGTAGATGCCTTCCTTTCCCATTATACTGTCCAATGATCCAAACTTCACAACACTCGTGACTTAAACCTCTTCTCTCTTCTTCTTCTCCTCTCCCTACCTCTTCTTTCCTAATTTTTCTTTCTTCTGCGTAGGTGAGTTCTCTCCTACAGATTTTCCACCCCTTGTAGGCTCTTAGCTCTCCTGCAGTGCTCCTTGTGGGCTCTTAGCTCTCCTGCAGTGCTCCTTGTGGGTCCTTAGCTCTCCTGCAGTGCTCCTTGTGGGCTCTTAGCTCTCCTGCAGTGCTCCTTGTGGGCTCTTAGCTCTCCTGCAGTGCTCCTTGTGGGCTCTTAGCTCTCCTGCAGTGCTCCTTGTGGGCTCTTAGCTCTCCTGCAGTGCTCCTTGTGGGTTCTTAGCTCTCCTGCAGTGCTCCTTGTGGGCTCTTAGCTCTCCTGCAGTGCTCCGTGTGGGCTCTTAGCTCTCCTGCAGTGCTCCGTGTGGGCTCTTAGCTCTCCTGCAGTGCTCCTTGTGGGCTCTTAGCTCTCCTGCAGTGCTCCTTGTGGGCTCTTAGCTCTCCTGCAGTGCTCCTTGTGGGCTCTTAGCTCTCCTGCAGTGCTCCTTGTGGGCTCTTAGCTCTCCTGCAGTGCTCCTTGTGGGCTCTTAGCTCTCCTGCAGTGCTCCTTGTGGGCTCTTAGCTCTCCTGCAGTGCTCCTTGTGGGCTCTTAGCTCTCCTGCAGTGCTCCTTGTGGGCTCTTAGCTCTCCTGCAGTGCTCCTTGTGGGCTCTTAGCTCTCCTGCAGTGCTCCTTGTGGGCTCTTAGCTCTCCTGCAGTGCTCCTTGTGGGCTCTTAGCTCTCCTGCAGTGCTCCTTGTGGGCTCTTAGCTCTCCTGCAGTGCTCTTTGTGGGCTCTTAGCTCTCCTGCAGTGCTCCTTGTGGGCTCTTAGCTCTCCTGCAGTGCTCCTTGTGGGCTCTTAGCTCTCCTGCAGTGCTCCTCTTAGCTCTCCTGCAGTGCTCCTCTTAGCCCTCCTACAGTGCTTCTTGTGGGTCCTAGCTATCCTGCAGTGCTCCTTGTGGGCTCTTAGCCCTCCTGCAGTGCTTCTTGTGGGCCCTTAGCTCTCCTGCAGTGCTTCTTGTGGGTTCTTAGCTCTCCTGCAGTGCTTCTTGTGGGTTCTTAGCTCTCCTGCAGTGCTCCTTGTGGGTTCTTAGCTCTCCTGCAGTGCTCCTTGTGGGTTCTTAGCTCTCCTGCAGTGCTCCTTGTGGGTTCTTAGCTCTCCTGCAGTGCTCCTCTTAGCTCTCCTGCAATGCTCCTTGTGGGCCCTTAGCCCTCCTGCAGTGCTCCTTGTGGGCTCTTAGCTCTCCTGCAGTGCTCCTTGTGGCTCTTAGCTCTCCTGCAGTGCTCCTTGTGGGCTCTTAGCTCTCCTGCAGTGCTCCTTGTGGGCTCTTAGCTCTCCTGCAGTGCTCCTTGTGGGCTCTTAGCTCTCCTGCAGTGCTCCTCTTAGCTCTCCTGCAGTGCTTCTTGTGGGCTCCTAGCTCTCCTGCAGTGCTCCTTGTGGGCTCTTAGCTCTCCTGCAGTGCTCCTTGTGGGCTCTTAGCTCTCCTGCAGTGCTCCTTGTGGGCTCTTAGCTTTCCTTCAGTGCTCCTTGTGGGCTCTTAGCTCTCCTGCAGTGCTCCTTGTGGGCTCTTAGCTCTCCTGTATTGCTACTTGTAGGCTCTTAGCTCTCCTGCAGTGCTCCTTGTGGGTTCTTAGCTCTCCTGCAGTGCTCCTTGTGGGCTCGTAGCTCTCCTGCAGTGCTCCTTGTGGGCTATTAGCTCTCCTGCAGTGCTTCTTGTGGGCTCTTAGCTCTCCTGCAGTGCTCCTTGTGGGCTATTAGCTCTCCTGTATTGCTACTTGTAGGCTCTTAGCTCTCCTGCAGTGCTCCTTGTGGGTTCTTAGCTCTCCTGCAGTGCTCCTTGTGGGCTCGTAGCTCTCCTGCAGTGCTCCTTGTAGGCTCTTAGCTCTCCTGCAGTGCTTCTTGTGGGCTCTTAGCTCTCCTGCAGTGCTCCTTGTGGGCTCTTAGCTCTCCTGCAGTGCTCCTCTTAGCTCTCCTGCAGTGCTTCTTGTGGGCTCCTAGTTCTCCTGCAGTGCTCCTTGTGGGCTCTTAGCTTTCCTGCAGTGCTCCTTGTGGGCTCTTAGCTCTCCTGCAGTGCTCCTTGTGGGCTCTTAGCTCTCCTGCAGTGCTCCTTGTGGGCTCTTAGCTCTCCTGCAGTGCTCCTTGTGGGCTCTTAGCTCTCCTGCAGTGCTCCTTGTGGGCTCTTGGCTCTCCTGCAGTGCTCCTTGTGGGCTCTTGGCTCTCCTGCAGTGCTCCTTGTGGGCTCTTGGCTCTCCTGCAGTGTTTCCTTGTGGGCTCTTGGCTCTCCTGCAGTGCTCCTTGTGGGCTCTTAGCTCTCCTGCAGTGCTCCTTTTTCTTGTCCTTATAATTACTTCACTTTTACTACTACCACTACTCCATTACTACTACCACTACTCCATTGCTATTACAAAACAATATGAAGTTCAATGATGAGAAATTTCAATTACTCTGATACGGAAAACGTGAAGAAATTAAAATCTCATCGGAGTACAAAACTAATTCCAACCACACAATAGAGCGAAAAACTAATGTCAAAGACCTTTGAGTGATCATGTCAGAGGATCTCACCTTCAAGGACCATAACAAAGTAGCAATTGCATCTGCTCGAAAAATGACAGGATGGATAATGAGAACCTTCAAAACCAGGGATGCCAAGCCCATGTTGACACTTTACAGATCGCTTGTTCTATCTTGGCTGGAATATTACTGCACACTAACTGCACCTTTCAAGGCGGGTGAAATTGCTGACCTTGAAAATCTGCAGAGAACCTTCACCGCACGCATAAGTGCGATAAACCACCTCAACTACTGGGAACGCTTGAAGTTCCTAAACCTGTACTCTCTAGAACGCAGGCGGGAGAGATACATTATTATATACACATGGAAAATTCTCGAGGGTTTAGTACCAAACTTGCACACAAAAATCACTCCCTACGAAAGCAAAAGACTCGGCAGGCGATGTAACATCTTCCCAATGAAGAGCAGGGGTGCCACTAGCACGTTGAGGGACAACACAATAAGTGTCAGGGGCCCAAGATTGTTCAACTGCCTCCCAGCATACATCAGGGGGATTACCAACAAACCCCTCTCTGTCTTCAAGCAGGCACTGGACAGGCACCTAAAGTCGGTACCTGACCAGCCAGGCTGTGGTTCGTACGTTGGACTGCGTGTGCCCAGCAGTAACAGCCTGGTTGATCAGGCTCTGGTCCAACAGGAGGCCTGGTCACAGACCGGGCCGCGGGGGCGTTGACCCCTGGAATTCTCTCCAGGTAGACTACCACTACTCCATTACTACTACCACTACTCCATTACTACTACTGTAGACAGCCTGACTGCATAGACAGCCATGCTGTCTGCCAGCTGATTTCATATTTCGTGCCATGCTAGTTTCCATAGTTTCCGCCAGAGGGCAAGCCTTTAGGCATACCCACGTCAGTCTGCGACACCCTGCCTCTCCCTCACTTGGCGCCTAGACATCAGTCAGTCAACAGGCCTAACTCGTCTCTCCCTCGCAAGGCGCATGGCCCTGGGCCATGGCCACAGACACGCAGCCTGCTTACACTGCCCTCTGCTGTAACTTCTACTGTCGAGAGATGACACTCGTCAAGCCACAGTTAAGCCTGTTGGCAGGCGACTGTCAGCCTCGTGTCACAGCTTCAGTGAGCAGCCTGTACTAAGATGATGTCACTTTGACTGCTAGCCCCCTCACTGCAGTATGGTGTATGCTGTTACGACCTCCAGATGTTTCGCTGAGTCGTCCCTGTCACGACTCACTCCACACTCGCCAGCAACGACAGCTCCAGCGACAGTACCAGTCGAGGAATGTCCTCCTGAGTCGCTTGCCAGTCCTGTCCTGTTGCGACTACTGACGACGCCTCACTCGAGGGCACCAGCAGATTGTGCCCCAGGTTGAGTGAACTCTGCAGCGACACTACTACGATGTCTGCTTCACCTCTCCAGAGGAGACCGTACCCTGTTACGTCACAGCTCAGCCTTAGCTATGTCTCCTGTGTTGCAGTACGTGTCCAGATGCAGGAAGGCGTGCAGTGCTGCATCGACTCTCACTGCCTTAGACCACGAAGCACACTGTTTTTTTCTTCCCTCTCTGGAGGAAGTTTTTTTTCTACGTCCATATGTTCATGTATATATGTATTTTTCTTGTGTGTTCTGTGACCTGTTCTTGCGAGAGAGAGAGACCTGAGTTTTTTTAATGCCATTCATGGTCGGGACGACCATGGGTGCATGACCGAGCGATGTAGACAGCCTGACTGTCTGCATAGACAGCCATGCTGTCTGCCAGCTGAGTTCATATTTCGTGCCATGCTAGTTTCCATAGTTTCCGCCAGAGGGCAAGCCTGTAGGCATACCCATATCAGTCTGCGACACCCTGCCTCTCCCTCACTTGGCGCCTAGACATCAGTCAGTCAACAGGCCTAACTAGTCTCTCCCTCGCAAGGCGCATGGCCCTGGGCCATGGCCACAGACACGCAGCCTGTGAACTCGCTACCAAGAAAACGCCAAATAACATATCGTTATACTACTGAGGGACTGATCACCTACTATCAAGGCAGAGGGACTAAGGGAAGGGAAATGAAGGGAAAGACAGGAAAAGGAAAGGGGAAAAGGAAGGGAAGGAAAAAGAAAGGAAGGGAAGGGAAAAGAAAGGAAGGGAAAAGAAAGGAAGGGAAGGGAAAGTAATAGAAGGGAAAGGAAAGGAGGAGTGTGTTGTAATAGTGATGGTGGTGAAGATAATGTATAAACAGAGTTGTGTTAGGAATGATGTATAGTTCATAGTTTCTGAATGTGATGCTTGGGAACCCACCACTGGCTTACCAGTGATTAAACCACCACTGGCTTACCAGTGATTAAACCACCACTGGCTTACCAGTGATTAAACCACCACTGGCTTACCAGTGATTAAACCAGTTTACAAAGGCTTACGTCTGTAGACTGCCACGGGGGCGTCGACCCCCGGAATACCCTCCAGGTAGTAGGCAGCCAATGTATACGATATGCTAGGAAATTATAAATCCATCTGTCCAGTTTTCTAGTTATTCATTTTGCACACGTGGTGCACTGTTACACCACAATCACACTTGTCAGAGGTTCACACGTGGTGCGTTGTTACACCACAATCACAATTGTCAGAGGTTCACACGTGGTGCACTGTTACACCACAATCACAATTGTATATACTGCATATGCATGTTGCTTGTCTTAAAGGTCGTAATGGTCATGCAGTTGCGAGAGGTAGGAGCGACCTGCTCTAAATCCATTTTGCCCTGGGTTGTGCAGCTGTTGACAATGTGATTAGCAATTTTTTTTTAAGAATTTCAGAGATTTAGATAAACGTGTCATAATCACAACAGTAAGGAAAATGACAGGCTGGACAACTAGAACCTCCAAAACAAGAGACTAGGGATGTATCGGATGTGAAAATTTAGATATCCGCGGATGCGGATGTGTATACGGATATCTTACTTACTCATTCTGCGGATGCGGATGTAAGAAATTATGCGGATGTTCCGCAGATATTGATGCGGATGTAAGAAATTGTGCGGATGTTCAGCTGATGCGGATATCCGATACAAGAGACGCCAAGACAATGATGACACTCTTCCAATTGTGTGTTCTCTCTAAACTGGAATACTGCTATACTCTAACAGATCCGTAAAGGAAGGCGCAATTACAGACCTAGAGAATGTGCAGAGAACCTTTACTGCTCGCACGATCAGTACCCCTTGAAGCGCAGGCAAGAAAGATATATTACAATCTACAATTGGAAATTTCTAAAGGGATTGGTTCCAAATCTACGCACACAAATAATTCCCTATGAACGTAAGAGGCTCGGCAGACAGTGCAAAGTATTCCCAGTGAAAAGCAGAGGTACAGTGAGTACACCAATGGAAAACGCAATAAGTTTGAAGGGACCAAGACTTTTCAATACCCTCCTTTCATACATAAGAGGGACTATAAACAGACCCCTGGCTGTCTTCACGAGGGAATCTGACACGTTCCTCAAGTCACTTCCTGACCAGCCGGGCTGTGGTGGGTCATATTTCGTATGGCTAGCACCAACAGCCTCAGTAATCAAGCCATCCACCAGGGGGCCTGATCTGGGACCTGGCCTTGGTGACGTTGACCCTTGGAAGACTCTCCAGGTAGACACAAAGTAGATCGTTGTGACGTGAGGCTATGCGAGTAGTTTTTAAGTGACTGTGGAATGTCCCATGCCCAGACTCCACCTCCATTCATTATACCGACACATGATTGTGGTTCCTTGCAACTCTTGGTCAATATGGAGTTCCACAAGTCTGGGCCAAAGACAGAGCATGAACTTGCTATCAATGGCTACTTCGACGTTGAACGGGGTTTGAAGTGAGTCAGAAATGGAGAAGTCAACAAAGTTTCTGTCCTGGTTTTTGCAAATGAGAAAAAGTATTCTGAATGACTTTAAATTTCAATTATTGCTTCTTGTTCCCTCTTTCTCTCCTGTACTCTGTATGATGCATGAAACAGAACTCACTGTTCTCCATCTCTCTAACCAGTGTCAGTTTTCATTCTTCAGAAAGTCTTCAGCCTTTGAGATCTTTTGCGATTCTATGTCTTTGCCAGAAGAGGGAGCGACCCTCTCTCTAACCTGCATTTTCTCTTTATTATTTTTTCTTAATGGAATGTGTCTGGAGGATACTTTCAGTGCCTCTGAGCTCATCCTCTCCAGACACTTGTGGAGGATACTTTCAGTGCCTCTGAGCTCATCCTCTCCAGACACTTGTTTAAACCCTTCTTACTCATACTATGAAGAGTAAGACGCATCTGTCATACTTGGGCATTGTCATTGACGAAAGGTTTCGCCTGAGAGGTAGGCTTCATCAGTCGAATACTGAGATGATTACAATACTAGAGACGGTAAAACTGGTAAGGTAATTTTGAGGTTGTCAGTGATCAGTCCCTCAGGCTTGATAAGGTGGTCAGGTGTAGTAGCTTGGAGATGAGGTCACAAGTGAGCGGGGCCCACTAGTAGAACCAGGTCATGCCAAACCGTTGTTAGCAAGAGTTGTAGAAGAGGCTTCAGGTGTACTGAAGCTTACCGCAGAGGCTTCAGGTGTACTGAAGCTTCTCGCAGAGGCTTCAGGTGTACTGAAGCTTCCCGCAGAGGAGGCTTCAGGTATACTGAAGGTTTCCGCAGAGGAGGCTTCGGGTGTACTGAAGCTTCCCGCAGAGCAGGAGGCTTCAGGTGTACTGAAGCTTCCCGCAGAGCAGGAGGCTTCAGGTGTAATGAAGCTTCCCGCAGAGCAGGAGGCTTCAGGTGTATACCTGGAGAGAGTTCCAGGGGTCAACGCCCCTGCGGCCCGGTCTGTGACCAGGCTTCATGTTGGATCAGAGCACGAGGCTTCAGGTGTACTGAAGCTTCCAGCAGAGCAGGAGGCTTCAGTCGCTTACAAAACAGTGTACATAAGAGGTAAGTGTAGTCACTTGACACGGAAAACGACGATTTATCACAGACATCGACGCTACAACCAACCCAGTGACTCACACAACACTACCTCAGCAGTGACTCACACAACACTACCTCAGCAGTGACTCACACAACACTACCTCAGCAGTGACTCACACAACGCTACCTCAGCAGTGACTCACACAACGCTACCTCAGCAGTGACTCACACAACGCTACCTCAGCAGTGACTCACACAACGCTACCTCAGCAGTGACTCACACAACACTACCTCAGCAGTGACTCACACAACACTACCTCAGCAGTGACTCACACAACACTACCTCAGCAGTGACTCACACAACACTACCTCAGCAGTGACTCTCACACTACCTCAGCAGTGACTCACACAACACTTCCTCAGCAGTGACTCACACAACGCTACCTCAGCAGTGACTCACACAACGCTACCTCAGCAGTGACTCACAACGCTACCTCAGCAGTGACTCACACAACAATACCTCAGCAGTGACTCACACAACACTACCTCAGCAGTGACTCACACAACACTACCTCAGCAGTGACTCACACAACACTACCTCAGCAGTGACTCACACAACACTACCTCAGCAGTGACTCCACACAACACTACCTCAGCAGTGACTCACACAACACTACCTCAGCAGTGACTCACACAACACTACCTCAGCAGTGACTCACACAACACTACCTCAGCAGTGACTCACACAACACTACCTCAGCAGTGACTCACACAACACTACCTCAGCAGTGACTCACACAACACTACCTCAGCAGTGACTCACACAACACTCCTCAGCAGTGACTCACACAACACTACCTCAGCAGTGACTCACACAACACTACCTCAGCAGTGACTCACACAACACTACCTCAGCAGTGACTCACACAACACTACCTCAGCAGTGACTCACACAACACTACCTCAGCAGTGACTCACACAACACTACCTCAGCAGTGACTCACACAACACTACCTCACAGTGACTCACACAACACTACCTCAGCAGTGACTCACACAACACTACCTCAGCAGTGACTCACACAACACTACCTCAGCAGTGACTCACACAACACTACCTCAGCAGTGACTCACACAACACTACCTCAGCAGTGACTCACACAACACTACCTCAGCAGTGACTCACACAACACTTCCTCAGCAGTGACTCACACAGCACTTCCTCAGCAGTGACTCACACAACACTACCTCAGCAGTGACTCACACAACACTACCTCAGCAGTGACTCACACAACACTTCCTCAACAGTGACTCACACAACACTACCTCAGCAGTGACTCACACAACACTACCTCAGCAGTGACTCACACAACACTACCTCAGCAGTGATTCACACAACACTACCTCAGCAGTGACTCACACAACACTACCTCAGCAGTGACTCACACAACACTACCTCAGCATGCTGACTCACACAACACTACCTCAGCAGTGACTCACACAACACTACCTCAGCAGTGACTCACACAACACTACCTCAGCAGTGACTCACACAACACTACCTCAGCAGTGACTCACACAGCACTTCCTCAGCAGTGACTCACACAACACTACCTCAGCAGTGACTCACACAACACTTCCTCAGCAGTGACTCACACAACACTACCTCAGCAGCCAACAACGTGCAAGAGAGTGCAAGATAGTACAATATCTCTATTTCTACAAGTACATATACAAGGTATACAGGCCTAGCTGACATCAATGACATACTACTGCACAGAAAGCCGCTTGTAGGTAGCACCTGGGGTTGTATACTGGTAGGTAGCACCTGGGGTTGGATACTGGTAGGTAGCACCTGGGTTTGGATACTGGTAGGTAGCACCTGGGGTTGTATACTGGTAGGTAGCACCTGGGGGTGGATACTGGTAAGTAGCACCTGGGGTTGGATACTGGTAGGTAGCACCTGGGGTTGGATACTGGTAGGTAGCACCTGGGGTTGGATACTGGTAGGTAGCACCTGGGGTTATACGGTACCTGGTACGGTAGGCACCTGGGGTTGGATACTGGTAGGTAGCACCTGGGGTTGGATACTGGTAGGTAGCACCTGGGGTTGGATACTGGTAGGTAGCACCTGGGGTTGGATACTGGTAGGTAGCACCTGGGGTTGGATACTGGTAGGTAGCACCTGGGGTTGGATACTGGTAGGTAGCACCTGGGGTTGGATACTGGTAGGTAGCACCTGGGGTTGGATACTGGTAGGTAGCACCTGGGGTTGGATACTGGTAGGTAGCACCTGGGGTTGGATACTGGTAGGTAGCACCTGGGGTTGGATACTGGTAGGTAGCACCTGGGGTTGGATACTGGTAGGTAGCGCCTGGGGTAGGATACTGGTAGGTAGCACCGGGGGTTTAGGATACTGGTAGGTAGCACCTGGGGTTGGATACTGGTAGGTAGCACCTGGGGTTGGATACTGGTAGGTAGCACCTGGGGTTGGATACTGGTAGGTAGCACTTGGGGTTGGATACTGGTAGGTAGCACCTGGGGTTGGATACTGGTAGGTAGCACCTGGGTTGGATACTGGTAGGTAGCACCTGGGGTTGGATACTGGTAGGTAGCACCTGGGGTTGGATACTGGTAGGTAGCACCTGGGGTTGGATACTGGTAGGTAGCACCTGGGGTTGGATACTGGTAGGTAGCACCTGGGGTTGGATACTGGTAGGTAGCACCTGGGGTAGGATACTGGTAGGTAGCACCTGGGGTTGGATACTGGTAGGTAGCGCCTGGGGTTGGATACTGGTAGGTAGCGCCTGGGGTTGGATACTGGTAGGTAGCGCCTGGGGTAGGATACTGGTAGGTAGCACCTGGGGTAGGATACTGGTAGGTAGCACCTGGGGTTGGATACTGGTAGGTAGCACCTGGGGTTGGATACTGGTAGGTAGCACCTGGGGTTGGATACTGGTAGGTAGCACCTTGGGTTGGATACTGGTAGGTAGCACCTTGGGTTGGATACTGGTAGGTAGCACCTGGGGTTGGATACTGGTAGGTAGCACCTGGGGTTGGACACTGGTAGGTAGCACCTGGGGTTGGATACTGGTAGGTAGCACCTGGGGTTGGATACTGGTAGGTAGCACCTGGGGTTGGATACTGGTATGTAGCACCTGGGGTTGGATACTGGTAGGTAGCACCTGGGGTTGGATACTGGTAGGTAGCGCCTGGGGTTGGATACTGGTAGGTAGCGCCTGGGGTAGGATACTGGTAGGTAGCACCTGGGGTAGGATACTGGTAGGTAGCACCTGGGGTTGGATACTGGTAGGTAGCACCTGGGGTTGGATACTGGTAGGTAGCGCCTGGGGTTGGATACTGGTAGGTAGCACTTGGGGTTGGATACTGGTAGGTAGCACCTGGGGTTGGATACTGGTAGGTAGCACCTGGGGTTGGATACTGGTAGGTAGCACCTGGGGTTGGATACTGGTAGGTAGCACCTGGGGTTGGATACTGGTAGGTAGCACCTGGGGTTGGATACTGGTAGGTAGCACCTGAGGTAGGAGACTGGTAGGTAGCACCTGGGGTTGGATACTGGTAGGTAGCACCTGGGGTTGGATACTGGTAGGTAGCACCTGAGGTAGGAGACTGGTAGGTAGGAGGCTGAAAGGTAGGTAGAGTTTTGTATTAGTCAACATTTTCCCTAATATCTACAAGTTGATGTGAAGCTCTGTGATTCTTTCTCTTCGCTGGCAGAAGAATCATTCTTCTCTTTCTGGTTTGCATTTTTTTCTTAACGTTGAGTCTAGCTCGATCGCTAGCGCACTCGGCTCACACACTGTGGTCCGGAGTTCGAATCCCCGGTACGGCTGGAAAACATTAGGGACGTGTTTCCATAAGACACCTGCTGTTCATGTTCACCCATCACTATAAAATGGGTACCTGGGTGTTAATAAACTGCTGTGGGTCGCATCCTGGGACAAAACTGACCTAATTTGCCCGAAATCATCAGCATAATTATTGTAAACTTATATAAAATATATTTAGTTGGATTAGGCTAAATTTAATTGCGCTTGTTAAAATAAGGTTAGATAAGTTCCCTAAGGTTCTTTTGGTACAAAATCATTAATTTTATATTAACATAAATGAAAAATATATATCTTTAAACGTATAAGAGAAAATTTTAGAAAGGACTTAATTTTAAACGAGTTTTTGCTAATTGAGAAGTTTTACCTGTTCGGCACGACATTATATATATATATATATACATATATATATATATATATATATATATATATATATATATATATATATATATATATATATGTATATTTGCATATACATACATACATTCAAGTATAAAGCCTAAATTATCCCACTGAATATTTACTTGTAAAACTTGGACTGCATGAAATGTGGCATAGGTGGTCATGCAGATGCAACACTGACATATAAACCAGGTTCCCTCTGTACCCAGGTATCCATTTTGCTGTACCAGGCTGTAGGCTGCGCATCTCACTAGGCAACTCCACCGATAAACTGGTTATTTGTTGTTGTCGTTGCTTGGTTTAAGACCTTGTATGTTTGTACAAATGAATGAAATTATAGTGCTAGTTTTTATGTTCACCTTTTTATTTTTTGTTGTTATTAGTATCTGTTTCTCTAATATGATGGACACTGTATTTGTGTCCAGTTCAACGTAACCACGATGTGGTATTAAGTTTTTGTAATTTCTTGGAAAAAACACATTCTCTTTCAGTCACTAAAAAAACCTATAAGTTCTGAAAGCAAGCATAAATATGGCTCCTATCAAGTAGCAGGAGAGCGGTGTGTCTCAGAGCATTGTTCCCCATCTGTCCACTTGGAGCATATTTGCCTTAGTTAAGAGATCAAGACATTTGATGCTGTGAGGTCTGCAGTGATGCTGTGAGGTCTGCAGTGATGCTGTGAGGTCTGCAGTGATGCTGTGAGGTCTTCAGTGATGCTGTGAGAGCAATGTGCGGTGTGAATACTATGCAGTGAATTCGTAGCTTGGAGACGGGGAGGTGCGGGGTTACTAAAAGTATTATCCAGAGGGTTGAAGAGGGGTTGTTGAGGTGGTTCAGACAGTTAGGGAAGATACAACAAAATAGGATAACTTGTAGTGGAAGAAATGCACAGTAGGGGTCGTCTTAGGAAAAGTTAGGAGTGGGTAAAGGTTTTGTGTGTGAGGGGCATATGCATCCAGCAACCCTGCATGAGAGTGTTAGGAGTGAGTGGAGGAGTGGTTTTTATGACTTGACGTGCTTTTGGAGTGTTAGCAAAATAACATTTATGAGGGGATTCCGGGAAACCGGATAGTCGGACTTAATTCCTGGAGGTGGAAACTACAGGGCCTGCGCTCTGAAGGAGTCGAGATAAGTTGCTTTATAAACTAGTATCGTCGCGCATCTGTCAAACAGTGATGACGTTAGTGTTGAAACTTTCTTCTTTTGGGGGCCACTGCATAATATATATATATATATATATATATATATATATATATATATATATATATATATATATATATATATATATATATATATATATATATATATATTATTGTAACCACGAACGAGTGGTATTGATCAATAACAACACTGCACTAGCCAAGGACTCGAACCCATGTTGTACTGGCCGCCTATGGTGAGCGAGAACCACAGGACGCTTTAACCCACAGGATTTGGTGGTCCTGTGGGTTTAAGCGTCTTGTGGTTCTTGCTCACCATAGGCGGCCAGTACAACATGGGTTCGATTCCTTGGCTAGTGCAGTTTTGTTATTAAGATATATATATATATATATATATATTAACACATCGGCCGATTCCCACCAAGGCAGGGTGGCCCGAAAAAGAAAAACTTTCATCATCATTCACTCCATCACTGTCTTGCCAGAGGGGTGCTTTACACTACAGTTATAAAACTGCAACATTAACACCCCTCCTTCAGAGTGCAGACACTGTACTTCCCATCTCCAGAACTCAAGTCCGGCCTGCCGGTTTCCCTGAATCCCTTCATAAATGTTACTTTGCTCACACTCCAACAGCACGTCGAGTATTAAAAACCATTTGTCTCCATTCACTCCTATCAAATACGCTCACACATGTTTGCTGGAAGTCCAAGCCCCTCGCACACAAAACCTCCTTTACCCCCTCCCTCCAACCTTTCCTAGACCGACCCCTACCCCGCCTTCCCTCCACTACAGATTTATACACTCTCGAAGTTATTCTGTCTCGTTCCATTCTCTCTACATGTCCGAACCACCTCAACAACCTCTCCTCAGCCCTCTGGATAATAGTTTTGGTAATCCCGCACCTCCTCCTAATTTCCAAACTCCGAATTCTCTGCATTATATTTACACCACACATTGACCTCAGACACGACATCTCCACTGCCTCCAACCTTCTCCTCGTTGCAACATTCATCACCCATGCTTCACACCCATATAAGAGTGTTGGTATAACTATACTCTCATACATTACCCTCTTTACTTCCCTGGACAAAGTTCTTTGTCTCCACAGACTCCGAAGTGCTCCACTCACCCTTTACCCCTCATCAATTCTATGATTCACCTCATTCTTCATAGACCCATCTGCTGACATGTCCACTCCCAAATATCTGAATACATTCACCTCCTCTATACTCTCTCCCTCCAATCTGATATCGAATCTTTCGTCACCTAATTTTTTTGTTATCCTCATCACCTTACTCTTTCCTATATTCACTTTCAATTTTCTTCTTTTACATACCCTACCAAATTCATCCACCAACCTCTGCAACTTCTCTTCAGAATCTCCCAAAAGCACAGTGTCATCAGCAAAAAGCAACTGTGACAACTCTCACTTTGTATTTGATTCTTTATCTTTCAACCCCACACCTCTTGCCAAGACCCTCGCATTCACTTCTCTTACAACCCCATCTATAAATATATTGAAGAACCACGGTGACATCACACATCCTTGTCTAAGGCCCACTTTTACTGGGAAATAGTCCCCTTCCCTCCTACACACTCTAACCTGAGCCTCACTATCCTCATAAAAACTCTTCACTGCTTTCAGTAACCTTCCTCCTATTCCATATACCTGCAACATCTGCCACATTGCCCCCCCTATCCACCCTATCATACGCCTTTTCCAAATCCATATGCCACAAAAACCTCTTTACCCTTATCCAAATACTGTTCACCTATATGTTTCACTGTAAACACTTGGTCTACACACCCCCTACCTTTCCTAAAGCCCCCTTGTTCATCTGCTATCCTGCTCTCTGTCTTACTCTTAATTTTTTCTATAATAACTCTACCATACACTTTACCAGGTACACTCAACAGACTTATTCCCCTATAATTTTTGCACTCTCTTTTGTCCCCTTTGCCTTTATACAAAGGAACAATACACGCTCTCTGCCAATCCCTAGGTACCTTACCCTCTTCCATACATTTATTAAATAATAGCACCAACCACTCCAAAACTATATCCCCACCTGCTTTTAACATTTCTATCTTTATCCCATCAATCCAGCTGCCTTACCCCCTTTCATTCTACCCACTGCCTCACGAACTTCCCCCACACTCACAACTGGCTCTTCCACACTCCTACAAGATGTTATTCCTCCTTGCCCTATACACGAAATTACAGCTTCCCTGTCTTCATCAACATTTAACAACTCCTCAAAATATTCTCTCCATCTTCCCGATACCTCTAACTCTCCATTTATTAACTCTCCTCTCCTATTTTTAACTGTCAAATCCATTTGTTCCCTAGGCTTCCTCAACTTATTAATCTCACTCCAAAACTTTTTCTTATTTTTAACAAAATTTATTGATAACATCTCACCCACTCTCTCATTTGCTCTCTTTTTACATTGCTTCACCACTCTCTTTTTCTCTCCATATACTCTTCCCTCCTTGCATCACTTCTACTTTGTAAAAACCTCTCATATGCTAACTTTTTCTCCCTTACTACTCTCTTTACATCATCATTCCACCAATCGCTCTTCTTCCCTCCCGCACCCACTCGCCTGTAACCACAAACTTCTGCTGAACACTCTAACATTACATTTTTAAATCTACCCCATACATCTTCTACCCCATTGCCTACACTCTCACTAGCCCATCTATCCTCCAATAGTTGTTTATATCTTACCCTAACTGCCTCCTCTTTTAGTTTATAAACCTTCACCTCTCTCTTACTTACAGCTTCTATTTTCCTTGTATCCCATCTACCTTTTACTCTCACTGTAGTTATAACTAAAAAGTGATCTGATATATCTGTGGCCCCTCTATAAACATGTACATCCTGAAGTCTACTCAACAGTCATATTTCTACCAATACGTAGTCCAACAAACTACTGTCATTACGCCCTACATCATATCTTGTATACTTATTTATCCTCTTTTTCTTAAAATATGTATTACCTATAACTAAACCCCTTTCAATACAAAGTTCAATCAAAGGGCTCCCATTATCATTTACACCTGGCACCCCAAACTTACCTACTACACCCTCTCTACATGTTTCTCCTACTTTAGCATTTAGGTCCCCTACCACAATTACTCTCTCACTTGGTTCAAAAGTTCCTATACATTCGCTTAACATCTCCCAAAATCTCTCTCTCTCCTCTACACTCCTCTCATCTCCAGGTGCATACACACTTATTATGACCCACTTTTCGCATCCCACCCTTATTTTAATCCACATAATCCTTGAATTTACACATTTATATTCCCTCTTCTCTTTCCATATCTGATCCTTCAACATTATTGCTACCCTTCCTTAGCTCTAACTCTCTCAGATACTCCTGACTTAATCCCATTTATTTCTCCACTGAAACTCGCCTATCCCCTTCAGCTTTGTTTCGCTTAGGCCAGGACATCCAACTTTTCATTCATAACATCAGCAATCATCTCTTTCTTATTATTTATTATTATATATATATATATATATATATATATATATATATATATATGGGGTCCACGTCTGGTGTAAATTGTGGAACCATATCCTCGGAAAAGTGGATAAAAGGTTCAAGGAAGAATATATATATATATATATATATATATATATATATATATATATATATATATATATATATTATTAAATTATTGTAAACTTATCTAAAATATATTTATTTGGATTAGGCTAAATTAAATTGCGCTTGTTATAATAAGGTTAGGTAAGTTTTCTAAGGTTCTTTTGGTACAAAATTATTAATTTTGACATTAACATAAATGAAAAAAAATATATCTTTAAACGTTGAAGAATTTTTTTTAGAAAAGACTTAATTTTAAATGAGTTCTTGCTAACTGACCAGTTTTATCTATTCGGCACGACTTTATATATATCTGTTATGGAGGGAAGGCGGGGTAGGGGTCGGCCTGGAAGGAGGGGGTAAAGGAGGTTCTGTGTGAGAGAGGCTTGGACTTCCAGCAGATATACGTGAGCGTATTTGATAGGAGTGAATGGAGACAAATAATTTTTAATACTTGACGTGCTGTTGGAGTGTGAGCAAAGTAACATTTATGAAGGGATTCAGGGAAACCGGCAGGCCGGACTTGAGTCCTGGAGATGGGAAGTACAGTGTCTGCACTCTGAAGGAGGGGTGTTAATGTTGCAGTTTTGTAGCTGTAGTGTAAGCATGCCTCTGGCAAGACAGTGATGACCTGGAGTCTACCTGAAGAGAGTTCCAGGGGTCAACGCCCCCGCGGCCCGGTCTGTGACCAGGCCTCCTGTTGGACCAGAGCCTGATCAGCCAGGCTGTTACTGCTGGCCGCATGCAGTCCAACGTACGAATCACAGCCTGGCTGGTCAGGTACCGACTTTAGG